>CM042013.1:50378404-50768404 GCA_023525715.1 Cichorium intybus | reverse complement strand
ATAGAAGCATTCAATCACGATTCAATCGAAAACCAGGTTTTTCTGTTTCAGTTATTCGATATGCTTTACATTCATTATATCAATTTCAGTTTTTCAATGTTGTTTATATTCTATAAATTAATTGTTACAGTTTGACTTACGATACAATCTTAATAACAATGAGTTCGACTTCATACGAAGAAGGTTGTTTTTCAACATCTAATCAATATACTGCTAATTCGAGCATCAATGAAGGTAAGATACAATTCATAACCGAATCCTTCTGCTGTATTGATATCTGGTCTTCAACTAATACATATGATTAAGTGTTTAAATTTCACAAGTAATCATACAAACAAAAACACATATTCATAACTGAATGTTCACATGTATAACAATAATCATATATGTAAAAAACTTAAACAAAGTATGAGAATACTTATGTACTTATGTGTGAACATCAATTCAATCACAATTATTCATATATGTATGTTCATATATAATTTATACATGAATATATCTAAATATGAATAAAATGTTGATTCATGTATGAATAAACAGTTATTCATACATAGATATATGTTCATTTATGAATACATGATTATTCATATATGATTATCTCTATGTATAATAACTTGTGTATATGATTATTTCATTTGAATGAATCATATGTAATAACTTTTGTGTATCATTATTCATATATGAATGTTCATATATAATTTAAAATTTCATTAATCATCTATGAATAACTAATATATTTTTGTTGTTTTTTGAACCAGCTGAAAATTCAAGTTCAACAAATGAATTAGATTCCCTTTATATGATACAAGAATTCAGTTATAGACCAAATGTACCTCAAGAATTTGTTCCGGTTAAAGATTCTATATTCGATTCCTTACATGAGGGGAACAAAATGTATACTAACTATGCAATAATGGCTGCTTTTGATACACGTCTGAGTACCTAATCAAGATTTGGAAATGACCAAATAAGAAAAAGGTATGTTATCCACAATAGGGGTAGTAAAGATAAAAAGAAGTCTTGTGATACACTTGCTACAAAATCTGTTAGAAAAAAAGAAAACTCTACTAAGATAGCTACTAGATGCACTGCAAAGATTATATTTGAGTGTGTATATGGAACAACATATTACAAAGTTTTGGAATTCCAGAATTGCACAACCAACCACTGGTGAGTGTTGAGGATAAATGCCATTTGAAAAAGGCAAAGGAAATGTCATAGTCAGAAAAAGAATTCATAGTCCGGGCATCTACAACAAAAATGGGCCCAATAACAGCTTATAAATTGCGAGCAACATTGAAAGGAGGTTATCAATATATGAAGCCTAAAGTAGCATACTACAAAAAATTCAGAAGAGGAATAAACATGATTCTATTATACAAGGATGCTCAAATAATAGTCAACAAAATGAATGACCATAGAGATCACTACCCAAATTATTCATTTGAGTTTGCACGTGATGGAAATGTTTTGAGTGCTATGTTTTGGGCAGATGAACGGGAGAAGGCATATTATAACGAGTTTGGCGATGTTATATCTTTTGATGTGACTTTTCGCACTAACAAGTAAGCTTTATATTATACAATCATAAATGAATATCTTAATTAATTTACTACATTCTTATATGAATGATCATATATACTTATACTAATGATATATGACCTATCAAATTCTTTTTATTAATTCATTATATCTCTATTCGTAAATTATTATTCAACGTACAATTATTCAGAACAGGTTATTCATATCTGATTATTACCTTTACACTAATCATATGTGTGTATTCATAAATGATTATAGAACACTCGTGTACTTACATAATCACTTGTGTTAACAAATATAGCTAGTCATATATGAATACACATAATTAAATTCATTTACATTGTATATATATATATATATATATATATATATATATATATATATATATATATATATATATATATATATATATATGTGTGTATATATATATATATATATATATATATATATATATATTAATAGAGGTTTTAATACGTTTTGGGTTAATTAAAAACAGATATCAGATGATTTTTGTTCCATTCACTGCCATTGATCATCATAGAAAGTCAGTTACTGTTGGAGCAGGGTTGCTAAGTAATGAGACTACTGATTCATATTGTTGGTTGTTGAAAGCATTCCTCAAAGCACATGGAAAACAACCAACAATTGTATTAACATACCAAGATCCAGCAATAAAACAAGCTGTTCAATTGGTATTTCCTACTTCAAAACATAGACACTGCATGTGGCACATAATGAAGAAATTACAATCAAAGGTACATTATGTTGGATTAGGTGTCTAAGCCATGACTAATAATTAGTATTTACCTAATTAATAGAAGCACAGTCCATTAGGGTTGCCCTCATGGCTGGAGGTTTGGTAGAAAATTCGGTAGAGAGAAAGGTTGATTTATTATAGGATTAATAAATCAACAGGAATTAAATATATGGTTTATTAATATATTAAAGTGATAATATATTAATTAGAAACTATATTAATTAATTAGGAATTAATCCATAATTAATTGGATTTAATTTGGGGATTAAATTAATTAATTAAAGGTGCAAGGACTAAAACTGTAATTATTCAATAGTTGACTAAGTGACAGTGTGGAGTGACCAGTTGAAAGTCGAAATCTATATATGGATATATATAATTTCGAAATTGATAATTAGTAGATAAATAGGTTTTTGAATTGTAAGATAAAAGGTTTATCTTATTTGAATTCAAAAAGGTTTATCTCTAAGGTTTATCAACTGGCCATTTGGAAACTATAAATAGGGGTTCCCAGGCATCATTAAATTTCGCCATTCTCATTATTCTCTCTCAAGATTTTCATGACCCCTCTCCTCTAGCTTGGGTGTGATCTCATTTGAGGCAGGATATTTTTGCTGCTCAGCTTCCAGAAAATTCTAAAAGGTTGGTTTTTCTAATTTTATTCTTTTAGTTAATTTTCTTATGGCATTTAGGTTTTGTTATATGTTCAATTGGGAGAAAACATAGATCCTTATAGGTTGCATGTGAACTTAGGTTATTTAGTTCATGGTTTGCAGAAAACCTTTCAGTGGTATCAGAGCCTGTTTTGTTTTCTTGTTGAATTGCTATAACTGTTTTAGGGTTTAAAGCCTATAAACCCTAATTATAATGTGGATCGATTTCTAGGATTAGGGTTTTGGAAAACCTAATCCCCCCCTTGCTAATTTCGAAAAATTTCAATTAGGGTTTTAGAAGGTTTTCTATTTTTGGTAACTTTATTTGTTAATTAAATGGATAACCTTACACCTCATTATTTGAATTCGATATCTAGGGGGTTTAGGATAGGTTTTAATTAATTTGATTAATTTGGATAAACCTATCTACATTTGAATTAATTTAATTAATTGTTAATTAGAAGATAATTCAAAAGGGATTTAATTAATTTAAAAATTAAGAAATTAATGGAATAAATCCAGAAAAATATTTTAAAATGTTTAAAACATTTAGATTTAATTAATTTAATTAATTGGTAATTAAAATTGATTAAATCGATTTTAAGGTTTAATTTAATTTAAAATTTAATTGTTAAATTTGGTAAAATTAAAAGATAAACCTTGAATATTTTAAAGGGTTTTAAAATACATCTTATATATGTTATTAAAAGTTAATACTATATATATGAGATAAATTTGGTTAGTCAAATCAATAGTAGGCCTCATTCACGAAGCTAGTCTATAAAGTGGGTATAAGGAGACTGCCTATAAAATGGTAGTCTAATGGGTGAACACTCTCACCCACCGCTCGCCTGATCAGTGGAGGGTCGTTAGTCGAACGGGTATGACAGAACCGCTAAATCATTAAAAGTATAATGATCAAAGTACTAGAACTATTTACAAAATCCCAATCTAGTTACTGTAGGGAAAAATGTGAATTTGATGCTAACCCATGAAACTGCACATTGCACTTTATGAAACGTTGGTGGAGCGTGTGTGGTTTACCGGCACACCAATGGGGGTTCATAAAGAGTGGCAATGGGTGTCTCGGGTGTTATCATTGTTGATGGAGCATGTGTGGTTTACCGGCACATCAATTTGAGATGATAATGGACCCCGAGAGTACCAAGCTAATTTGCATGGTTATTCACACCCGGTTTGTGATCCTCGGCATCCCAGTCACAAACGGTGGGGCATATCCGAGATTAAACATGCTATTGAACAGTTCAATATATCTCAAAAGAAACTAGGAATTCCATTTATAATAAGATTATTTTTCCGCGGTGGAATTGGCTGAATCGTCATTCGCCTACCTTTATAAAATTTGCTTATAGATTACGGCATCCCTCTTCTATGTTGCAAATTGTTATAGTTGGATCCTAGCCTTATTTTATATTGGGTTATTATAAGGACCAACAAGTATCTAATTAAACTTACCTTCTTTTATAGATGTCTTCTGCTGATCAATCCGCTCCCCACTCAAACTCCAGTGTTCCCTCTATCCTCTCACTGTGTTCCAAGGTTCAATTGAACGGGACAAACTACAATGACTGGATTAGAAATATCAAGATGGCTCTGAGGTACGAGAACAAAGAGTATGTCCTCGAGACCGAGCTTGTCGATATTGACCCTGAAACTGCTACTCCCGAGGAGATAGCCTCGTACCAAAAACATTCTGATGATGCGACCAAAGTGGCCTGCATCATGATCGCCACAATGAACCCCGAATTGCAAAGGATATACGAAGACTACTGGCCCTTTGAGATGCACAAGGAGCTTGTAGAAAAGTTCCGTAAGCAAGAGCACATCGAGAGGTGCGAGGTGGTCAAGGACTTCACGAACAGCAAACCTAAAGATGGAGAGTCCATCTGCGCTCTTGTGCAAAGAATGCAAGGTTACATGGAGCGGCTTAGAAAGCTTGCGATGCCTGTACCGGAGGAGTTGGCCGTTGACATAGTGCTTAACTCCCTACCGAGTTCTTATGACCAGTTTAGACTGGCTTATCATTTGAACAACAATCAGGCTAACCTGACTGAGTTGCATCGCATACTTCGAGTTGCTGAGGACGGGATGAAGGGTAAAAGTGTACCCTCGGTTAATCAGCCCGTCCTAGCCATTGGAAGTGGCAAAGGAAAGAAGAGGAAGGGCCCTCCTAAGCAAAATTGGAGGGAAAAGGTTCAGGTCGGGTCATCAAGCAATGGCTCGAGAACCAAGTCTTCCCAGATTCCTTGTGTGCCCAACCCCGATGAAGCCAACTGTTTCTACTGCAAAGAGAAGAGCCATTGGAAGAGAAGCTGCCCAAAATACTTGCAGGATGTCAAGGATGGGAAAGTAAAGCCATCGACAGCAGGTATATACACTATCTCTAAAAACTCACCATCTTCTAATTCTTGGGTCCTTGATACAGGATGTGGTTTTCACATTTGTTCTGATCTGCAGGGCCTAAAGGAAAGCAGGGAGGTGGAGCACGGTAGACTGAACTTGATCATGGGCAATAGGAGATCGTCCCCTGTTACCAAGATCGGCGTTTACAGTTTAGTGCTTAGTAGTGATGTTAGTATAGAGTTATTTAATTGTTGCTATTCGCCAGAAATGGCAAGAAACATTATTTCATTTCACGCTTTGTTCAGACAAGGATTTCAATTTTCTTTTGATAATAAAATTGGTTCGATTTCTGTTTTCAAAAATGGTATTTTGATTTTTAATGCTTATCCTTGTGATGGTATGTATGAAACTGTTGAATGTGTTGACAATTTAGGACATAGTGTAAATTATATTGATTCTACTAGTGGTGTAGAAAAGGCATGTCTGTGGCATAGTCGGCTCGGGCACATCAGCAAGAAACGCATCGCCCAACTCCAAAAGGATGGAGTGTTGGAATCATTCGACCTCAGGTCGGATGATGTATGCGAATCTTGTCTGTTGGGCAAGATGACTAAATCACCTTTCAAAGGTTCTTTTGAAAGAGGTGAGGGTCTGCTGGACATCATTCACACGGATGTGTGTGGTCCATTCAGATCAACCACAAAGGATGGCACGCGGTTCTACGTGACCTTTACCGACGATTTTAGTAGATACGGTTATATCTACTTGATCAAGCACAAGTCGGACACCTTTGAAAAGTTCAAAGAGGTTAAGAATGAGGTAGAGAATCAATTAGGCAGGAAGATAAAGATGCTCAGGTCCGACAGAGGCGGAGAGTATCTAAGTATCGAGTTCCTGGATTATCTAAAGGAATGCGGAATAGTTTCGCAGTTGACACCTCCCAGGACACCACAGTTGAACGGTGTTGCAGAGAGGCGCAACCGAACCCTGTTGGACATGGTTCGTTCCATGATGAGTCGAACTTCACTTCCCATTCACTTCTGGGGGTATGCCTTAGAGACTGCCGCCCATATCCTCAATCTTGTCCCAACTAAGAAGGTTGCTAAAACACCTCATGAGATGTGGACGGGGAAAGTTCCCTCGTTAGCACATATCAAGGTCTGGGGTTGTGAGGCTTTCGTTAGACGAGAGACTCAAGACAAACTCGCAGAAAGAAGCGAAAGGTGTTTCTTCCTTGGTTATCCTAAACAGTCCTTTGGATATCTATTCTACAGACCGAGCGAGGACGTGGTCTTTGTAGCTAGACGAGTAGTCTTTCGAGAGAGAGAGCTTATATTCAAAGAGGACAGTGGGAGTACCATTGATTTGGAAGAAATTCAAGAGTCATCAGATGACGCAACCTTAGGAGAAACTAGCAACCAACATGAGGAAGAAGTTCCTGTTGGTCCGACAGATATATCCTTACCTCTTAGGCGTTCCGGTAGGGTTAGCATGCCACCCGAGTTTTATGGGTTCCATATAACTTCGGATGGGGACACGTTTGTCAATGATAGGACACTGATAAATTTGTATGAACCAGCTAACTACCAGGAAGCAGTGGCAGGCCCTGAGTCTGCCAAGTGGAAAGAGGCCATGGATGGCGAGATCAAGTCCATGTATGACAATCAAGTTTGGAACTTGGTTGACAACGTACCGGGTCGAAAGACAGTCGGGTGCAAATGGATCTTCAAAAAGAAGACCGACATGGACGGAAAGGTACACACTTTCAAGGCAAGACTGGTTGCGAAGGGCTTTACTCAAACCCCAGGGGTTGACTATGACGAGACCTTCTCACCAGTAGCCAAGATAAAGTCTATTAGGATTATGCTGGCCATAGCTGCATTTCATGACTATGAAATTTGGCAGATGGACGTCAAAACCGCTTTCCTTAATGGGAAGTTGACTGAGGATGTTTACATGAATCAGCCAGAGGGTTTTGTCGATGCAAAGTATCCTAATAAGGTGTGTAAGCTTGAGAGATCAATCTACGGATTGAAGCAAGCTTCTCGCAGCTGGAATCTTTGTTTCCATGAGAAAGTCAAAGAGTTTGGCTTCTCTAGGAGTGAGGATGAGTCCTGCGTATATGTCAAGGCTAGTGGGAGTATAGTCACCTTTCTGGTGCTGTATGTCGATGACATACTGCTCATGGGAAACGATATCCCAACCTTGCAAGATGTCAAGGCTTGGCTTGGGAAATGTTTCGCCATGAAGGACCTAGGAGAGGCTGCCTACATTCTCGGGATAAGAATATTGAGAGATAGGAAGAAGAGACTAATTGGACTTAGTCAGGGTACATACTTGGAAAAGGTACTGAAAAGGTTCAGTATGGAAAATTCCAAGAAGGGAGAGCTGCCTATCTAAAGTAATGCAAAATTGAGTAAGACTCAAAATCCGAGTACAGACGAAGAAATAGCTGAAATGAGTCGGGTACCTTACGCTTCGGCTGTAGGATCGATCATGTACGCTATGACGTGTACTCGCCCTGACGTGGCCTTTGCCTTAAGCATGGTCAGTCGGTACCAGGGTAACCCTGGAAGGGCACATTGGATAGCTGTGAAAAATATATTCAAGTATCTGCGAAGGACCAAGAACATGGTGTTAGTCCTCGGTGGCAGTGATACCTTGAGAGTTGAAGGATATACAGATGCCAGTTTTCAGACGGATAGAGACAGTGGTCGGTCTCAGTCGGGCTGGGTATTCCTTTTGAACGGTGGAGCAGTTACTTGGAAAAGTTCCAAGCAAGAAACAGTGGCTGATTCTACGTGCGAATCAGAGTACATAGCAGCAAGTGAAGCGTCAAAGGAAGCGGCTTGGCTGAAGAACTTTATCGGTGACCTTGGAGTAGTCCCGAGTATTCAGGAGCCCTTGGAACTGTTCTGCGATAACGAAGGTGCGGTCGCCTTTACAAAGGAACCGCGAGACCATGGAAAGTCCAGACATATCGACAGAAAGTACCACTACATCAGGCATAGGGTAGAAGAAGGTCACCTCCTTGTAAACAGGGTATCATCGGAAGATAATCCTGCAGATCCTTTGACAAAGGCTCTGAGTAGGATTAAGCATAATCAGCATGCTAGGAGCATTGGATTAAGAGATGATATAAGTTTTTTGTAATTAGATAGGTTTTTGAAACTTGTAACAATGTTATTGTATTTGACTTTTGTGATTTAATAATGGATATTTATTAATGAGTAATGGTTTACTAATTTTGTCAATATATATATCATTGTGTTTCATTTTGCATGTTTCACTTCCTGAATAATTGGATTATTCGAAAAACCACAGTCGCTCATGCTTTTAGGGAGTAAGTATGAAGCAAGACTGCCATGAATTAGTTGTAGATTGTCTAAGGAGTTAGACATTGCAATAAGATTGCTGCAACATTCATGAGTACTTGGAAATGGAGATTTGAGTATTGGATAAACCCGCGCTCAATGGATTGCTTCATGGATTACATCACGAGCAATATTGAGACGATAATATCTTTTGATCTTTAAGCTAAGACATATGAGTTATGATTTACTAGACGGTTGTTCATTGATAATACGAAAACGCATCGGTAACTCGGTGTTATAAAACGTATTGTTGTGAGTAATTTGTCTGGTAAAGGACATAAGTATATGAGTCAAAGTTTATTCGTCCCTTGACCCTAACGGGGAACAGATATCTGTAGGCCTCTCGATGAATTTGAAGTTGACTAAAATGGTTGGCCAACCGGGACTAAATTGGTAGTCTAAGAATCATATGCAAATCGGAAATCGAGAAACAGTGAATCAGACCAGATTGATTTTATCCATGTCTTGAGTCTGAAAAATATCTAGTTGGACGGAGGATCATCTGATCACTTATCTATGGACAGGACTGATTAGATCAGAGTTTGGCATTGGTTTCTAGGAAGCTACAAGTGCTGGTTAATTAGAGGTTAAATCGGTAATTATAGTCATAGACTTATCCAAGTGTGAGACTGTTGGATTAGGTGTCTAAGCCATGACTAATAATTAGTATTTACCTAATTAATAGAAGCACAGTCTATTTGGGTTGCCCTCATGGCTGGAGGTTTGGTAGAAAATTCGGTAGAGAGAAAGGTTGATTTATTATGGGATTAATAAATCAATAGGAATTAAATATATGGTTTATTAATATATTAAAGTGATAATATATTAATTAGAAACTATATTAATTAATTAGGAATTAATCCAGAATTAATTGAATTTAATTTGGGGATTAAATTAATTAATTAAAGGTGCAGGGACGAAAACTGTAATTATTCAATAGTTGACTAAGTGACAGTGTGGAGTGACCAGTTGAAAGTCGAAATCTATATATGGATATATATAATTTCGAAATTGATAATTAGTAGATAAATAGGTTTTTGAATTGTAAGATAAAAGGTTTATCTTATTTGAATTCAAAAAGGTTTATCTCTAAGGTTTATCAACTGGCCATTTGGAAACTATAAATAGGGGTTCACAGGCATCATTAAATTTTGCCATTCTCATTATTCTCTCTCAAGATTTTCGTGACCCCTCTCCTCTAGCTTGGGTGTGATCTCATTTGAGGCACGATATTTTTGCTGCTCAGCTTCCAGAAAATTCTAAAAGGTTGGTTTTTCTAATTTTATTCTTTTAGTTAATTTTCTTATGGCCTTTAGGTTTTGTTATATGTTCAATTGGGAGAAAACATAGATCCTTATAGGTTGCATGTGAACTTAGGTTATTTAGTTCATGGTTTGCAGAAAACCTTTCACATTACTGTTAATTCATATGTGAATAAATGAAAAAATATACATGTACTATTCCTACTTATTCATATGTGAATATATCATCTGTATTTTTTGATAGGTTACTGGTGAGTTAATTAAAAACACCGACTTCAGGAAAAGGTTTAATAAGCTTGTTTGGGACATGTATATTAAACCTGATGAATTTGAAAACAAATGGGAGTTGCTTATTAATAAATTCAACCTTGAAGACAAAAGATGGTTTAATGACATGTTTGAATTTAGAAACTTATGAATCCATGCATACTTCAATGATATAAGAATGTGTGGTTTGATGAAGACAACTTCAAGGACAGATAGCATGAGTTCCTTCTTCAACACATACTCAGAAACTGGAAATTTACTGTTAAATTTCATGAAGAATTATGACACTGCCATTCAAAAGCAAAGAAATACACACAAAGAACTTGATCGGGCAACCAAGGAAGCATCATATGTTTACCGGACGCCTCGAGAAATAGAACGTCATGCTGTAAAGGTTTATACAAGCATAATATTTTTTGATGTTCAGAAGGAAATATACAAAGGTGCTTGGTTCTGTTCATATTCGAGTGTGGGTATAGAAAATGGATGGGACGTATACAACGTTCAACACAATAACAAGAAATATGAATTCAAAAGTAATTTCTAGGTAACCTTTTTGCTTTTTGTATTAAATTCACATATGAATATTAATAATTGCAACTCAAATATAAATATACACTTTTATTCATGTATAAATACACAGGTGTACTGATACATATACACAATTGTACTCATGTATAAATAGGAGCTTCATCTATTATAAAAAGAATATTTAAATATATTCATATATGAATATACATTCTCAATCATATATGAATACCAAAATATATTTTTATATTCATATCCATATTTATTAAGTTATTTTTAAATATTTTATTATTTAGGTTCACATAAAACTGCCAGAGCAAGATATAACATGTACTTGCAAAAACTTCAACCGAATAGGCATTCTATACAGACATGTTTTCTCTATACTGATGAAATTTGGTAATAAATAAATACCTGAACAGTTCATTGTAAATCAGTGGAGGAAGGATGTCATATCAAGACATTACCAATTTGGTAGACACGTTTCTGATTCTGGGGATGCTGAGACTGTTAAATTGGTCAATGAAGCATATTACAACTTTGAATCATGCTTAGACATTCTGAGAGCGGATAAGGAAAAGTTGTCATCTTTCATTCAAAAAGTAAACATCAAGCATAAGGAATTAGAAAATGATAAATCACATGCAATTATGAAGAACAAGACAAATGTTGATATGGTAAGCAAGCTAATGAACATTTCTATTCCAAAAAACGTTGAATTTTTTCTTCCACAGATTCAACGTAACAAAGGATGTGGAAAAAAGAAAAGAATCCTTAGTGCATCTGAAAAAGCATATGAAAATTCAAATAAGCAATCAAGGATATGCTCGGGATGTGGAGAAAGAGCTCCTCACAACTTACGTACATGCCCAATAAAGAAAGCAGTTGGACAATCTGCAACATCACTATAGAATTTTTTTCGTTTTATTCATTTGTGAATTGTGTTTTAATAATATTTTTAGGAATTTTATTGAATATGTATATGCGTATACGAATAAAAAGTGTTCATACACTTGTATTCATATATGAATACAAGTGTTCATAAGTGTTCATAGACTTGTATTCATATATGAATACACTTGTAAATTTGTAAACGAATAAAAAGTGTTCATACACTTGTATTCATATATGAATACAAGTGTTTCATATACTTGTATTCATATATGAATAGACTTGTATATATAAATGTATATTTTTTTTCATAAACTTGTATTCACATGTGTTCATACACATAAACATAAGTGTTCATATACTTGTATTCATATATGAATAGACCTGTATTCAAATGTGTATGAACACATTTGAATAAGTCTTCATAGACTTGTATTCATATATGAATATAATTGTAAATGTGTATATGAATAAAAAGTGTTCATAGTTCATACGCTTGTTTTCGCTTATGAATATAGAAATGTATATTTGGGTTCATAAACTTGTATTCACATGTGTTCATACACATAACCATAAGTTTTTATAAACTTGTATTCATATATGAATAGACATGTATTCATGTTATGTATACTCATGTAAGAGTACATGTCTATATTTATATATTAAGTTAATAAACCATGTATAAGGTAAAATTGATATTCATTTATGAATATCATAACCAACACTTTAATATTATTTATATCTATTCTTAAGATACATAACCAACACCCTTTGAAAGTTTCATCATCAACATTCCATCTACAAAACACATTTCATCTACAAACACATTTCATCTACAAATTGTCTAGTCAAGACTTCACATACAAAATAGATGTTTTCCACATTCATCTACAAACACCACCATTATTTCCCAACTAATCGCACTATCTTCAAACAATTTTCATCCTCTCTACAACAGTCTGCATAACATATAATGCATGTTCAGCACGAACCTTTGGATCAACTTTCTGATAATCATACGCCTCTTTCAACACATGCTCACGCAATTAATCAATCTCTGATGTCAACATTCTTGCAGCATACCTACTCCTCAACTTTTCGAACATATTATCCTGAGGAAGACCTTCCTTTGGGAATCTTGGTTTCGACTTTGAAATTGGTTGTCCTGAATATGTATCCATCTGTCTTAAAGCAAAGATACCACAATCACATTTATTGTCAACAGTCCTCCAAGACATCTCCAACCTCTTTGGTATAACCTCTTCATTTGAAATGATGTTTGCCTTTGGACGCTTTATCTCTTTTAAATACATAAAAAACATCGTTTTCTGTAAAAAATCATACATGAAATAAAATTAAACATGTAAGAAAATAATCGTAAAACATTACTTTTGGTACATGATACTTACAAGAGGTGTAAGTAATTTTCCATATCTATCTTCAAAATCCTCTCCTAAAGCACTGCTGTCAATCACTTCAATACATGGTTTCTTCAGGTTGAAAACAACCAGATAAATGTTAGAACTCCTCACAATAGGAAAGAATACATGATTTTCATATAAAAATGTAAGCCTTATATTAATAGAATAAATATATAAATCAATAAATGAACAAACCATGTTAATATCTTTCAACAACATTTTTTGATTATCATTCTTCACAACTAACAGCAAAGTTAGACTTGAAAATATTGTACTTATCTTCATCTTTCATATCTGTTGACTCAAGGTAGTATGTCTGTTTTTACATAAAAAAAATTCATCAATAAATCAAAACATTAGTTGTATTCAGTTATGATTATACCCCAATCATAAGTGAATACTGCTACAGTTACATTATGTATTGTATATTATAAATCAACAGTCAATAATTTAAAAATCATGATCATATTCACTTGTGATTATATTATACATTGTCTAGTTGACACAATAACTTCAAATTCACTTGTGATATAAACTTACACTCTTCTCAACATTTATGAACAACCGATAAGGAGAGTTATTGACATCTCTTTGAAGTTCTTGATGGTTCAATAAATCACTCCATGTGTCGATAACATTTGAAAATATGTATGTTCTTGGAAATAAACTTTCCATTGTTCCTCTAAGAGTAGTTACACCATACTTGCTACTCCCAACAACATCCTTGTATACATTTATTCGCATGTTATTTAAATAAAAATAAATTTTTCTATAATCTAAATAATAATGTTTCAATTTTTTAATAAAAATAACTACCTACCACAATTCTCCATGAAAGTTGAACAACCATTCAGAAACAACAATCTCCTCTGCTGTCAATTTGGTTTTCACATTAAGAACCCTGTTCTTGAATGATGATTTGAATGGTAAAGCTGGTTTATTCTCTCTTGTAACCCTATGATTTCCATCTTACTTCTGATGCAACTACAATAGCCATTGGATTTGTATCCACTTGAGGTACAACTGACAAAGGAATTGGATCAAGAATATCCTCTGTTGATTCTTGACTTAACCCAATTCCAAGACTAAAACTAGGTGATTTTGATTTTTCAACTTTTTCATCATCTATGTTTTCTTCTTTTTCTTCTGGTATATTGGAACTAAGGAATACAACACTTTCGTAAAACTCATTCACAACTGGATTATCCCAAAAATCCTTTTCTTCACCACTTAATTCTTCAATACCTAACAATTGATAAACATAAACATATATGATTATTCATATATGAATATTAGTAATAGATAAAATTAATTCAATTCATTATAAATATTTTACAATATAAAAAATATATATATTCACAAACACTATTCATATATTGTAACTCCAACATACCCAGAACAAAGAACATAAAATATAAATCATATATGAATACTGAAAATGTAAAACCCCTAATACAAAACAAATGATTACCCTCCACAACTAGCTTCTCTTTCTCTCCAATAACATTTACACTTTCTTCTTCCACTCTCTTACCTTCAACCAATATTTCACCACCTAATATACAAATCACATATGAATATTCTATTTAAAAATTAAATAACATAAAACATACATACCATCAACTACATCCACATTTTCAACTCTTCCTTCATTTCCAACTCTTTCTTCATTTGTATCAAAATTTCCCTTCTCTACATCATCATTTTCAACTCTTTCTTCATTTCCAACACCTTCACACATATTTCCAACACCTATAAATGTTAAATTCATAAGTAAATATTTACTTTAAAAATAAAAATTCAAAATTCTACTATACATAAAAAGATAACATTACCTTTAACAACTTCTTTATCTTTACCAACAACTTCCTCTTTCTCAACAGTATCATTTGTTGTTTTTATTTCTGTAATATACTCTTCATATCAGAAATCATAACTAAATGATAAATGTTTTTATTCATAATCATATATGAATATTACTTAAAAAAACAATTGTTTACCTTCAGCCAATCTGTCAAAAATGTTAGTAACCACAGGATCTACACAGAACTGACTCAATGGTAAATTATCCTGACTATCAACTCCACTAAAACCAACAACAACGTTCCTAACAACTTCATTTAATTGAACTGTTTCATTTTCAGTTACTCCTTCCACATTTCCTTCAATGTTTTCAGCATCATCTCCTTCAATGTTATTATCTTTATTAGCATCTTCTTCCTCATTAACATTTTTATCAAGACCATCTCCTACCAGCTTACCACCATCCTCTTCCTCATTAACTTCTTTATTAACATCTTTATCAACAATTTCAACATTACTTACACCCATAACTGGTGTAAGAACTGGTTCTTCCAAAATTCCAGAATTAAACTCAAATGGAACTTCTGTACTTTCAACTCCACTTTTGTCATCATCAAGAACTCTTTTTCTCCAACTCCTAAATGATTCAACTTCTGGGAACTTTTCAATTGCTTCTTCAATCTTAATCTTAAGATTCTCTCTTGAAAATTCAAACCTCTTAAACAAAATAGTTAACAATGTTTCATAATCCTACATATTAAAAAAGAATGTTATAATTAATTTAAGTAATAAATCATATATGAATACACAAATAATATAAATTTACCTCAACAAAATAATTTTTACCGTCCTCCTCCTCACTTTCTTCATCAGAATATTCCTCCTCAGTTTCCTCTTCCACCTCTTGATTGTTGTTCAAGTCTCCTAATCCAAACTTTCCTTCTTCCTGTTCGCATTCCTCCCGAAATCGTATCTTCTCTGAACTCCAGTAACAAATAGTTGGACGTCTACGTGTTATCTTCACTTGATAAAACTTCAAACTATCCACGTATAATAACTGCAAAAATTATGTATACATTTGCATAAACATAATCATTACATGAAATACATACATAATATATATTATGTATACATTCATATATGAATTATCATAATATTCATATATGAATAAAAAATGATAATTCATGCATGAATAAAACAAAAATAAATTTCTAAAAAAATTACTCACAACAAGATACGTTGTTGGTCCGTAAACGTAACGTGTATCTTTGAAGGGTGTGTACGCGATCTTCGTTCTAATTAAACAATCAAGAATGTAGTTGCACCAATCAATTGTACTTACATCTGTGTCTTTTTGTATATGGTGTGACGGTGACGGATTGCACCTTCCCATCGCAGTTGACTCACAGAATGTATTTATAAAAAGCACAATGAAATTCACAATGAAATTAAAATCAGCAACTGTTTTCCTAACAATTGCATTCTTGATGTGTTTCAATCTCATAATATCCCCCCTCTTGAATTGTTTTCTCCAAGCGAACATACAACTTCTTTCATCATCCTCCTCTACGTATTCCAAGTCTGAAAGAAGAAAAACACCCATAGAAATTCCAAACATATCATGTATAGATTGAGTATTTACATCAACATAACCATTTTCAACCTCCACTTTCATCTTATCCAAGTCAAACTTTTGATGAACATAAAACCCAATGTTGAATGAAACATCATTCATCTTCATATTCAGCAAACGACCAAAACCTATTTTCCTGACACACTACTTCTGTTCTCGACTCAACGCTTGTATCACCGCAAACATTGACTCTGGTGAACATCTATTTTTCATTGAATAAAAATGTTTTTGAGCAGGAACATTTTTAATCTTATGTTTCTTTGAAGGTCCAATATCCTCGTCAACTACACGCTTTTTTATTTCTTTTTCGGTTCTTCTTTTTCAGTCCTAAACTTCTTTAATTCCTTCACTTTAACAGGTGAACTTTCTTTTCGAGGTTTCTTTGTAGATCTTGTCAAATTTTCTTCAGATGATATAATTACCACCTTCTCCAACTTTTTAGATTTTCTCTTTGGTTTCACTAATATACAATATGTTATAATGTTATTCATATCTGAATAAATTACATATACTAAAACAATATACCACAAAATCATTTATTAATTAAATGATTTTCCCTTTGGTTTCACTGATTATTATTCATATATGAAAAACATGTATGAATAAATGTTATTCATACTGGATATTCATATATGAATAATCATATATGTTAAGTCTTTAATACTTCTCTATTCATGTATGAATAATTATATATGTATTATAAACTTAGCATACATTTAGACCAACCTATTTCCCTTGTGTTTTTCATTGGTGATTCGTTCCAAAATTCTGAGCAGGTTTAATCTCATGATTAGTATAGAACATACAAAATGTCTCAGATACCACTCTCACTTCTCTAGAAAAAGATTTTCCGTCTTTATTATATTGATTAAATATTGATCTTGAAATTCGTTATATTGAAGACGAGTAATCTAGTTCCAGCGAAAGTGAGAGTGATAGCTCAGACAATTTTGTATGTTTTTATACCAAACAAGAGATCAACCAACTCACAAAAATGGAAAAATCCATCAATGAAAAACACAAGGGAAACAGTTTAGTCTAGATGTATGTTAATTTTTAATACTTGTTTCTTCAAATAATTATTCATATATGAAAAACATGTATGAATACATGTTATTCATACTTGATATTCATATATTAATAATCATATATGTTAAGTCTTTAATACTTCTCTATTCATGTATGAATAATTATATATGAAAAACAAAGTATTATAAACTTAGCATACATCTAGACCAACCTATTTCCCTTGTGTTTTTCATTGATGATTCTTTCCAAAATTGTGAGCTGGTTCAATATCTTGTTTGGTATAAAAACATACAAAAATGTCTCAGCTACCACTCTCAATTCGCTAGAACCAGATTTCTCGTCTTTATTGTATTGATTAAATATTGATCTTGAAATTCATTATATTTGCAAGATATTTCCAGATAGTAATCAGCCTCTGCTATCATAACAGAAACATTATTTTCTTGAAAGTCATATAGCAACTTTCATGCAATTTAATATCACTGAATATATTGAAGACCAGTCATCTGGCTCTAGCGAAAATGAGAATGATAGCTCAGATGATTTTGTATCTTTTTATACCAAACAAGAGATCCAACCAACTCAAAAAAACTAGAAAAAATCATCAATGAAAAACAAAAGGGAAATAGTTTGGTCTGGATGTATGTTAATTTTTTAATACTTGTTTGTTCACATAATTATTCATATATGAATAGCATGTATCAATACATATTATTCATATATGTATAATCATATATATATATATATGAATAAAATGTTGACTCCTATATGAATAAACACAAGGGAAATATGTATTCATATTTTTCATTTGAATTAATCATATATGAATAAACTAGACAAAATACAAGCTTTATGTATACCTTTATCATGTTTTCGTTTGGATCTAGTTTCTTGTACTTCAACAGAATCCTCTTCACCCTCAACTGGATTATGCTTACCTTTTCCTGTAATAAATGACATGTCATAAACCAAAAGAATATTTTCTGATCCACAAATACCTTTCTTTATTCTAGAATAATCATATATGTATGAATAAAATGTTGATTCATATATGAATAAACACAAGGGAAATATCTATTCATATATTTCATTTGAATGAATCATATATGAATATCTATACATATATGAATAAACAGTTATTCATACATAGAAATATGTTCCCTTCTGACTACATGTTTATTCATATATGATTACTCTCTATATATGTGTATGCGATTATTTCTTTTGAATGAAACATATATGAATAAACCAGACAAAAAAAAAGCTTTATGTGTATATATATATATATATATATATATATATATATATATATATATATACATATATATATATATATATATATATATATATATATACATATATATATATATATACATATATATATATATATATATATATATATATATATATATATATATATATATATATATATATATATATATATATATATAGGGTCAGGATCAAATGAGAACCAATATTTTCATGAGAACGAAAGAACTCTTTCTGTTTGGTTGAATCATAAAAGGGCATGATAGTCATTTAACAAATCTCATTTAATACTGAATTTTTTTATTTTTGGCAACAACAATAACCATCTCCTAAAATTAAGCCTATTAGATTTGAATATTCAAATTTAAAAAAAAAAATCAAATTTTCGTTTTTATAAATCAGATTTTCTGATTTTGACAAACCATAATTTTTTTAATATATACATATTTGCAGGTGCATATATGCATGTTTTCGCAGGTGCATATATGCATGTTTTCGCAGGAGCATATATAAATGTTTTCGCAGGTGTATATATACACATTTTCGAAATTCATATTTACATATTCTTATCTTTAATTATGAATGCAAACAACAAAAAATCGACTTATTAAAAACAAGAATATACAACTGTTTTGAACGATACATAAAAATTTATTAAAAATAATGAATAATACATACAAAAATATAAAAGACAACAAAATTTCATGATATCTTCATTTTTTTAGTTTGTCACTTTTTAATTCTTCAATTTGATTGATAAATTCTTCAAAATCTGCAAAACATTAATAAAAACTAATATAAATGTATATTCAAAAACATTAAAATAAATACATACATGCATATACACATATGAATCAATGCACATCTATTTATGCATATATACAAATATGCACACGTGTGTATATAAACAAATTGATATACATATGCATATGTGCACATATGTTTGAACAGACATATGCACATACGTGCACATATACACATGCATATACACATATGCACGTATATGCATATATATATATATATGTATGCATGTGCACATATACACATGCATATACACATGCACATATATGTTTGCATGTATGCAAATACGCCCACATGTACACAAACAAATAGAAAAGGAAATCCATAAGTACAATGCTATAACTCACACATATACACATATATGTATACATTTTTGCACGTATGCGTATATACAAATACGCACATATGCAAATACACATATGTGAATATGTGTACATATGCACATATGCACTTATATACTTGTCTTAAAAAGAAAAAGAAATCCATAAGTACAATGTTATAACTCATACATAAATGAAAAACGAAGCCCATTTTTATGAAGGATTACCTCACTGCATATGGTTTTAACTCATATATAACTTTGTTGAGTGTAAGTAAAATATTCGGTACTTCTTAGATCACTTCCCTGTATTACCATTACAAAAATCTGAGAAAACCATAACCTAAAAAGTAAAACTATAAGTATATGCTTACACGTACCTCAATCCCAGGCAGTAGGGTGATTTGAGCATAAACCTCATTTGTGCCTTGTTCATCCTAAAGAGGAAGAAAATTTTATGAACCATTAGAAAAAATATAAATAGAGGAATTAACAAGACTTACTGAAAGAGTTGTCGGTTCAACGTAGGAATTTTGCTCCTATTTGTTTGGACCACCCACTATAAACACTCTACTTGGTGTAATTTGCCAAAATTCCACCATATGATCCATACATATCCATCCATGGACACGTAGATCCTTTGTTTCCAAATTAAATTGATATTTATCATCTACCTGCATATACATAATTCAAGTATATATATATATATATATATATATATATATATATATATATATATATATATATATATATATATATATATATATATATATATATATATATATATATATATATATATAGAGTCCGTTTCAAGGAAGAACCAATATTTTCCTAGGAACCGTAGGAACTTTTTGACTAAAATTATTTTTTCAAAAAAAATGACATAATACATCTAGTCGCTTATATTTAATACTTTTTGTCAAAAAAAATTTGAAAAATAATATGTATACACGAAATGTGCATATATGCATTTTTTTCGCACATGTGTATATGATCACGTTTCGTGCATATGTGCACATTTCGTGTATATATATTATTTTTTCAATTTTTTTTAAAAAAGGTCTTAAATATAAGCGATTAGGTGTATTATGTCATTTTTTTTGAAAAACAATTTTCAGTAAAAAAGTTCCTACGGTTCCTAGGAAAATATTGGTTCCCATTTGATATTTAGTCTATCTATATATATATATATATATATATATATATATATATATATATATATATATATATATATATATATATATATATATATATATATATATATATATATATATATATATATATCACGACTTCATTTACCAATTGCGGCACTGTGGTTAAAATCATGACAATTTCCTTTACCTGTCCTTTGAACTTAGGCTTTATAGGGTCAACAAGGAGAAAGAGATAAAGAGATAATATACACAAATTTCAAAATATCACTTATTTCAAACCCGCAAACACAAAACTACACAAATTGAGATAAAGAGATAATATACACAAATCGAAACTTGGCCATCCTTTTACAAGTTCGAAAATTACACAAATTTCAAACTCGCAAACACAAAACTAAAACAAATTGAAAATTAACAAAGTAACCTGATTTTGTGTATGGAAACAAGAACGAGATCGGAGAAGTTGATTCTGAAATTGGAAAACCCCTTTCTCCGCCAGAAGATAGAACTTGCACAGTAAATCACAAAAAGATGAAATCGAGGGAGGAATATGGGGCAGAAGAAGGGGTGAGATGGAGGAATGAACTGTTGCAGCTAGTCTGATGGCAGTGGGTGGTTAACTCTTGTGCGAATTCGACGGCAAAGTAGGCAGCCGCCGACAGGAGACCAACTCCGACCCCCTCTTCTCTAATGATCGGAGGCCACCGGAATCAACGGAAGATCATACAACAAAATTGTCACACCCCCGACCGAGGCGGCGGAACATGCCGGGCTGTGCGACTAAGTTCTTGGATCACAGGCAATTGAATATACAGTACAAGTACAACAATAAACCAAAGGATAGTTTTATTTCATCTTGAAGTTTGAATACATAGTTCTTACAAATAATAATAGTAGAGTACATGAAATGCCTTAACAAATATAACAAAACTAGGTTGCCTGAAATCCGTGAAGATTTCCATCTTCTGAAAGTCTCATTGATTTCCTGAGAATACATGTAGTTTTGAGGATCAACACAAGGTTGGTGAGAGTTACAGGTTTTCTGCTAAACACAGCCTGATACTTTTAAAATAACTAAAAGTATTCATTTTTTAAGTATAATCATACTTGTAAATGAGTTTGTAAAGAGTTGCTGAAAATCGTAAGTAATACCATACTTATAAATGAATTGTATAGAGTTTTTGAAAACCATAAGTAATACCATACTTATAAATGATATGTACGTTTATGAGAAAACCATCAATGCGTATAGTTGAGTCCTATAACCGAGCTATTCGACTGAAATGTACCCCCCTACAACGCTTAATGGACGTCGTAGTAATAAAAAAGATAAGTATCACCTACATCGATTTGCAAGTCGAAGTTGTAGCTAACAACCATAGGTGGGGGTGTCAACCTGTATAGATCTATACATATGTATCTCGCTCTGCTTGATTAACGGTTATAGTAGTGTGGGGTCTAGGTATTTCTACTTAGTTATAAATAGTGTCTCACTATCTAAGCCATTGATAAATGTAGGATAGACAAGTCTCATCGAGTATGTTGATAAGTATATACATAAAAGAGTACAATACTCGCTTATTGAAAACATTTTATAAAGCTATAATAACATTTATAAAACTTGATATGAAATTGGTAAATGTTTATATTGCACATGTATTCTCCCTATAATATATAAAAGCATAGACAAAGGGGTCGTAACACTCACATTTGAAGCGTGAATTCAGTTTAGATATAAGAACGATCGTGTTTGAGAAGCACCGTGAAATAACACCACAAAACAACAAGGTTTTGTGCGGCGAAGTGATGGTGCGACGGTAGTGGAGCGATAGCCAATGGTGGTTGTGTTCTTGGCCAAAAGGAGAGCAATTGGAGAAAGAAAGAAAAAGCTAGAAGCTTTGGTGAATTGGTGAAGAAAAATGAGATGCAAAGCCTCTTATTTATAGTCTCATGGAGTAGTTGGGGTTGGTGAAAGTGATGTCGTGGATGACATAATTCGTGCGCAAGATCCCGATGTATAATAATTTTTTCGAGATCGGAGAATTGTTGAGCCGAGTGCACTGATTCTAGAAACCTAAACAGATAATTTTTTCGAGTTGCAGAACATCGGGAAATCGCGTTTAAATATTGCGTTCATTTATCCGCAGTATCCGATTAGTTGACTTTTATAAATATTTTTACTAAAAATATTTCGAGTATGGAATCCAATAATAGACCATAATATGAGTCCAATAATGTTCTCGGAATTTCCATATGAGGTGCGCAAGTGCCTCAACGGATCGAAACGATTTATGTAGTTAAATAAAATCAGTGTTACACTGGTTTGTTTTGGCTTGTTTTCTTATAACAGTCGTAACTTTTGCATATGAGCTCCGTTTTGAATGTTATTTATATTTTCGGAATCAGGGAAACATGTACTCTGAGGTTAGATTGTTTGTTTTGTTTCACAAATGGTTAATACTTATTTTCAGTTTTTCAGACGTATTAACTAGGGTTTCAATTTGTGCTTGAGATATTCCATTATAGGAAGTAAGATTTTATCTCATATCTTATTTTAATTGTAATGAATCTATATATTTTCCAAAATATACTTTAAAGTTTAAAGGTCAGGTTACAAAGAGGTTTGCGGTGAATTGACTATTTATAATTCTAGACCTAAATTTCCGGGATGTCACATTACCTCCCCGTTAAAGGAAATTTCGTCCCGAAATTATTTCGTAACATAACACTTCTGCTCGATCGTGTAGAAGTCACACGGGTCGTGTGGTAGACCTTTTCGAAACTATTTTGGCCTTGCAGGAGTTACATGTGTTCTTTTCTAGTTACTGTAGCATCCAGTAGACTTACATGGGTCGAGTTTCGGTGCACGGGTCGGATTTTTTTAAAAGTTAACGATGCTAAATTTAAAGGTTAGTGTCGCTAACCTGCTTCAGTGGGGTTATTTGGACAGCTTTCCTAATTTACCCCATTTACGAACCAAAATCCTCCTAGGTTATTTTCATAGCAAAAGGTGCGAAATTTGGTCATTTTGATCAAGGATTTTGTGTAGTAAAAGTTTGTGGAGGCTGGATTTAACACCCGAAATGCGTTCTCTAGTTCTTAATTCACAAGGTTAGTTATTTTGAGTTTTAGGGTTTCAAACTCTAGATGTCCAAATCTAAAAGTATGCTTCGATTCATCTCATGTGTTGTTAGTGGATTGCTAATATATGTTGTATTGAGTCCTTGTTGCGAATATTGTGATGTTTTAACGGTTGATTTGGTTTTTTTTATAGCATATGATATTCACTAATTGTGATTTGTATTAGCTATTTATTTCTTAATCATTTGAGTTAAGTATTCTGGAAATGCCTGAGGATGTTTAAGATATGATATGTGATTTCATTTTACAATTGATACTCATAGGATGGAAGGAAGTACGTAAGATACAGGTGAACCACGAGCTCTACAGATGTTAGATGAGTAGGTTCTAATTCATTATTTATGATTAGATTACTATATAATTGAATTAACTATTCTTTGAACTATTTCCGTTATCAGAAGATATATATATATATATATATATATATATATATATATATATATATATATATATATATATATATATATATATATATATATATATATATAATGTCTTTTCGTTATCCCGTCCTCATCGGAGTCAAGCCGCCAATTTGGAAAAGATATCACTTAGGGTGGTGAAAAGATTGCATCTACTGTAGATATTTTGAATTTCGGTATTAAGAACGTGAGTTGTCCTTTCAGTTCCTGCTGTAAGATGCTATATAAACGGGTATGTATCATCATTTGTATCTAAGATCTTTTCAGTCTCATTCTTTCCTACTACTAGTTTATTCTTATATAATTTCAGATTTCCAATCGAGGCATGGAAAACAGATCTCATATGGAAACTTGTCAGACGCTGAGCGGAATTTCCTAAGGGAAGAGGGTACCTCCCTATCGTTTAATCAGATACCTCTACTGGAGTCTGGTAATTATAATATCCTTAACTCCTTTTATTTCTTATTCATTTCTCTAGCCTTTTGATTTTGTTTTAAACTATGTGAGATATAGATTTTCCAGATATATTACCGCTGGATCAACTTCAAGATGATCCTGAAGTTTTTCCTCTGATGGGTATTCTCCCTGAAGATCCACTGCCTTTAAATCAAGACATCGCTGTTGGGCAATCTCAATATATACTTCCAGGTTAAGTCATTTTGTTGAGCTTTATGTTTATTTTTCTTAATTATCTAACATACGTTATACACAGATCCATTTGTAGATGACCTTACTAATGATAATCTAAGCATGAACGTGCCCATACTGCATAGTGGAGTAGGTCTAACAAATCAGGGGTTTCAAACTGACATTCAAAATCAGGATCAAATACAGCCGATCCATGATGACACTATCGAGCTCGCTTCAGAGAATCCTGAGTCCGTGGGTGGTTTTCAATATCAGGATCATTTTCAATTGATCCAAAGTAACTTAGAAAGTTTCAAGAATGGGAATTCTGGGTTTATGGTTGATTTTGGAAATCAAGAACTATTACCCATAATAGGTAACAATGAAAGTGTTTGTGATCAGGATCATACACAATTGATCCAAAATGAAAACGTTTCAACCTCGATTCCAAGAACCTTTGAAATTCGTGGAAAAAGGGGTTCTGGACATGCGTTGAGTAAGGAAACAATATCCATGCATTTTGATAAGCCTATTTTGGAAGCTGCAAGGGAACGCAACGTTGGATCAACACAGTTGAAGCAACGCTGTAGGAAGTTAGGCATCAAAAGTTGGCCTCGACGACAGATTAAGAGTCTACAAACTCTTATTAACCATACTCAGGTTAAGAATTGTATTTCTTTCTCCACAATTTTAATACCATGAGATTGTAATCACTGAAAGTATTTATGCAACAGGAATTGGATAATAATCCTAGTAGAGCAGACGTAATACTTGTCTAGAGAACGAGAAAAGAGCAATAGTCGAGGGTTCTAGTTCGAAGATAACTGATACCACAAAGAGATTGAGGCAAGCTGCCTTTAAGGCTGTTTACAAGAAAAGAAAGGTTCAGAAGAGAGAAGAAGCTTCATCAGGGACCCATACACAGCAGCAATCTCTGCCTTCTGTTTCTGCTATGAGTGGTTTTAACCATGATTTTCTCAAGACCATAAGTGAAGAGAACCCAGAAGACTTAGCAGGTGACATAGCCCGCCTTCGGCTTTCAGATTGAATTTCTACCAATATTAGTTTAATGGAACTGTTGGTAGGAATGATGGTAGGTTTTCGATAATAGTTATTGGTCAGGTATTATCAAAATATCAGGTTGACTGTGCAAGGATAGGGGCAGATAAAGTGTCTAAATGTATGGTTCTATAGTATTATAAAACATTGCTATAGTATTTTAGCTTCATATTCTATTTTAGAGTTTCTTTGTATATGATTCTTGGTAAGTTTTTAGACTTGTTGTTCACTACGATTATTCCTAAGTACATGTTAGTCACACATTGGACCAATATAGTTGATCAGGCTCTATCTATCCTAGGTATGATTACATAATTACCTAGGCCTACTCGTAGTGTTCAACTCATCTTATTACTTTTGTATTGTTCTGATTATGACACTGTTCTACTATGTATGTACTTCTACTTTATAAAAATATCATTTTATGTTAAAAGTATACTTTGTACGAAATGTTTTAGAGAGTTTTAGTCTCATTGTATTTATAGTTGTATATAGTGTTCTCATCGCGGGTCAGAGTATATATATAACTCCTATATATATTGTTGGTGGGGTTTGCAATATTATTAGTTTTTGTTTTGTACCTCAAGACTATCAAATAAGGATCGGCCAGATGAGAAGTACCGGTGGGCAGGATCATTTTGGCATTAAAGCTGTTCTGAATCCAAAACCCAAGCGATAGTTCAAACTAGACACCTCACCCGTAAGTAGTCGAGAAGTAGTGTAATTAATAATAATACTTTTATTAGAAGCATGTTGCTATAGTTGTATTCCTCTTTCGAGGATACGAGTTCTCTATAGCCAATTTAGCTCTGATACCATTCTGTCACACCCCCGACCGAGGCGGCGGAACATGCCGGGCTGTGCGACTAAGTTCTTGGATCACAGGCAATTGAATATACAATACAAGTACAACAATAAACCAAAGGATAGTTTTATTTCATCTTGAAGTTTGAATACATAGTTCTTACAAATAATAATAGTAGAGTACATGAAATGCCTTAACAAATATAACAAAACTAGGTTGCCTGAAATCCGTGAAGATTTCCATCTTCTGAAAGTCTCATTGATTTCTGAGAATACATGTAGTTTTGAGGATCAACACAAGGTTGGTGAGAGTTACAGGTTTTCTGCTAAACACAGCACTGATACTTTTAAAATAACTAAAAGTATTCCTTTTGTAAGTATAATCATACTTGTAAATGAGTTTGTAAAGAGTTGCTGAAAATCGTAAGTAATACCATACTTATAAATGAATTGTATAGAGTTTTTGAAAACCATAACTAATACCATACTTATAAATGATATGTACGTTTATGAGAAAACCATCAATGCGTATAGTTGAGTCCTATAACCGAGCTATTCGACTGAAATGTACCCCCTACAACGCTTCATGGACGTCGTAGTAATAAAAAAGATAAGTATCACCTACATCGATTTGCAAGTCGAAGTTGTAGCTAACAACCATAGGTGGGGGTGTCAACCCGTATAGATCTATACATATGTATCTCGCTCTGCTTGATTAACGGTTATAGTAGTGTGGGGTCTAGGTATTTCTACTTAGTTATGAATAGTGTCTCACTATCTAAGCCATTGATAAATGTAGGATAGACAAGTCTCATCGAGTATGTTGATAAGTATATACATAAAAGAATACAATAATCGCTTATTGAAAATATTTTATAAAGCTATAATAACATTTATAAAATTTGATATGAAATTGGTAAATGTTTATATTGCACATGTATTCTCCCCATAATATATAAAAGCATAGACAAAGGGGCCGTAACACTCACATTTGAAGCGTGAATTCAGTTTAGATATAAGAACGATCGTGTTTGAGAAGCACCGTGAAATAACACCACAAAACAACAAGGTTTTGTGTGGCGAAGTGATGGTGCGACGGTAGTGGAGCGATGGCCAATGGTGGTTGTGTTCTTGGCCAAAAGGAGAGCAATTGGAGAAAGAAAGAAAAAGCTAGAAGCTTTGGTGAATTGGTGAAGAAAAATGAGATGCAAAGCCTCTTATTTATAGTCTCATGTAGTAGTTGGGGTTGGTGAAAGTGATGTCGTGGATGACATAATTCGTGCGCAAGATCCCGATGTATAATAATTTTTTCGAGATCGGAGAATTGTTGAGCCGAGTGCACTGATTCTAGAAACCTAAACAGATAATTTTTTCGAGTTGCAGAACATCGGGAAATCGCGTTTAAATATTGCGTTCATTTATCCGCAGTATCCGATTAGTTGACTTTTATAAATATTTTAACTAAAAATATTTCGAGTATGGAATCCAATAATAGACCATAGTCTGAGTCCAATAATGTTCTCGGAATTTCCATATGAGGTGCGCAAGTGCCTCAACGGATCGAAACGATTTATGTAGTTAAATAAAATCAGTGTTACACTGGTTTGTTTTGGCTTGTTTTCTTATAACAGTCATAACTTTTTCATATGAGCTCCGTTTTGAATGTTATTTATATTTTCGGAATCAGGGAAACATGTACTCTGAGGTTAGATTGCTTGTTTTGTTTCACAAATGGTTAATACTTATTTTCAGTTTTTCAGACGTATTAACTAGGGTTTCAGTTTGTGCTTGAGATATTCCATTATAGGAAGTAAGATTTTATCTCATATCTTATTTTAATTGTAATGAATCTATATATTTTCCAAAATATACTTTAAAGTTTAAAGGTCAGGTTACAAAGAGGTTTGCGGTGAATTGACTATTTATAGTTCTAGACCTAAATTTCCGGGATGTCACAAAAATCAATCAAATAAATATTGCAGAAGTTAGTACCTATGGAGAGGGAGGAGGACGACGTGATCATAATTTTGGACGACGGCACCGATCTGCAATCCGACTTTAGAGAGGGAGGAGGACGACGTGAGAGAAAGAGAGGTCGAGAGAATGAAGAGAGAAGCAGTTTCACGTAATTTGGGGTGTTTCCTATTTACTAGGATCTTATTTTACAAAACTGCCATCTATCATCTTGGTCTTCCATTTTTTTGATCTAGTGGTCAGGAATTGGTTCCTTGGTTCTCATGAAAATATTGGTTCTCATTTGATCTTTACTCTATATATATATATATATATATATATATATATATATATATATATATATATATATATATATATATATATATATATATATATATATATATATATATATATATATATATATATATATAATTCTCATGAGTTATATATATATATAACTTAACAATTGTTAGAAAAATTGTTTGGTATGTACACAAAATTTGCAAAGGATGGTTGATGGGCTCACTTTGGTTGAAGTTGCAAAAAACTCGCGGATCGACCTTACTTAGATCTACGTGTCAACCCATCAATATATGTATTGATTTCTCAGCTTGAGCTAATTTTGCATCTGCAAATCACACACACATTCTGTTAGATAATTATCGAAACCTCTCATCTGTTCAGTTGAGTTATTCTAGGGTATCATTAGAGAGAGTGAGACTTTTTGGTGTATCTTTGAGTTCTTTGAGTGTTTAGTTTTTGAGAGTAGGTTAGAATGACTACTTGAATCGGGATTTTGAGCATAAAGATTCCATTGACCTGTAAAAGGTGGACCTAACTCTTGGGGATGTGAAATACATCTAAAAAATTATTTCATCAAACATACTCTTAGTTTATAATTTGACGTATAAAGATTCTATTGTTCTTTTATCCTGAAACTGTTTTTATATTGCCACTCTCCGCTGGCTTTTTATTTGTGCCGTGCTAAAAAAATGTGCATCACACAAGGCATCAACTTTATTTTATACTTGAGAACGTTTAGGAAGTTTGTCAAGTATAGATATTTTGTTTGACTTCCAACGTGGTCTTGTCATCTATTACTTCAAATATTTTTAAAGTTAAAAATATTCTGTAATGGCATCTTTGTAAATACGGATTGAATTTATTGTAGAACCATGTAATTCGGTTGGCCTCTAGATTGAAAGAAAAATACCAAGTCAACCTGGAAACACTCCTATATTTTCTGACGTACGAGTGTATTCCTAACAATTATCAACCATTAGGTAGGAAACAGAATTCCATTATTTCCGAATGATTTGTATAAATGCCCAAGCATATATCCTATGGCATCGACGGCTTTCCGTAGTCAACCTATTAGAACTTTGTCTATATCAGAATTATGCAGACCATCAAGGATAAAATAACTGATCTAAACGCGACCCGTAAGGCTAGGACTGAAGCTAAAAATGAGGAAAAGGTACAAACCTCCTCTAACGTCACCAAAGTTTCCATGAATTACATTGCATGCTTCATTAACAACAAAGAGTTTACATATGTAAACATTACCCTAGCTCTTTTGAAGGCAATGAAGCTTTTCAGGCAGATAATCTTCATACATGTTCTCTTTGGATTCATATCTTGCTTAAGAGGAAATGATTGTTGCATAATCGATTTGTTTGACAAACTCCACAGTGCATATAATTAAATTACCGGCATGCCATAATGAAATATATTGCGTTTTGTTTCAGGCGGAGAAAGAATTGGCAAAATCCAGGGCTGAAGTAGCTCACGAGATAAGGCTAGCAAAAGAAGCCGAAGCTTCCATGGAGGCGCATGTTAACAAGGCAGTTGAAAAGGCTGCCCAACATGATGCTAAACAACAGAGCCAACAGGACCATAGTAGGGAGGTCGCACAAAACAGTCAGCAAGGTGCTTCAGATAGTGTTATTGCCAATTCTTCTGGTGGGGTGAAACAGTCAAATATACCAGGACATCTCTCCAAGTTTATGTAGGTTAACTCAATGTTATCTCCGGACATTGCTAGAATATACAAAGGCGTTTTCTTTGAAATTTGTCTTTATTAATCTATAAGTTTTTGTTCAACTTTTGGTTCCACTATTCTATCGTTGTTCTAATTTTCTTGTACGTACAAAAGATTCAAATAGCTGGCGTCATTTCTGTGATCTGATCCCTTTTGTTCTTGTTTTAAATGGGGAAATGCATTGGTGCATTTCGATCAACCATATTAATATGGATAGACCTCCATACGTATTTTAGCATGTAGGCAACTGCTTTATTCATACATCCACAAATATTTTGGAAATGTCTGCATAGTCTCAATATGCTAACTATTGGGCCGCTGAGCCAAATCCCAACAGAAACATTCCATAAAATTAATGATTGTCAAGTGACCAAAATATGTCATCCTCATTAAAACTATCAATAACAGAACAGCATAATGTTGGAAAATAACTCATTAGTATGGCCTTAGGACTATTTTGTAATGATTATTACATGTTAGGTACATTTATATTGTGTACCATAATGTTGCCATAATGACATATCAGGTCCCTAGACTTAAATATTTGTAGTATGATGGATATGACAATGTCTATAACTTGAGGGACTATATTTGTGTGGTTCCAATATCTTTTCTGTAAGGTGCAAATTGATGAACTGTTAATGCTCAAACATATGAACGGTCAGGGGAAAATAAAGAGTCTCTCAATTATGGACAATCAATGGAAAATGAAGAGTCTGTCTCTCAATTATGCTCTAAACCCCTATATAACACCAAGATCGGGTATGTTGTTAGTATCTAATCTCTCCATCAGAAAATCAGTAAAACACCATTACGGAAAGATAAGGAATCAAGAACATCTCATCATCTTCAAACCTCACACTTCCAAATAAGCTTAATTTCAATTTTGTTGAAGCTTTACATGATATTGATCTTGATTATGCCTGTGAATTTTAATATGTGGTATCAGAGCTTCGGGTCTAATTTAAATAAATTATGCACTAATGTATGTTTTGATTTTACTGAGACGAGCCATAAACTCATACGTGCCCTGGTTTCAAAATATATAAAGGAAAATAAATCTGCCTAACCTTTTATTTTCATAAATGAAATCAGTTTGTATATGTCAATACGTACCTCTTGTCAAACAAAACGAAATCAAGTGTTTCTGTTATTTTTGTGACTGCAATTTTCGTATTCTGCAAAATATGATGAAAGAGACGTCATTCCAAAGTTCACTGCATATTTGCAAAAATTTTGATTTGTTTTTTGGGTGTAAAACAATAAAAGCTGTCTTTGATTCCTTTGATTTCACTGTAAAAAAAATGATTTACGTACCTTGGTAAAAATCAGAAGCATCCATGGTTGCGAAAGAAATAATAATAATTTAATCTTTAAGAAATCTTTGCTTCCGGTTCATAGTTGCGATTAAATCCATATGCGAAAACTGCTATTGAAGCTGTGTTTTCTAATTTCTAGGGTATATTTTAAAGTGTTTCTTTGAGTAATGATTGGGCTTTTGTCATGTCCATTTATTTTGAGACGAAATATTAGTTAATAATTATATGGTGAAGGATACCGAAAGAGGAGTCTTATCAATTCTAATTTTGCTAACACAATTATTATCATCAAATAAAATAATGAGATGTGTTTATGATAATATTAAATTATTACTATTAATTAAACTTGTGATATATGTGCTCCTTATTACCAAATTCATTTGCCTACTAAAAGATATTTCATACTGGCACAAATAAATTAGAATATGAAGTTTCTGATGACGTATTTTCATATTAAAAAAATCATTTATGGCTTGTCACGCAAAATATTTAATTTTGACACCACTATAAGTGATACGTGGGATTTTATTTACGGCCACATTTTGTTGTTGCTAAAGTTGGTATTTGATGGGCAATGTGATATTCAATCATAAATTGACATCTTATTTACTCACATCTAATTGCGACCAAGTTAGAGGATTAACATCATATTTATTTGTATCTAACTTTCAACCATAAGAAATAAATAATTTAATTGGTCTACAATCTTATATGTATGATTTTGTTTATCAAATTTGCTAATTATATACAAATTCGAAAATTTCTAATTTTGTGATTATAAATGATAAGTGGTAACATATATGTTGTGCTTGAGTAATTGGACCAAAGAAAGATTGCTTAGGTTTGACATAGAGTTTACTAAACACCACATTAAGAAATTGTTTGAGTTGTTTTTCAAGGAACCCAAAGGCTAATTGAATAACGGCTCACACAATGAATTTAAGCATAATATGCATAAGTATTGTATTTCTACCCAAAGGCGATTGCAATATTTGTGTAGCGTAGTATAACTTCTAGGATGCCATAACATTCAATTGTTGGTCTAGCCAAAGCGAAACTGATAATTGAATAAGGTGTCCACAGGACCTATTATTTTGGTGTTAATAATAGGTATACTGATATGCGTTAATCATTGGTATCCCATTAAATCACATTAGTGACTTATTTGTTTAAAATACACAAATCTTATTGAGAGGAATGATGATGCTCATTAGCGAGAGAGAAAGTTCGAGTAAGGTTCAAAAGGCAATTCAAAGTAAACGTGAACCCGACAATAATCTCGTTACGATTTTGTCATAACAAACGACATAGTCTACAAAACTGGCCTATGTTCATAAAATGGCTTGCGAAGAAATGTAACATAAATAATTTATGATTTATGTGTCCGTAAGTATAAATATCCCCACTCATGATGGATTGACTTCGGATAAATTATTATACGGATTCTGTACAACCTAAAAAGTGGATTGAATCAAAGAACAATTTAAGTTGGGAATAATGAAGACTTAAACAAAGAAACAATTAAACCAGCTTCATTATTTTAGAAGATACTCATTCTTTGTGTCTTGATGATATGCTGTATGTATTGAGTATAACGTGAAACTTATTATTTGTATCTAATTGGTGAATGTTGATTATGCATTTACGTTTGGATACAATGATGTAACTATTAGTTTCAAGCCCCATATTGTTTGTGATGTTCGTTTGGAGGGATATCTCTATAAACTACAACTCCAAACCACTTTATGGAATCTTTATTATCTTATCATGCTTATAGAAAGTTTAAATAACCGAAATTGAGAAGTCAAGACTTCATCAACATTGTGGCATTAACGTTTGGGCCACATATCACATAATAAAGTGATACGTATCGTAGACAATGAAGTTTAAATTGACTTCTTGAAATTTAATGTATGCATTAAATGTATAAAGGGAATAATAGAATATCACAAGAAGTCCAAGATTAGTAAAGTTGATCCTTATCGGCATTTGGGGACCTTTTCTAGCGGATATAAGTGGTTATAAATCATATATAACCTTTATGGTTGTTTAAATCATGTTACACGTATGTGTATTTGTTGAATGAAAGGTTTGAATCTCTTTAATTATGTAAAACCTTTAGGTTCAAAGTTGAAAATCAAATTGACCGAAAAAAAAATAGTACGATCGGACAGGGGCTGTGAATATTATTGTAGGCATAGAGACGTTGGCTAAGCACCTTGATCCTTCTTTTAATTGTATAAAGATCATGGGATAATTAGCCAACACACCATACTCCTTAATAAGATAACATTCTGAAAAGAAGAGGAAGAGCTTTAATGAACATGGTGCAAAGCATGCTTGTAAACACTAACTTGCCAAAATTCTTATGGACCAAGGCATTAAAAAGGGCGAGCCACATCTACAATATAGTTCTTTATTCAATGCCTATTCCTAAAACTCCCGAAGCAAAACTCTACAATCCTCAACTGCAAAATCACGACATGAAAACTGTAAGTTGCTTCCTCATTTCGATATCCTTATAGGTCTAAATGTTTTCGATTTTATGCTTCGTCATATAGTACCCTATAGAAACGAAGAATGTTGAACTTCTTGAAGATGTCAAAATCAGTGGGAGTGGTTTATTAAGCGATTTTGATCTCCAAGAAGCTAATGAAGAGGCATATAAAATAAAATGTCGATTACGATCAATACTTTATTAGGCAATTCAAGTCAACACAATACGCCTAACGAAATGCTTCATGAAACAGAGAGGGAAGCAAAATACCACAAAATTATCCCACTCAAGAGATTGACAATGAGACCCAAGACACTCAGTAGCCTATAAGATGATCTTTGCGATCTAGGCGGCCCAAGAATATTTTCGACGATTACATCTTTTATTTAAATGAGGTTAGTCTTAACATACGAAATGAAAATGACCATGTCACGTATATTGATGCCATTATTAATGACCAATCAATAAAATGAAATGTAGATATGATTGACGAGGTTATTTCCATAAAAATGATGTTTGGGATATTGCTGAATTTCCAAAGGGTTACAAGCCCGTTGGATGCCGGTGGGTCTTCAAGACCAAATTTGACCCAAATGGAAACATTAAATGACATAAATCTCGATTGGTCGCTAAATGGTATATACAAAAAGAGGGTTATTAAGAAACGTTATCCTTTGTTGGACTCCCTTATAATTATACTGTCCCTTATAACTCTTTTGATTTAAAGCCACGTCAAATGGACGTAAAAACTCCTTCCTAATGGTCAAAGACATCTAATATGTAAACTCAAAATACTAATGTATGGGCTGAAACAAGCTTCGTGTCAACGGTACTTGAAGTTCGATGAAGTCATGTTGAAAAACTACATCATTAAGAATCAAGTAGATCAAAATATATACCTCAAGATGAGTGGGAGAAACTCTATGTCGATGACATTTTATTGGCGAGTATTATTATAATTTTATTGCACAAATAAAAACTTTTATTATTGTGTCATTTCAATATGAAAGATCTTGGTAAGGCCTCTTATTCATAGGCATAGAAAATCCACTGAGATATAACCCAATGGACTTTTAGGATTGTCTCACAAGGCATATACCTAATGCGCACTTAATCGATATAGCATGCAATAATGCTTCCCCTCAGTTGCTCCCATATTTAAGGGAGATGTTTTGGTTTATTTAAATACCTTAGAATAGAGGTTGAACAATATCAAGTTGATCTACATGTTTCAGTAGTTGGATGCTTATATATGAACAAGTTTGTATTTGTCCCGACATCTCTTATGCTACTGGCATCTTGGGTCGTTACGGATAAAATCATGATCTAGACCACTGGAAAGTTGCCAATAAAGTTTTGCGATATGTACAAGGGACTAATACTTGCACTCTTGTTAAAAGGTGATAACTTAGCACTAAAATGATTTTGTATTATGACTTTGCAAAATGAAAATATGATAAGTCATTATTAGGATACATCTTTATGCTATCAGTCGGCCAATACCATGGAAGAGTCATAAGTAAAAGTTGACGACTACATCAACCATGATGGTGAAATATGTTGTCATATATAATGCAACTTTCCATTGAATGTTGTTGAGAAATTTAATCACTGGACCCGTGATCTTAACTTCCATTTCAAGGCCATTTAATGAAAATTTATTGCTATAACTTTGCCTCTATAAGTTTTTCCACTAGCAATACTTAAAGTGGAATGAGGCTTTACCTCGATACAAAATAATAGTTCGTATGAGAGCAATGGAGGATAATATTTTTTGTATCAAGCACATCAGCACTAGTAATATCCTAACAGATCCGATGACGAAAGGTCTAGCACCCAAAATATTTCAAACATGACGTCAAAATGGGTTTATGGCTAGACTTAATATAATGTAATTCTAGCATAGTGCTTTATTAGAACTCTAAACTTTAATTATTCAAGTACTTGAATATTATTCATCCATAATATGCAATTTGTCTGAATTAATAATTTTGTGCACACTTACTTTCTATATAGACAAATGTACTGCATTACCACTTAATTATAAAGTCATTTGGCTTTAAATTAATCGAAAGTTTCATATGAAGCACCAATGTATGATCGGTGGGGGACTGTACTTTTCTACTATTGGTGTTAGTATGAAACAAGATGAATGAAACTTGGCCAAGATAATAAAACATGTATACAAATAGTCACTCGGCCAAGTGGGAGAATGTTGGAAAATAACTCATTAGTATGGTCTTAGGACTATTTTGTAATGATTATTACATGTTAGGTACATTTATATTGTGTACCATAATGTTGCCATAATGACATATCAGGTCCCTAGACTTAAATATTTGTAGTATGATGGATATGACAATGTCTATAACTTGAGGGACTATATTTGTGTGGTTCCAATACCTTTTCTGTAAGGTGCAAATTGATGAACTGTTAATGCTCAAACATATGAACGGTCAAGGGAAAATAAAGAGTCTCTCAATTATGGACAGTCAATGGAAAATGAAGAGTCTGTCTCTCAATTATGCTCTAAACCCCTATATAACACCAAGATCGGGTATGTTGTTAGTATCTAATCTCTCCATCAGAAAATCAGTAAAGCACCATTATGGAAAGATAAGGAATCAAGAACATCTCATCATCTTCAAACCTCACACTTCCAAGTAAGCTTAATTTCAATTTTGTTGACGCTTTACATGATATTGATCTTGATTATGCCTGTGAATTTCAATACATAATGCAAGACCAGATATATACAAGTGTAGATGGAAAACTGTTGGATTAGGTGTCTAAGCCATGACTTTACAACTATATTTATCTTGTTAATTGAAGCAAAGTCCATTTGGGTTGCCCTCATAGCTGGAGGTCAGGATAGAGTTCAGTAGAGTTAAAGGTTGATTTATTAATTGTGTAATAAATCAATAGAATTAAATTAAATGGTTTATTAATATATTTAAGTGTTAATATATTAATTAGAAACTATAATAATTAATTAAGATTTAATCTAGAATTAATTGGATTTAATTTAGTGATTAAATTAATTAATTAAAAGTGCAGGGACTGGTTTTGTAATTATTCAATAGTTGAATAAAAGGCTGGCCAGTGGATAGGGGTTAAAAGTGGCGAGATTTGTGGTGCCACCACAAGGATCTCGAAACCCTAATTAGGGTTAAGGAAAGCCTTGTCCAAATGGTTAACAGGCTTGCCCATTTGGAGGCTCCTTAGGGTTTCAGCTGTAACCCTTGGAGGCTATACAAGGAGGCACCTGGCACCCTCATTCTCTGCGCCATTTACATCAAGATAAACTCTGCTGAACTGTCTTCTCCATTGCTGTGGGTATGACTTGCATTTGAGGCAGGACACTTGTGCTGCTAGCTTCAAGAACAAGATTCAAAGGTTGGTTTCTTCTGATTTGAACTTTAGAAATAATTGTTGGCCTTTAGGTTTTAGTTTATTATCTTCATAGAAGAAAACATAGATCTTTATAGGGTGCATGTGAACCATAAGTAATTTTTGTGTTCATTGTTTGCTAGAAACCCCTTCAGTGGTATCAGAGCATAGGCTGTTTTCTTATGAATTGATATAAACTGCTTAGATGATTTTTTCTTTGAGTGTTTTTGTGAAAAACCCTCTTGGAATGGCCTTTATTTCGTGGCCTAGGCTAGGGTTTCCTAACCCTAGCCGCCACCCCTTTATTCCCCCTTGATTTGCTTGATTTACTTGCCTTTTATAAGTAGGTTGTTATTTTTGGTAACTGTATCTAATTAAATAACTGGAACCCCTTATTCTTGGCATGCTATTTTCGAAATTAGGGAATAAGGATAGGGAATTAATTTGATTATGTTTTGTGATTCCCTTATTAGATTTAATTAATTTAATTAATTGTTAATTAAAAGATAAATTAAATCAGCTTAAAGATTTAATTAAAATTTTCGAAAAATTCATATAAATTCACGAAAATTCTTAGAAAATTAAATCCAAAATATTTTAATAAGATTAAAATATATCTTATATATTTATGATTAAAAGTTAATTGTTTATATATAAGAAGAATTGGTTAGTCTTACCGCAAGTAGGCCTCATTCACAAAACTGTCCTATAAAGAGGGTATAAGGCGACTGACTATAAAATGTTAGTCTAATGGGTATCCACTCTTACCCACCGCTCTCCTGGTCAGTCAAGTGTCGTTAGCCGAACGGGTTTGATAGAACCGCTAAGCCTCTTAAAAGTATAATGCTATAATTGAAAGTACTAGAACTTTGAACAAAAACCCAATCTAGTTACTTTAGGTTAAAAATGTGAATTGGTGCTAATCCATGGAATTGCACATTGCACTTTGTGGAACGTTGGTGGAGCGTGTGTGGTTTACCGGCACGCCAACAGGGGTCCGCAAAGAGTTGTAATGGGTTTCTCGATTTTGTCATTATTAACGGAGCGTGTGTGGTTAACCGGCACGTTAATTAGAGATGACAATTGACTTCGAGAGTACCGAGCTAATTTGCATGGTTATTCACACCTGGTTTGTGATCCTCGGCATCCCAGTCACAAACAGTGGGGCACATCCGAGACTAAACATGCCATTGAATAGCTCAATGTGTCTCAAGAGATCTAGGAATTTCATAAGATGAAATTGATAAGTGTATTATCTACCTTAATGACCATTATGTTGTGATTACGGCATCCCTCTTCACACCATAGTTGGGGCATTTTAGGTCCTAGCCTTAATAAATAATAAATTGGGTAATTATTTAAAAAGGAAAAACTAAACTAATAAATTCTGTTTATTGTAGATGTCTGAATCAAGTGTCTATTCTCCTCCCTCTCCTCCTTCACCCATTTCTGAGAGCATCAGAAAGTACCTGCTTAATATGGAAAGGCTGACTGGCCTTAACTGTAAGGAATGGCTTCGCAATTGGAGACGGGTTCTCATCATTGCTGGTAAGCCTCATCTCACCGAGTATCCGATCCCGGTTCTACATGAACAAGTCATCATAAATAGCTCTTATGATGAGGGTAACTTCTTAGTTGATGTATCCGAAGAAATTCGTGACCTCATGTTGTTGACCATTGACCCCGAATTCCGCAAGGATTTTGAATCCTTAGGGCCATATGAGTTAATGCAATCGGTTGAGGAAAGGTTCCGAAAACCGGTTGAAGAGGAACGAGCTAGGATCTTCAAAAGACTTGCAGAGTGTAAGTTAAAAGAAGGAAGTAGCATCGATTCGCATGTTCTTCAGATTGTAGCGTACATAGGCGAATTGTACAAACTTGGTTATTCCATGAGTCAGGAGTCGAGTGTTAACACTCTACTCGCTTCACTGACTAGTAAGTACGATCTGTTCATTCAGACGTATAGAAAGGAAGACCAGAAAAAGACCTTAATGGAAATGCGTCCACTGTTGACTCTATACGAGTCACTCTTGGATAGGCATAGCTCCAATGGTTCAGCTACTTCTGGATTAAGTCCAGTGGAAAGACACAACAAGAAACGATCCAGATCGTCTGGATATGTCTTAAGCTGGGAATCCACAGAATCGGATACAGTCGCGGAAAGATTGGAAGACGCTCAAAGGTCAAAATCTTTTGAAAGCTCAGGTATATCTAAAAACCTCAAAACTCCTGTTCCATAATTCCTTGATGCATAATGTGATAGTCACATTTTGGTTTGTATGCAGGGAATGAGTAAGGTACGGGACTCTGGCGCATAGGAGCACATTTGGATTGGATTTCCGGCTCATGCGGTTTTGAAGTTTAGTTAGATATTGAAAAATGTTATTAGCTTATTAGATGCGTATGACATTGTCTATCATATTATACATTGTTCAAGGATTTTGTTTTAATAAAATTGTCGATTTTCTTTTAACACATGTTGTTTGAAATATCCTTGAAATGTTGTATGATTGTGTTGAATGCATGATTAGTAATAACTTGAATATTGATACATCCAAAGTGTTTGGATTTTAGGAATTGTGTCCTTTTATGATTGTTAAGATAAATGTCACAAGAATCAATTCAACCAAAGGTTCAGTTGGACAGGACCTTGGAATCACTTGACTTAGAGTCACATGATGAATTGAGTTCGTAATGTGTAAAGAAATGAATCAACCAAAGATCCAGTTGGACAGGACTTTGGAATCATTCGACTTAGAGTCAGATGATGATTAAGTTCTTTATAAAGCACATGTGGCAAGAAATGAATCACCCAAAGATCCAAAGGATAGGATTTTGGAATCAGTTGACTTGGAGTCAACTGAAGATTGCAAGTCTTGAACAGAATTAACAAAGTCATAAGTTTACATAGAGATGTAAAAGAGATTGAGATTAGGAGCAACGAACACATCATTTGCTGTGTATTGCTCGAATCTTCAAATAGAACACAATTGTTTGTACTTCACAATATTTGTCATTCGGTATGACGAATATGACTTCGCTTATCAGAATAAGCGATTGGATTGAATCCTTGAATCGTTCAAGGACTTCAAAGGAAGTACAAGACCCGCAGAACCTGAGTGACAACATAAACTGGGAAAATATTTCACAGTTATTCTCTTCCAAGAACATTAATAGTTATAATGTGTCTTAGGGAAGATGATGGAGCATTGGTCGAAACAGTTCGATCCTCGATGTATGAGATACATTGCCAATTAGTTTCCCGTAAATTAAACGCTAAACCAGTCAGACCATATAAACCATATTCCAACCACATCTTCGACTAAGTAGGTTTTGCAGACACTGTCTGAAATGTAAAGCTGGGATTGTCCCACTTGTACATTAAAGGTCCAGGGTCTTGTAGTGTTCGTCCGAACCTCACGACTGGCCTGAACCTAATCAGAAATGTCATTTCACTGGCTATCCCGCTGTACCTGGAAAAGAAAGAGCTCTTTTAGAAAGAACTCATATTCTAAGGAGACAGTGGGAGTTTGGGACAGTCCTGAATGAGTTCAGGATTAGCCAAGTGAAATAACCTTTAGTCATCGCTAGGCTTAGAGCAGAAAACAGATTTCTGTTTTAATACTAACATAACCTTCTCTTGACCAGTAGTACTGATCTCCGTCATAAGTAGTTATGATCGGGGTGACATACCGAATAGTGGTAAAACACTATAGTTGGTACGGATTTTCAATCCAACTACTTGGAAGCATTGGTGAGCCCGGTTGCTGCCAATTAAGAGAACTTTAGGACGAGATACAGTCCATGTGACAGCTTGATTGATTTTACAACTGGTCTTAGAACCAGTGGGAGTAATCATCAAAAGAAACCAACATGGACAGAAACGTACCTTCAGAACATCTGGTTGAGTGAGACGATACTCAGAGTCAAGTAATTGACTCCGAGAGAAGCACTCTCAATAGAAGATGAAATCTGAAAGGATACTGCATAATGTAAGTCGTTAGTGGAGCGCGTGTGGATCACCGGCACACTAATAGGGACTCACAAAGAGTATGCCAGTATAAAGGTATGTGGGCCTGGGATTACCCCATGGGCATCTCGCAAGAAAGGATATTCAGATTCTCGAAATATGCCAAAGGATTGGATTTTGAGAATGAGCTGAAAGATATCCATTAAGATGTCAGAAAGGTTTGGATTCTCAAAATATACCAAAAGCTCTGGATTTTGTGAATAGTCCATAACCGTGTCAAAGCCAGTGGGAGTGTTGCTGTTATCTATCTCCATATGTGTGTTTCTAGGAAACGTCTCTTTTCATTACAAAGTGTAATGACTTGGTGTTAAGAGACGGATCGCTATGAAAGACTTAATAAAGATACGGCATGCTCAGGTGGTTTTAAACGTCTATGAGATAGATCGAAACTTTGCCAAAATGATCTTGATGAGACTCAAGATGCATTGCCTAGGAAATAGTTTTCTATCATTGCAAAGTGTAATGATTTGGCATTAGAAATATAAAGAAGGTGCAGCATACTCACATAATCCATTGACATATATCAGATAGATGTTGTCATCAGTATAGAACAGGCCATAGTAAGCATGATCTTGATAAGATTCAAGATGCATGAGAAAAAGTCTCCGAAAGGATATAGTTATTAAAAGTCATGACACAAGGATTATAAGTAATCCTAAGATTCCAAAAGATTTTGGAATAGGACTGGATCGAATCCAACAAGTTTCTTGGATCGATCAGAAGTGTCATGAACATGTCTTGATGACTTAATGCTTAGAGCATAGTGAGTTAGATTCAGGATATGACCTGGCTGAGAATACTTAATGAATGTTGTACATACGTGAGAAATCATTGGAAAATGATTGAGGTGAATGTTGATAACAATTTGAAAAGAATTTTCAAATAAGGACTTAATGGTTAAAGAATTTCGTTGGCATTCCGATGGAGCACGTGTGGCTCACCGACACATCGTAACACCTCGAAATAGTCTTAGGGTGCAGTCATGTGGACTAAAGATCCCGAGAACCATGGAAAGTCAAGATACATAGAATGGAGTTGTTAGTGAGAATGAAGGTATGACCAAAATTGAAGTATTATCGGAAAGATATCCGATCGGATAAAGAGTATGACATTTGTATACAGATAAAGAGTGAAGGGTCATGTAGACATAGATACATAACACGAATTAAATAGTTTAAAAGGAATCTAGAAACCGATAATAGTTTATGTAAAATCCGACTTGGTGATTATCTCGTGGAGACTTGGTAATTAGGCAATAGTAGCCACCAGTCAGATTTTAAGTTTCAATTTTGCATGTTTCACTTCCCGAATAATTTGATTATTCAAAAGGTCCACAGTTGCTCATACTTTTCGGGAGTAAATATGAACGAAGACTGTCGTGAATTGGTTTGTAGATTGTCTAAGGAGTTAGACATTGCAGTAAGACTGCTACAACGTTCATGAGTACTTAGAAATAGATATTTGAGTATTGGATAAACCCGCGCTCAACAGATTGCTTCATGGATTACATCACGAGCAATGTTAAGACGATAATATCGTATGATCTTGAAGCGGAGACATATGAGTTGAAATTTACGAATCGGTTGTGCATTGATGATGCGAAAACGCATCGGTAACTCGATGTTACAAACGCATTGTTGTGTACGATTTGATAAGTAAAAGACACAACCATATGAGTCAAAGCTTATTCGTTCCTTGACCCTGATGGGAAACAGATATCTGTAGGCCGCTCGATGATTTTAAAATTGACTTAAGTGCTGGCCAGCCTGGACTAAATTGATGTGTTCAATTAGAAGTCTGAAAATCATAAGCAGAATCGGAAATCGGGAAACAGAGTATCGGACAGAGATTGATCTCAATCCATGTCTCGTGTCTGAAAATATCTTGTTGGACGAAGGATCATATGATCACTTATCTTTGGACAGAACTGACTAGGTCAGAGTTCGGCAGCAGTTTCTAGGAAGCTGCAGGTTGTTTATTAATCCGAAGATAAATTAAAGTCATAGACTTATCCAAGTGGGAGACTGTTGGATTAGGTGTCTAAGCCATGACTTTACAACTATATTTATCTTGTTAATTGAAGCAAAGTCCATTTGGGTTGCCCTCATAGCTGGAGGTCAGGATAGAGTTCAGTAGAGTTAAAGGTTGATTTATTAATTGTGTAATAAATCAATAGAATTAAATTAAATGGTTTATTAATATATTTAAGTGTTAATATATTAATTAGAAACTATAATAATTAATTAAGATTTAATCTAGAATTAATTGGATTTAATTTAGTGATTAAATTAATTAATTAAAAGTGTAGGGACTGGTTTTGTAATTATTCAATAGTTGAATAAAAGGCTGGCCAGTGGATAGGGGTTAAAAGTGGCGAGATTTGTGGTGCCACCACAAGGATCTCGAAACCCTAATTAGGGTTAAGGAAAGCCTTGTCCAAATGGTTAACAGGCTTGCCCATTTGGAGGCTCCTTAGGGTTTCAGCTGTAACCCTTGGAGGCTATAAAAGGAGGCACCTGGCACCCTCATTCTCTGCGCCATTTACATCAAGATAAACTCTGCTGAACTGTCTTCTCCATTGCTGTGGGTATGACTTGCATTTGAGGCAGGACACTTGTGCTGCTAGCTTCAAGAACAAGATTCAAAGGTTGGTTTCTTCTGATTTGAACTTTAGAAATAATTGTTGGCCTTTAGGTTTTAGTTTATTATCTTCATAGAAGAAAACATAGATCTTTATAGGGTGCATGTGAACCATAAGTAATTTTTGTGTTCATTGTTTGCTAGAAAACCCTTCAAAAACAATGAGTCAAATTGATTATAAGGTCACCAAATCTGATAGCTTATGTAAAAGAGTTCCAGTTTTAAGCTTTAGCCCATAACATGAAACGCCACCACAATCAATTCTATGTAATCAAATGAGGATGCAAAGAACAACTAGAAATTGATGCAATTACTAACGCTACGCCCCACAATATCTTTTTTTTATGAACATAAAGAACAAATTTTATTGCCAAATGAAGAGAGCTAGCGAGGAGCTATATAAAGCATACAAGGAAAATGATCAATTACATTCGGTTTGCAACACCAATCATCCCAATTGACGATACCACCCCATTTGATCTAGAACGCATCCATTGAAAAGAGACCAAGTCATTGCGGTACTTCCAAAGGACTTAATTAAACGCGAAGATCACGACCTCAAGCAATGCCTCTTTCCTATAGTACATACTACACCAAACAAGCCCTATGAAGACCAAACATGTAGCAACCGCTTAGTTTCGTCGGCATAGCTCGACTTACAATGAAGACTTAGCGTCGGCATAGATAAAAAACAATATTAGGAGAAAACATATTTAGTTGCAATTTGTCATTGATATACCTTCGGTGGGAGGAGGAAATAGTATCCCACCCTTTCAGAAAATATCTCCGGACGACTTGTTGTCAGCATAGATAAAAAATAATATTTATTTATTTTATGCAAGTATTTACGAAAATAGGACACGGCGTCGTGTTGTTGGAGCATATGGCGGCGACAAGTTGTCGCCAAACCGTTCTATTGTCCTATATGAAAACACTATTACTTCATACGTACCTAGCTTTACTTTTCCTTAAAGCAAAACTCAATCAGTAGCTCTCTAGCTCTCGATCACGAAGAAAGAATATTGCTAATATATTTCTTTCAATGTCGATTAATTAAAGGAATGAGTCTAACCAATGGTTTTGGATCGAACTTTAAGAATAAGGTGCTTGATACTGATTCAAATATTGTTGGGTTAAAGTATCAAGATTATCACATCCTCATGCAACGTTTGCTACCAATAGGGTTTGGAGCAGGTGCGGCATTGAATGTTTCAATAACGGTCATTGTTCTTTGCACATTCTTTTAAGAAAATTGTCTAGGGAATTTGGATGTGAATTAAATGAAAAAAACACAAGAAGAAACGATAAAGATATCATGTAATTTGGAATTGACATATCCTCCAATATTTTTTGACATAATGACTCATAGTTGTTCATTTACCAGAAGAATCTATTCTTGGCGGACCTATATACATGAGATGGATGTATCCTCTTTAAATATACATGAAAAGTCTAAAAGGTTATGTTAGAACAAAACCAAGCCTAAAGGTTTGATATGAATCAGTTACGTTATAGATGAGGTGGTGAAATTTTCCTCCATGTATCACGAGGGTATGTAAACCAAATTCAACTACCCTAATAGAAATGAAGATGATGGCATTCTAAAGAGGCTGTTTTCTATGTTTTTTATTACAATGTCGATTAATTTCCAAAAATAACGTCATATTCTAGATCCATAATTTACAACAATATATGTCTTCAAACTGTACCAATGATAAAGGCGTTGTCACAAGGTCCACTAAATGCATCTTTTAACATTGCTTGCGTTAAATGGTTTTATATCTGTGGTACATAGTTTTGATCTCCAACGTACTACTAAAAGAACTGATGTTTTTACATTAGGAGAAGATGGTACACGATTTTATATTCAATTAAAAGAGATTATAGAGTTATGTTACTTAAGTGGCTACTCGATTGCACTATTTTGTTGTAAATAGTTCACAGATCAAAGAAAGGATTATCAGTTAGAAAAAAAATATCGTTTCAATCTATGTCGGTCATGAGTGGTTTGTTGATAATGCATTGTATGATGGCTAGCAGTACATTTTAGCCACTCAAGCAAAACAAGCATTTTATCTCTAAGATTCTTATTGAACCAGTGAATGGATAGTCGTAAGAGACATTCATCATCTAAAAGTTTAGGATCATCCACCTATATATCAATGCTTTTAATAAGATAGATGACATAAACAACATTCACTAATATGACTTTAACTTGGTTGTCAAGTTAGGTGACTTGCATATGCAGACAACTACAGGTGAAGTTAGTGAGTCAAGTATTGTTGTTGAGAGTCATGATGCCCCTATTGTGGAATATGGAAGTTTCACTAATGATCAAAGAGATTTCTTACATGAAACTAAAACTCACTCATTTGATTTTAACTTGGTGGTTGACTTATGTCACTTGCTTATGCAAACGACTTTAAGTGAAGTTGGTCTATCCATTATGGTTGTTGGGAGTCGTCTTGCCCTGTTGTAGACAATGAACATTTCATTAATGATGAGGATGAATTGAAGACTTTGATACGTAATATTTAGTTCATGGAGTCAAAATAAATGACGATAATGATGAGAACGATGATAATCTTCCAGACATATAGTTTTTAGGGATGATTATGGTTGAAGGTATCTTAATTGTATGGTATCTTTAATGGATGTCTATTGTAAATTTTAAATTATTTCTTATAGTATTTGTTTAAAACATATTTATGGTTTATTCTTATTTATTATAATATTTGCTAAATTGTTGTCAAAGTATACAGATTGGCAGCACATGTAGCTACAGGTCATAGTATAAATGGCAGAGGTGAACCTCCTTATCAGGGTTCATATGGGATCCCTACCACATGTAAGTCTTGTAAGTTACTTGAATTTATTTAAATTTAATATCTTTTTGATTTACTAAAAATAAATTTCATATGCCAATGTAGCAAAACCCAAGAATGTTCGCAAGAAGGGAAGAAATAAAAATTTGTTTGATGAAATAAAAAAACAACTTTAGGTCGTTACACCTTGAGTTTGATAGCATGGGGAAAATTTTCAAGTTACTAAAATACCCTTATCAAATCATTCTATAATTGACAACTCTTTCACCCTTAAACAACCAATCACGATATGTTCAGCTATGATCGAATATTTCATATCAAATGATAATAAATTGTAGCAACCGATATATTTGGAAAATTTGGGACAATTGTAATATGGTAATGTCACAATTTAAGTTGTTTTTAAAGATATAAAAATAGAACTAAAAATAGTTTTTTAGTTTTTAAAATGATTAGTTATTATTAATGTAATCTTTTTTGGTATATATGTAATTTATAGGGTTTGTAAGGATATATACGTAATTTCAAATTTTATAAGAATATATAAGTAATTATAAAAGTTTGAAATGACGTAACCGAAATTCTTCCATAAATATAAACAAGGACTTTATCTCGCACTTGAAGTAAGTATACACTATTTATCTGAATATTGTTTTATAAATTTTGGATATTTCTTTTACTAATCATTTCTTTTTTGTTGAACTTTTTTGATATTGATAGTTTTTTAGGTATAGATCTACGAGAAGGTGTTAACGCACGAACTGTAACGACAAAAAATCCCATGAGTGATTGTGTTTGCATTGTTGAAGATCGCGATGCAAAGTTTGTAGGACAATAGTGCGATGAGACATCACAACGCAGTTGATATAAAAACCCGATGAGAAATGAAGATAACTATTCTACAAGTTGTGGGATGATAGTTACATTAGCGACATTATCTGAAGGCATTGCAGACGCATTCTTAAGTCGGTTAAAAACATTATAAATAGTTGATTTATGCATTCCAGAGGGGGACTTGACCTGGGAGACGACATATACACCACATATTCGGGAAACCGTAAGGGTTAGTCGACCTAGAGGGAGTCTTTTGAGGTGATTTCATCATTTCGAATGATCACTCAAAGTAATCATTTAGCACCCTATTTAGTTTGTTTCTTTTCTGCTACATTCTGATTTTGAACCATTTCATGATTATTTTGGTGATTGTTGGACAAATTCGCATGTTTTAGTTGGTTCAGTACAAACTAAGTTTTAGTTTAATTCTTGGCATGGTTGCTTGTGTGATTTAATTTATTATGTCTTTTTAGTCATAGATCCATATGTATTAGGGAATTAAAGTTTATTATTTGTTGCTAAGTGAACATAATCTGGATGACCAAAATGGATTGTTAAGTTGAATCATAATTAATATATGACCATTAGATAGTTATGACTAGAGTTGGACCAAACCCTAGTTTCAAGTAATCAATTGATTGTCTTTAATGTGTGTGAGTTGCGTTAGATGACCATTATGTTCTCTATTTGACTTCCATGACCATTGGGGTAAACTAGACTAAATGTCGCATGATATGAACTTAAAAGTTCGTAATAAGGATGGTAGATGTATGACCATTATAATTGAAAGTCCTTATAATCATAGGGTTTGTGAAATGGACCAAGTCAATTAATCATATTAGGAATCAGTGAATCATTCTCAATTAACCATTGCACTCTTGAATTGACTAATTCTTATGGGAGTCTTGACTAATTAAAACACCTTTAGAATCGCACAAATATGGAATCTATACCTATGGTTGTATCATTAGTATTAGTTTATGTTTCTCTTGTAAAATCTCTTATATTAAAGAGTGTGTGATAGTAATTTAATTTGCTAGATTCTTACTCCCGATCCCCAAGAGTTCGAACCCTGTACTTACCAACACTATGCTATTATATGATTAGGTGCACTACCTAGTTTTGTGATTAGTCGACATATACGTTGTTGCAGTGGGTCGCAACTTGTAAGGGGGAAATAGAGTCAAAGTTAAGACTTCATGGTCTAATTTAGCATGATTAGATGTTTAGTGGCTAAATCGAGCCAAATCAGGAGTTTGATGGTAAAATAAGTCAAAACTCTTGTAACAAAACAAAATAATTAAAGAAAATTATTTATATATTAGGCTAAGAGGGTTGGGAGTTTTGGACATCGGCGGCATCCGACGTGGCACTCCATGCCATTGAGGAACACCTGACTGCGTTGGCAGCATAGTAGTTGGCGGTACTCTTCAATGGCACACACATATCGACTCACTCTCGTCTTTAATCCTTTGAAACTTGAATATTTTTAAATATATATCTTTTACTTAATTTGTTAAACATGATACCATTATAAAAGGCCAATACACATTATCATTTTTCGGTATTTCGCCACACCAACACATTTTCTTTTAAAACTATTTCAAAATTTCTACACCACTTCAAATAAATGAATTATTGTTTAACTTTGGGGAGACTGTTTTCAAATTCGTGGAAATTATGCTCGATATTTTAGAAGTTGACATTAAAAATGAAGTTGAAAGGTCACAACTGATGACTCGAAAAATGTTGCTAAGGGACCGTTGAGCTGCAAATAGCCTTCTTATGGCACACTACTTCAAAGATAATGATGTTTACGACTCATAGCTTCGACGACGGTTTCGAATGGATAAACATTTATTCTACACATAACCAACGATTTGTGGAAAATGTCTTATTATATTAGACAACATCTTGACCGAAGAGGCGCAAAATGGTTTTCTCCAATACAAAAAGACATGGTTGGAATATTTCAATTAGCATATGTTTCCATAGGAGATTCATGAGATGAGTATTTCTAAATATATGAGCGGGTCACATGGGAAAACTTAGAGGCGTTATGCAGATGTGTTTTTACATTTAGTGTAAACCTACATTTGTGATGTTCAAGCATTGTATGCGCATCATGCAAATGTCCATGGTTTTCCTGGGATACTTGGAAGTCTAGGTTGTCTTCATTAAGAATGGGTAGTTGCCCTAGTGCATGCACGAACAATATACACGGGGTGATAAGAATCTTCAAACGATCATACTTGAAGCAATTGCATCACAGGACATCGGATTTAGCATTCCTTATTTGGTCCCCTCGGCTTCACGACATGTCAAATCTATTTGAAAGTTTTCATAATGGGTCCACGCCAGATTCTCCATTTCAACTAATGGAGCAACATACAAATACGGGTGTTATCTTGTCGTTAGTATATATCCATAATATGATGTTCTTATGAAAACGTTAACATGTCCAGGTAATTCAAAACTCATAATGTAAAAAACGGCTCAATAAAGGGTTAGAAATGATGCCGAGCGAGCATTTGGAGCTTTTAAGAAGCGTTGACAAATCATACAAAATGTGACACGTCCACAAAAGGTGGAAAGACTCACATATATTATGTATATGGGTATCATTTTACATAATATGGTTTTAGAAGATGAGGGGAAAACGATATTTCAATATATGGAAAACGAAAATGTCTCATCAAGTGTGCCAATAGAGTCAGGTACTCCATTGTACGTTGCAAGAAAAATGGAGATAGGGAACACTCAAAAACATCACGTGATTTGCACTAATTTGGTGAAACATATATATCAAATTCACCACATCGACGTGAATACACGCCCGACGATTACAACGATTTATTGGATTGGAAATCTTCATTTTATTAGGATTGTCATTTTTAATTTTATTATTTCGTGTTCTGATTTCTATTTTTAAAGAAATGTTTTTTAATCACTACTAAAAAACGTCTTTTCCTAGGAATATATTCCTCGGATATTCTAATGAAGATGGTGTTTCCAATGAAATTCATAGGAAATGAGGTTTCTAGGAAAAACCCTCTTGAGAATCATGAGGTGAGGAATTTCCGATGAAATTTCAGAAACATTTCCAAGGAAAAACTTTTCTCGGTTGGGTTTTCCGAGGAACTTCGTAGGAAATGGGTTTCCGGGAAATTTCCTAGCAAGCTGATTTCTGAGGAATTTCTAAGAAGATGAATTTCCATGGAATTTCCTAGAAACCTGTTTCTGCGGAACATCCTAGGGCATTCTGCGGAACATCCTAGGGCATTCTGAGGAAATGTGTACCTTTAAAAAATAACAAAACACAAAAATAATATAGATTTTTTCCAAAATTCACAAAAACTAATACAATTGACCAAATTTTGTTTGAATTTCACACACAGAAGCAATAAACATAACTTTAACAATTATCCATTACAAAATACGTTTTAACAATCGTCTAAACCAGAATGATACATTACCAAACAAGCTTTAACAATCGTTTAAACAACAAACATAATCTAAATGTCCAAAAGAATAGAAAGTTTTCAAAAAAAAAAAAAAAAACTAAAGAGCATTCGGCGGACTGTTAGGAGGCTTATTTCAATGACATTTGGTTATTTGAACCATTTGGGTTTTGAGTTGTGCTTATTTTGCGGTCATTTCAGCTTGTTTTTCATCCAACTCCTGAACTTAAAAAAGTTAAAACAAACATATATAAATTAGTAAACACAAAACTTAGTAAAACAATGTGTGTGTGTGTGTGTGTGTGTGTGTGTGTGTGTGTGTGTGTGTGTATATATATATATATATATATATATATATATATATATATATATATATATATATATATATATATAAAATATACTTTTATGCCAATAACTTATACGTATTTGTATGTGTGTGTGCACCATCGGATGACATTACTAAAAAACATGACAATGATATTTTTATTAATGGGTTCCGATGGCGTACATCCACATATTTATGTACATAATACTTATAATTTAATGAGATAAAATTGTAAAATATATAGGGAAGTTAACAAAAAATACGTTTTTTAAGTAATCTCTTGGTAGTTCTAAGGAAATTCAGATGAAACTTACTAATAATATTTATTTGTCAGTGGTCTTCGGATATTACTCGTAATTACCGAAGGATTTCCTAGTAAACGTATTTTCTTATATTTACTCGGATGTCCGTCGGAAATGTCTTGGAAATAGCAATGGATCATAGTTCCTAGGAAAATTTGGTAGGAAACCCCACCTTTTTCTTTAGTTTTAATGTAATGTTTTTTTAAAAAAAAAAAATTAGGGTAATGTTTCTTAATGCTTTTTTGTTTTAAAAAAATATTGATGTTTCATAATGTTTGGAATGCATCAATCCTTGATAGAAAACATACAATCTCAAAGAAAACATACAATGACAACATTTCAAGTTAACCTATGTGGCACCTATCTGGTACGAGTGACACCTACTTGGCACTCATGTCTTCCACTCGTAAAACTTGCATCTTGACATGGAAAGAAGATATTTAACATCCACCCTCTAGTGATTTCTATTACATTTACATTTAAAGAAAAAGAATAATTAATGGAAACAGTAAGTCATAAAACAGGAGCGTCATTTCATGGCTTCCTTATCGGCAATATGATGTCATAAAATCATTCATGCATAAGCGAACCCTAAAATTTGAATGCCCCACATGGTCGTATATATGGCCTCACCAAGGCAAAATTCACACGTTGTAGGGCAAGAAAATGAAATACGACGATGGGCACTGACATAGTCGTTTAAAATTTATTGAGGGGCCACGTGGTCATCTAACCCTCTGAAAAGTAGATTCATGTATGTTACATTTATAACACTTGTAGACGTACGCCAATGTTGTCACACTTTCAATATATACGAGTGAGTTTTCAAGGTTAATTTCCGTGCTAACACATGGAGATTGATATGTTAGCGTATTATGTAATAACACTTTTTTGCAATACATTAATTTATAGTTTCTAACCAAACATAAAATGCAGAAGCTGTATCCAAATTAAATACACGAGTGTTACTAAAAAAATCAAGTCTAAAATAAGTCAACAAATGACAGTGAAATACAAAATAAATGAGGCATTCGACTAATCTCTCCGAAAACAAAGTATACCACTATACCAAAACGTTCATGAAGCTTATCGAACAACGCACCTTAAGATAAACTTCTAAATCTTCACTATATTTGTAACTCTTTGGCATAACTAGTATTTTACCCATCATACATATCCGAAGCAAAAGGGGTTTGGCTGCCTTGCTACTCATATTTTTTACTCCATAAAATAAATATAATAATGAACAAACGATTCAAAACAATAAAGTTTCGGAGGGTAAGACATGCAATTTTTTACGCGTGTTTTCGTTGTCGCATGTATTGCTAACATTTCTTGTATTGTATGCCTTCTTTAGGAATCCAGGAAATTTCTATTTGGAACTCTTCTATGAGTTTTGGTTTACTTCGGAACTGACCAATAAATCACTGTTGGAACAATAATAAATGGCACTATCCCTGTTCACATCTCTCTCTATCTCTCTCTCTCTCTCTCTCTCTCTCTCTCTCTCTCTCTCTCTCTCTCTCTCTCTCTCTCTCTCTCTCTCTCTCTCTCTCTCTCTCTCTCTCTCTCTCAAGTATCCAATGATGATGCCAAGATAATCCTATTTTTGATCGGATACAATGTTCCAGCAAAGCCCATCGAAATTAAACCATGATCACTTGGCAATTGTTGCACTCACCAGTAAAAGCTAGGGTCAGATTTGCGTTACTATCATCCACAAGAAGATCCCAACCCAAGCATTTGCCACCCCAAGATCCGGCATTGTGTCGTATATTCACTTCATCTTAATTTTTAGTTCGTAATACGTGTCAAACTACAAGGAATTCCAATCAAAAGCCAAATATGTATCATTATTCGCGTTCTTCTCTCACAAAATGTTTGATACATGTCAGGAACCACTACAAGAAACGTTAGCAATACCGGCGACGCCGCTAATGGCGTCGCCGGTATTGCAAAATCAGCGATCCGGGTGCTTCACAATCTCAACCGTTCCTAAATTCTTTGATCCGACGGTGATAAGAGAAGTGGGAAATTTTAACTCCACAGGCGTCGCCGTTATTGCCCTAGATGTCGCCGCTATTGCCTCTAGTCAGCGATCCGCGTGATCAACCATCCTTACCGTCCATTTCATTACCATCTAACGGCTGAGAAAGAAAGCGGGTTTTTAAGGTGTCGCCGCTAATGCTCTAAACTGTCGCCGCTATTGATCTGCGAACACACTAACACCCATCGCACCCCCATTCGCCTGTTACGCAAACCTATCACCTCTCTCGTTTTCTCTCGATTCTTCCAGAGATTCAACAACTTTTTCCGACCACCAACACCCTAAAACAACCTCCGGTGCTCTCTTTCACCTGTACCGACGATTTTCTTTTCTGTACCGGCGATCCCAAGCTAATTCAGGCAACACATCTCTTTTCCGGCGATTTGACTGTTTTTTCCGGCGAAAACTACCATCTATTGGGTAAGTTTTTTGATTACCAACTTATATTGTCTTAAAATTTGAATTTTTACTAACTTTTCATTTGTTACGACCACCACCACCTCCACCGCCGCTGCCACCGGCCTGCTGCCGGAAAATCGCCGCCACCGTCGGCCTCCTTCATCAGAAACAGCCTCTACCACTTAAGTATGTGTTAATAATCCTAAAAAATATAATAATAATAATAATAATAATAATAATATAATTGAAAAAACCTTTAGCGGCGACAGTTTCTAATCATTAGCGGCGACGGTATCTCCGGTGACACGTCATCACTGGAGACTGATTCACCCATTAACAGCGACACCATTAGCGGCGACGGTTGTCTTCAGTGGCGACAAAAATTACCGGCGACGCATTAGCGGCGATTTCTGAGCAGTAGCGACGAAACTGTTACGACGACGCATTAGCGGCGATTTGTCGGCGGTAAAGGTATTAGCGGCGATTTTGTCTATCTTTAGCAGCGATTCACGTCGCCGGTAATGACCCAGAACCTTGTAGTGAACCGATGAGCGTCCCAAAACTGCTACATAAATCTACTATCTCTTCACCTACTTCAACTCCCTCAAATTCTTTTTTTTATTTAAGAAAAGAAGTATCATCTAGGTCTACACCAACCAAGATGAAATCCACTTCTAACATTCTTCTCAAGAAACCTCTTAGACAAGACCACATACACTACAAGAAAATAGGGTATTAGCGACAAAAATTTAGCGACGGCAAAAATCCGTTGCAAAAAGGCGACGGTTTACCGACAGACTTCCAACATATTGGGAAAACCTAACTTTCAAGTTTTTTCGCAACAATTTTGCTACGGTTTAGCAACAGAAGACGGTTCGTTGGAAATCCGTTACCATATTACCCGATGGTTTACCAATGGAATTCAACAAATTTAGAATTCGTTGGTGAAAATGTTATTTATTTTGTAAAATCATAATTTTACCAACGTTCCGTCGGTAATCCGTTACAATATTACCGACAGTTTACCGACAATAATCAACAAATTCATAATCTGTCGGTACTTTGTTGGTGATGGTTCGTCGGAAATTCGTTACTATTTTACCGACGAATTACCAACGGAATGCAATGAGTTTGAATTTTGTTGGTAATCTGTTGGTGTAAATGCTATTTCTTGCATTTGACATTTATTTTAAATTTGGTTTTGTTTAAAGTGGGCACGATGGTTCCAATTAGTTGGACAGAGTGTGATTTTCGTGTTATAAAGTAGAATTTTAAGGCAATTTGGGGACCCTTTTTTACTGATCCGGACAATTCACTATGATTGTCCGGTTATTTAATAGAGTTACGGCTGGCCCAATTTTATAAAACCCCTTTGCAAGACGTGGCCCAATTTGCATTTCATCAGTTTGCCTTTTGCAAGACGTGGCCCAATTTGAATTTCATCAGTTTGCCTTTTGCAAGACGTGGCCCAATTTGCAAGACCCGATTCGTTTTGAATTTCATCGTCGTCGTTCTGCACCTTCTACGTCTAATTAACCTTCCGTCTTTACCTTCCGTTTACTTTTGCATTCCCACCATCGCCATCGTTCTGCACCTTCACGATTCGATACCTCCGACACCATCGCCCTTCGGTAGCTCCTCTATCCTCTCATTTTTCTCTCATCGATTTCACAATGCAGTTACGCCTTGCACTGTATTTCGACCGCTTTGCACCCCTTTGTACTGTGTTTCGACATGGAAGAGACGGAATCTAACCTACGATGCCTAACCTAAGTTTATTCTCCTTGTTTCCAGCATTGAAGCTTGCCCGAATTTTACGTGTGCACTCATTGTCGCCATCGCCTGTGCAGACTTCCAAATTTGATCTTCAATTTTCATGGTGAGTAGATTTGGCTTGATTGATATTAAACCTATAAAACTTCATTGAGATTCACTGTTAAATTGGTATATCTAATTAGATATTCTAGGGTAACTTCGTTTGTTGTGTCCTGAATTTCATTTGAAGTTCTAATTTGAAGTGTGAATTCTGATATTATGACTAAGTTATAGAAGAGATTCACTTTCAACTAATATTATATGATTTTCAATTGTTGAATGGAATTTTTCCACTACATATATTCTTAAAGTTTTAAGCTTTTTAGGATGTTCTTGAACTTGTAGAGTTTTACTTCAAAATATGTAAGATTGTTATGTTTATATATTGCATGTCTTCATATTCACTTTCACTTGTAGTGACTACCTCTTCAAGTTATTGCTCATTGGAGATTCAGGAGTTGGAAAATCATGTCTCATATTGCGTTTTGCAGTAACTTTGTAAGTACAATATCATTTCTCTTTCAATTTCGTACAAAAAATATGAATTAAACATTTTATGTCAAACATAATGCATAAAGAGTCATATAGAAACAATCAAAATATCAAACTTATGAAAATTCACAATCGACAATGTATAGTTGATTATCATAATTGATTTATTTGAAGAAGTAATTGAATTTGATAAGAGAATAATTTGTAATAAAATATTCATACAAACACACAGACTAAGAAAATCTCACATCCAAGAAAGTAACTATCCACAAATTAACAGAAAAAAATAATCAAAAGTGGGATGCTTAAAAACAAAAAAATATGAAAGTAGGATGCTAAAATTAACTATCCAGAAAATTGTTTTTGCAGTTTTGGTCCATGTATGGTTCAATCTGAGAAAACACACAAAGTGTGTGTGTGTGTGTGTGTGTGTTCCAGCTCCACCGAACAAAATCAATGAAAAAAAATTAATAGAAAAAATAAATCAAAGTAGGATGCTTAAAAACAAAAAAAAAAGATTGAAGTAGGATGCTAAAATAAACAAAAAAAAAACACAACGAAAATCTAAAAATTTAGTGTTGTTCTAAGCTTAAAATCGGTTTAATGGATCATCACTAAAATTTAAAGTAGTATGCTGTAATATACTTAATACAACACACACACTAAGAAATACACAAACACACACACACAGAAACACACAGAAAAACACACAGGGAACAAAAATGAGAAAAATTAAATTAACAGAAAAAAAATCAAAGTAGGATGCTTACACGATAATATTTGGCATGGGTGTTTCCATCATTCTTGAAGATTATTTTTAGGATATCTGCTATACTTTCCAATCGATTCACAGTTCCCTTTGTCTTTTGAGCATCAGATGTCCTTGCATCTATAAAATTGGATAGATTATATCTTCAAATACTAAATATAATTTATAATAATTAATAAAGAAACATCTTGACATATGACATTATCTACCTTCTTCAAGTAACACAGTTGCATCTTCAATTGTATCAATAAGCATGGCGGCAGTTTTGTGTGTGATATTTAATTCACCAAGTAACTCATAAATGTAAGGGCCAGGTTTGGTTAATCCCAATTCTTTGGAATCAATAGTAACTTCATTAATCCGTTTTTCAAGCTTTAATAACAGTGCTGAAAAGAAAGTAAAGTTTTTTTATATAAAAATACAAGAATCATGGGTAAGTTAAAAGAATATACCTTTAAGAATAGAAAATTTATATGGATTATATGATTTGTCATTTGATTGATCTCTCCTTTTAACAGCAATAGTTATGTAGGAGACATGGGAGGAAAAAGAGAAAATAGCTACAAAGAAGGCATGGGAGGCAGTATTGATAGAGGAGGCATGAGAGGCAGTAGTGGCAACAGAGGTATAGGAGGCAATAAAGATAGAGAAGGCATGAGAGGCAATTTTGACAAAAGAGGTATAGGAGGCAATAAAGATAGAGGAGGCATGAAAGGCAACAGTGACGAAGGAGGTATACCACATGATTTGAATCTTGTGGGTGGTGGCAGATCCGGTAGGAGTCACAGCCAAGTTCTGCGGGTAATGGCATTGAGCGTCCCTCATTTCATCACCTGCATGGATTGGACACCATCTTTGACCAGGAGGACTCTGAGTCTGATGGGGATATCGGGGAGGACATTGCTAGGCACGACTCGAATGTTGTATCTTCACCTCCTGCTCATCCCTCTCAGAGGGTATGGATCAAACGACTCGGGCGAGGGTATGCCTTTTTATTATTTAAATTTATTTGATTATTGATGCTATAAATATACTTATTTGGTTAATTTAATATTGTAGGTTTTCTGATGAATCAGGGCATCGTCAAATCATGGGTATAATGAGACAGTTTTTTGATGGACCTTGGATCACATGGAAACAGGTCCCGACAAACGTATGGAAGAATATGTTTGAGCGTTTTTGGGTAATGTATTAATAATTAACTGTTGTTAACCTTTCTTTGTCTTAAGTTTGCAAATTTAACTTTACATTTTACGAGTTATAGGGTCTTTATCAGTGGTACGAGCCAGAGGAAGATACTATGTTCGATGGCTTCAAAAACGTATTGAACCGTGATTATAGAGATATTCTTAGCGGTGCTAGAGAGGCATCAGCATTAGCAGCCAAAAATGTTGGGCATGACTTCCAATCAAAGAATAATGACTTTTCGGTGATGTGAGATTTTTCGCCTTCTTGGATCAATTTTGATGTATTGCAGGATTTGTGAACGGTAAAGTGAACTAATACATTATAGTTTATTTTGTTATAATGATGGATTCTTATATTATCATATAACCAATATGTATTTCTTTTTTACTGCACAGAAATGGGACACTGATGCATGGAGAAAAAAGTCTGAGAGTGGAAAGAGAAATCGTAACAGCAATGTTAATGGTTCCATCTCTATACATACAGGTGGATCAATCACCATAGAACAACACCTAGTAAGAAAATCTTCTTTATAAATTTTAGTAATGTGTTTTTAGTTTAACATTAATTACATTAATTATATTGCTTTTTTTGTTGACAAAGGAGAAGGGGAATAAGCCTTCATGGGGTGATGTTTTTAGGCAGTCTCACCTCGAAAAAAGTGCAAAGTTAAGGTTGGCATCTGGAGAGTCGATTGGGAGCCAACCTGAGCACTGGGTTAATAAGAGGTCTTGGACCGTGTTTGTAAGTTATCTTTATCCTTTTTAGATATAAAATTGATGTATTTAATTGTTTTCTAACTGTTTATAGTAATAACGATTATGTTGTTTTTGGTAAATTGCAGGACACACATGAGAAGGCAATGAGTGAGAAGTATGGCCCTGACCCCACTCAACATCCATTGGGTGATGCTGAAATATGGGAGCATAGTGGTGGCGGGAGAAAGAAGGGCCGAGTTTATAGGGTAGGATCATCAGATCCAAGCTATGTTGTGTCGGGGACACTTTACGAGTGCGGCTCGTCCTCTTATGATCATGCCTTATCTCAAAAGAATGTATATTAATTACTTATTGTAATTTACTTATTGTGTTTTTATGGATAAAAAAGGAAGTATGTTGCTATTATGGATGAAATATGTAGGTACATTACCTATATATGATCAAAATAGTAAAGTATGTTTTTATTATGGATAAAAAAGAAACTATGTTGCTATTGTGTGCAATACATATAGTATGTTGTTATTGTGGATAAAGAAGTATATAAATACATTGTCTTTATATTATCGGTAAAAATGGTAAGTACGTTGCTAATTTTCAGGTAAATGAATTGGAGAGTATGCTAGAAAGGGAAGTGAAGGAACGAGAGGAGATGCAAGCACGTATTGAAAGGCATGAGAAAGAACGGGAGGAGATGCAAGCCTGTATTGAAAGAGAGGTGAAGCTACGTGAGGAGATGGAAGCCCGTCTTCATGGACAAATGCTCGAGCTTTTGAAGCAATTCACCCAAAACAGTAAACTTCCCGGTTCATCCTAAAAAATTGTTTAGTATTATGTTGAATTTTATGGATTTGTGTTGAATTTTATGGATGTTGAATTTTATGGATTTGTGTTGAATTAGATACAGAAAAAATTCTCGATTTTGTGAAATTCTAATTGTATTTAAAATGCTATTTACCAACAGTTTAGAGAGTAAAACGAAAGTCGTTGGTAATCTGTTGCCAATATTTCCGTCGTTAATTTGTTACAAAGTATCCGTTGTTGATCCGTTACAATGTAATCCGTCGGTAATCCGTTACAAATGTAATCCGTCGGTAATTCGTTACTAATATTACGATCGTTTTGGCCGTCGGTAATCCGTTACTAATGTTATTCGTTAGTATTCCGTTGCTAATTACCGACGGCAAAATCCGTCGCTAAATTTCGTCTTATCTGTTGGAAATTCCGTTGCTAAAAATAAGCGACGTAAAATTAGTGACAGACTTTGTCCGTCGCAAAACTGTCGGTAAAACCAATAGCGACAAATAACGACGGTTTGTGCCGTCGTTAATGCCCTATTCTGTAGTAGTGATAGTGTATCCCCAAAAGCCGTTGATCATAAGTAACGAAGTTTTTCTTTGGGGAATCTGACAATCATGAGGTCAAATATAAAATTTTGATTCGAGTGCAATAGGTGGTGATCTTAGAGTCGCCTATGTTGCTGTTTTGCAATTTTTGGTCTAGTAGTAAGGACATGACATCTTTGTTATCATGAAATCGATTTTCCAAATAATACATATATCCCGGGTCATGGTGTTTCTTTTAAGGATCATTTGGAGCAAAATCCGGAGTTTGATAATAGAATCAATCTTGGTCTATTCTGAATCTGTGGGTTTTGTAGTTTGGAGTTCTTTATGTGATTGGTCACCCCAAAGCCAATGCAATGAGTTTCGAATAAATTTCTCTGAGTATCGTAGTTGAGACGATCAAGAACAAGAACTACCACTTAGTTCCCGAGTTTTAGTATGTAGAGAAAAGAAAAGAAATGAGAGAAAAGAAAATTATATTTTTGTGTTTCCGAGTCGAAAGAAAATCAAAAGAAATGAACATTTTGTGTGTGCCCGAGTGGAAATGAAGAGAAAGGAAATTTATAATTAAGTATTATTTTTACCCAGTCATTTCTTTTTCCTCTGAATCTTTCCAAATCGGAAGGAACGTTAGAAGGGAATATCATCTTTCCTCTTCCATTCTCTTCTTTCCACTTCCTTCGGTAAAAAAATTCAGGAACATCAAAACTTTTCTTTTTCCTCTCAATTCCATCTACTTCTCTCCCTTTCTCTCCTTAAATAAGACTCGGGAACATATTAGAAATAAAGTTTTGAGGTTGATATTTATGTAAGGCTTCTCAATTGTAGAGGGACCAAAGGAAGTAAAGTCATCATCGTTACTAAATTATGCAATGATTTTCCGATAACTGATATTTTTCATTAGGTATGTATATATAGTTATATACTAATACAAGTACAATTGGAATAATGGGCTAAAATATAATAGGCCTGACGTGGGCCTAACAATACATACATCATATTAGTTTTCATATGAGCATCTATTTTTCAAAGCTTATCCATTTCGAAAAAGCAATGAAATTGCTTTCTCCTTATTGTTGGAGCTTTTTCATCCATGTTTTTTTCGTGTAAAAATGTTGTAAATTTAGTAAAACTTGTGAAGTGACAAGAAGGGATGAGTATATAGACCGAAAAAACCAAACCGAAACGAAAACAAATCAAAGCTGAACCGAACCCGGACCGAATATGCATACTCGGTTAGGTCTTCGGTTTTTAGAAAATGCTAATTTGGTTTTGTTCCAATTCGGCTTTGGTCCGGTCCCCGAACCATACTTACCCTAACACTACTTTTGACCATGAAAAACTGAACCGAACCGTAAACCGACCATAACCGAACTGAATAGGGACTGAATATACATATTTGGTTCGAAATTCGGTTTCGGTCTGGTTCGGTACAGTCCCCGGACCACGCTCATCCCTATTGACAACTTCATTCAAACAACAAAATATTATAAAAACAAATTAGCGAGTGCATACATAAGTTGATGAAAACTCTCATATTATGAAATTTATTGAACTTTTAGGATTCATAAAACAAACAAACAACTAATATTTACAAAATTTTAATATATACGTATTATAAAATTATGTATGCTATACACATACTTTGAACAAAAAAAACAACTAAATCGCGTTTTGTTGATTTCTTCTTGGTTATATTATATGCCTTAAACGTGAAAAATGCTTTGTTTGGATAATACTAACACAAATAAATACAAATTTTAATCAAAATATATATAAATTAACATTTACAAGTTCTTGGAATCGTATCTAAAGTATAATGGCCAAGTCTTCCAGTACGATACAGATTAATAAGCTTACTAGCAATTACACCATTAACATCTGTAAATGAATCTAAACTCACATTAAAAGCTTTTATCAGTGTTGTAAATTGTGCTTCAATGAGTTGTACCATGTCCTTTTCTTCTTCAAGGTTACCTTTGAAAGCTGAAATATCCTGAAACAAAGCTCCACGAACCGCCTGCACTACAAAATCCTGCACCAAAGTATTAAAAATTTTATATACTTTTCATTTATTTGTTTATTATAGCATCCTACTTTTATTTATTCAAATCGAAACTCAACAAAAGGAAAAGTTTGTGATTTTAATAGGGCGGCAAATTCTAAAACAGACACTAAGTTTTTTTTAAAAATTCGATTTTGACACTGTGTTAATTTTTTTTTTCAATTAAGTCACTAAATTTTCAAATTTTTTCAATTAAGTCACTATGTTTTCAATTTCGTTTCAATATTGACCATTTGACCGGTCAACCCAGTTCTCAACTGACATGGCATGATGACGTGGCACGATGACGTGTCAGTATTTGCTAACATGGCACCCAGGTGTTAAAATTGAAACAAAATTGAAAACATAGTGACTTAATTGAAAATTTTTAAAAACTTAGTGTCTTTTTTGGAATTTTGCCCTTTTAATGGCATTACCTTTTTTTGTGTTATTAAGGCATTCTATTTTGAAAAATCTATCCAGTTATAAAAATGTATTTTCATTATGTTTCTATTAGGATAATATACTTTTTAAAATCCACCAATTTACTATAAATTCTTTATACACTTGAAAAACAAATTTATACCTGTGTATGATCATTCATAATTTGATTTTCTATGTTGTCAATAATGGAAAACTTTTCCCAATTTTTGTATTCATCACTCAGATTTAGAATCGAGAGAAAGTATTGAGCAAGATCTGATTGGTCAACTAAAAAGTCAGCAATAGCTCCTGCATTTTAAATATATATATATACAAGAATTATGTAATATGTAGTTTGGATAAATGCAAGAAAACAGGAATGTACTTTCGTATATTTGTGTATTATAGCATCCTACTTTCGTTTCTCTCTATTACAACATTGTATTTTCGATTTTTGTTCTTATTAAGGCATTGTACTTTGAAAAATATATCAAATTATAGAGTACTTTTTATTTTTTATTTTTCTTATAATAACAATGAAAATCACTTTGAATTTGGATGACATTGTTATGATTGGATAAATTTTAAAAAAGTACAATGTTGTAATAGGAAGAAATAAAAGTAGGATGTTATAATAAATAAATTAAAAAGTAATTACAGTTTTGGTCCCTGTGGTTTACACCAAATTACAGTTTTGGTCCTAGTTTTAAAAATCTTGCATCCGTGGTCCCTATGGTTTTCAAAGCTTTGACTTTTGGTCCTTGTAGTTTCCAAATCTTTCAATTTTGGTCCCTATGGTTTACATGTAACATCCGTGTTTTGGGCCTAGGAGTTTTGGGCTTAAACCGACAAATAAAACTTATTTTGTAAATAAAGAAAACAAATGAATAAATAAATTTAATACTCCGTTATATTTTATATTGCGAATAAAAGAGTCAAATATAGTTTTAAAATCAAATTATAACCAAATGTGAGAAATTTTGTCATAAGGACTAAAAGTGTCATTTTGGCCAAACTTACCCTAAGTAGATTTGACTAGTCATGGATTTAGAAATTTAGAAGATATATTAAAGGAATTGAAGTGGTGTTAAATTAGGTCTAATAATTATTTGAATTTCATTAAGGACCTAAATTGTGAAGAATTTTAGTGTAAGGGACCATTTGTGCCAAATTGGAAAACTAAGGGTTAGTGTTGACCTAGAATATGACTCAAATGAAATAAATAATTATATTTGGGGCATAAGTGTGAACTTAGAGACTTCTAGTTAGAAGATTTGACTTTTGGGGTGTTGGGTGAAGAAGGATCAAACTATAGGGACTAGTTTTGTCAATTTTGAAAGATGTAGAGTTTTAGATTGGGGTTCTCCCCATTTCAGCCAAACATCACGTTTTTGAGAGAAGGAGAGGGAGAGAGTGGCGATTTTGAGTGATCATGGAGGATGAGATGCTAGAGCTTGAAGATTGATCAAAGTTCTTGAAGATTCCAAGCAATCTAAGGTATAAACCCACTTTCTAGCCCTAGATTTCGAGTTTAGGTTTGGGGTTTGGACCCAATCCGAGTTTTATGATGGGATGAGGTTCTTCCTATGATTCCCCAATGTTTATTTGATGTTTCTAAGTTGTTTGGATCAACATCCAATCCATGGATGATTTAGATCCTTAGATTTGATTGAATTTGGTGTTATGAACCCTAGATTTTGGGGATTTGATGAATTATTGAGGAATCTAGAAATTGATGGATGTTTATGGTGGATTTGGATGAGGGGATTCATTTCTAATGATTCCCTAAGGATTTCAACCATTTATTTGTAACCTCAAACATTGAATCACTAGAAAAGGGGAATTAGGTGTTGAAATGGGTTTTATTCATGTAGATGATGATTGGATCTCTTGTTTAATGGATGGAGGAATGAGTTTAATGTATCATTTTGGATGTATAAATGGAGTGAGGATCATTTCCTAATGATTCCATGGAATGGAAGAAGGAATCTCCACTTGTAATCATCAATTGTAATAATGGAATTGGGTATTCCATGGTTTAAGCTTATAGAGTGAAGTTGTGATCATGGCATGTAATTGATCCATTTGAAATGGTTTTGAATAGTTTAATTGAGTCTAATGATGTGTATTTTGAGAAGGAATAATGTCCTTTTGATGTCCATGAGTTTTGGGAAGAATCGGAACTTGAATCGGGTCAAAAATGAGTGAAAATGACCAAAATCGGAGCTGCACCTGGGCATTACACGACCCGTGCTATATAAGCACGACCCGTGTTGTCCTTACAGTGAGTTACACGACCCGTGTAACCATTTACACGACCCGTGTTAGTCTCTGTCCGGATTTTGGGCACTTTTTGGGTTTTGAGCTTTACGGTTTGGGCCTTGGGTCCTTGTTTTAATGCAAATCTTTGGGAATGTTTTAACTAAGATTTTCCTTATATTAAAGAGTCAAGGACTTCATTTTTTATGATGGATGATTGTTCCTTCTTAGTTCTAAAGAAGTAATTATAGTGTGACTTTTAGACGAATCAAGTATGATATCTTCCGTTCTTGTATTGTAGGAGAGGGATATGTTGTAGTGACTTGGAAGTAAGACTAAGGACTTGAGCTAACACTCAATTAAGAGGATGTGATGGATGAGATGATGTCTAGGAGCGCCTTCAGATGCTTCAACCTTGTGCGGAGTTAGTGTTGACTCGTCAGTTGACCTTGGGTGAGTTTACTGGGAGTACACATCCCAACTATTATCTTTTGTGTGTGTTATCAATTACTTTTCATGCATATTATTATGTGCAATGTGTTATATGATTACTACTTGTGCATTGCATGAAAATGGGTTTCTAAAGATGTTTTCAAATAAAGAATATGACGTTGTTTTTGAAAGACGTTTTGAGCATCCTATTGTGCATTGCATTTCATATAGGATGGGATTGACCGTGTGATACCTTGAGGACGAGTTTGACCCTTCTCAATCAAAGAGGGTGAGGAGTTATTATGAGTTTGACCCTTCTCTAAAATAAAGAGGGTGAGGAGAGTTTGTTCCCGACAATAAGGAACCGCATGAGGGAGTTGCTAACCCTCATGGGACTAGTGTGATGGCCACTAGTTCTAGTTTAACCTATACGGGGATCGAGTGATATGCTTCGTGCGTGTCATTTGTGAACTTAGGTAGGTGCCATTGAGGTGAGTTGGACTTTTATGAGATGGACGTGGGTTTGGGATAGTTGCATCATGCATTTGCATTTGCATATCATAACTATCTATTTTGAAGTAAATCCTTATGATGTTTTAAATAACTTTTGAAGTGTGTTTAAAATATATGTTTGGGGGTTTGTCCCGAGTGTGGTAGTTCACTACCCACTCAAAATGGGTCAACCTCGGGTAAGCTCACTCGGCATATCAATTGCCTAACTTATTTTGATGTGTACTCAGGTTGAGGAGTTTAGATGACATAGAAAAGCTGGATGTTTAGAAGGCCACGGTTTGTGTGGTATCATTTGAACTGTGTAATGGTATTTAAATTGTTACAACCTCGCTATTTTATAAACTAAAATGTTTTATCTAAAATGGGACCAAACGATGTTTTCCGCAAGTTAAACCTAGATTATTTCTCATTAAAACCCATGTGATTTAAAATGATTTTTGAAAGAAAATGATTTATTTGAAGATGTTGAAATTGAAGTTTTTACTAAAGGATGAATTCTGAGAATAATTATGATAAACCATGGGTTAAAATGATGTTTTATGAAAAGCCTTAAGCGAGGGTGTTTCATTACACAAACTATAACAGAGGGAGGGACCAAAAGTGAAAGATTTAGAAAGCACAGGGACCAAAATTGAAAGATTTGGAAACCACAGGGACCATCAGTGTAGTTTCCAAATCTTTTGGTCCTTGTAGTTTTCAAATCTTTCAATTTTGGTCCCTATGGTTTACACAAACTATAACAGAGGGAGGGACCAAAAGTGAAAGATTTAGAAAGCACAGGGACCAAAAGTGAAAGATTTGGAAACCACAGGGACCGTCAGTACAAAATTTTTAAAACTAGGATCAAAACTATAATTTGGTGTAAACCACAGGGACCAAAATTGTAATTTACTCTAAATTAACATGGAAAATAAACTCATTCCAAAATATCACCGGTTAAAGCCAATTTAGAAGATCTTTCAGCATCAAGAATTTCAGGAGGCAAAATTCCAGGGGTGTCTAATATATAAATATTAGGATGACTCGCAATCTGAAAAATAATTTTTATAAGAAAATTAAATATAAAAAATTGCAATGTACTTTCCATATTTCTTTTATTATGGCATTGTAGTTTCATTTCTTGTTATTACAAGTTTACAACATTGTTCTTTTATGTTATTTATTTTGAGAATGTAACAAATTATAGCAATTGGTAACCGGCTACTTTTTAATTAAATCTCTGATTTTATAAATAGGTAAGACTAAATAAATAAAATTAAACACAAATTTATACCTTTAAACTGGTGATATTTTTTGTCTCCCCTGGTTGTGGAGTCACAGTGGCATGTTTTAACTTCCCTTTCTCTTGAAAAAATAAAAATAAAAGAGTAAATTACAGTTTTAGTCCCTGTGGTTTACATCAAATTATAGTTTTGGTCCTAGTTTTGAAAATCTTGCGCTGGTGGTCCTTCTGGTTTCCAAATCTTTCACTTTTGGTCCCTATAGTTTCCAAATTTTTCACTTTTGGTCCATATAGTTTACACAAACGGTAACAGATGGAGGGACCAAAAGTGAAAGATTTGGAAACCAAAGGGACCTAAAATGAAAGATTTGGAAACCAGAAAGACCACCGGTGCAAGATTTTCAACACTAGGACCAAAACTGTAATTTGGTGTAAACCACAGGGACCATAACTGTAATTTACTCAAAATAAAATGTTAAAAGCTACCAAAAACACATTTCCTTTTAGAAGGAAAACGTAAAAATAAAAAAATAAAAAACAAATTATTCCTTGAGACCGGGATCCATTTTTACAAAAAATATTATAAAGCCCTCCCAATTTGAATTCTTGAAAAGAATTTCTCAAAATACCCCTCTGAACATGACTAGTAAACCACCATTGATTCATTAAACATTCAATACACATACAAATATTCATAAAAAAATTTAAAACTGGATAATTGTGCATTATTTAGTGACTATTTTGAGATTTTTAGCAGTGATAAAAGGAGAAATCTTTATTATGGTAATTAAAAACACTTTTTTGTGTGTAAAATAATAAATTAAAATTACCTGCAGCACTAATTCTTCCAATCTGGTGTAAGGAGTTTGCAAAAGCAGATTTCCCAACATTTGGAATTCCAATAATCATTACTGTTGTGGTCTCACTGTTGTTAAAATGTTTACTCCTTTTTATGTCTCTAACTTTAGCCTGTAAAAAATTCAAGAACTACAAATACACACTCTCTTAGATAAAAATTATTACTCATAAAACAAAATGCAAATATTCATAATAACAAAAAAAAAAAACAAAAGGATGTGTTTTTCATGATCGTGTCTACCTCCTTGATATTGTCCTTGTTATGAGAATTTATAGCATACGGTATGTAATTTTGGTCTTTAAAGTAAGCCATCCATTCCTAAAAGGTAAGGAAAGAAAAGAAGTATAATTCAGAATGTAAAAGAAAATAAATATTAATTTTGGAAAGAATCTATCACCTTAGTTTTTGAGCGATTTGCGAGATCCATTTTGTTAAGGACAATAATGTTCCTTGAAGAAGATGGGAAGTTTCTCAATTGTTCGTACTCAGATGACAATGGAATCTGAAAGGAATATGTTAAGTGAGTGTTTTTTTATGTTATTATCTACATGGTTATGGAATTATACAATAAAAAACAGTCAGATATGGGATGGTTGTCTCAGACATTTCATCGAACAGTTGGTACGCATTAAGAAATGGATAGACTTTACCCTAGCGTCTCTGACTTCAAGGACAAGATCGACAAGTGGGATTCGCTCAAAAATGGCACGGGATGCAGCACGCATGTGATGGTTGTACCACCAGCTTGAAGATTTGCTCTCTGAGACTTTCTTAACTGAATCGCCCAATTTTTGAACAAAACTAGTCGTTCTAACCATTGTTATATGAAATTTATGGGCTTGTGAAGTTCAGCTGTAGTTAGTTTTCTGCTGTACAGTGATGATGCAGTACAATAATCGATATATGAATGGTGACCAAAGTAGGAGCTTCATGGAAGTAAGGTGTTACTAATCGACATTGCAAATAGACTACGGTCAAGTCAAACTTCTGAAATCAACCAAAGCTTTAGTTATAAAACACCCGAATCGTTCGTGAATTATTCATGAACCGTTCGGCGGGAAATTTTTTTATGTTCGTTTATTTAATAAATAAACGAGCACGAACACAAATTCTTGTTCGTTTAGTTAACGAACGAACAATAACAATGGTTTGTTCATTTAATTATGTTCGTTTAGGTTCGTTTATATTTGTTCCTTTAAGTTCATTTTATGTTCATATACATTCAATTGTGTTTGATTAATTTACAATATTATATGTTTGTTTATGTTCATATATATGGTCAATTGTGTTTGTTTATCTCTGTTCGTTTGTGTTTGTTCGTTTAAGTTCGTTTAGCATGTTCATGAACGAACATGAACAAGATAAATTATTAAACGGACGAACATGATTAAGAAAACTTGTTTGTTTATCCGTTCGTGTTTGTTCGTTTGTTCGGCTAATTAAACGAACAAACATGAACAAGTCATTGTTCGTGTTACTTCGGTTCATTTACAACCCTAAATGTACCCGCATCCTGCGACTGACGTTGAATGCAGGGGACGGTTAATAGTTTGTTTTCGGCAATTTGATTCCATTCGGTGATTTGTTTTTGTTTTTAATGTCATATTAAAATTACACATAAAGTATAGACAAATGTCGATTTCTATCATTTCTATGAATCATGGGGACCATGTTTATAAATTCAATATTACGCATGATCAATCTCTATAATTTATAATGCATGAGGACTATTTTTGTAAATTTAATTTAGACCGGGGCTATTTCTAAATTTTTATGGAATATAGGGACCAATTCAGTAATTATGGTATTAGCCATGGATATTTTTGTAATTTTGTTTAATATAAAGACCATATCTTGATTTTACTGACCAATAATTATTTATAGCGATTAAATTAATTTATTTTCCAAAACATCTAATTATTTGTATAGTTGTTTTGTCGTTCTTCATCTTTCAAATCATTGGGCATTGGCAATCCATCCATATTTTACTGTGTTTAAAGTTGTCAAAAATTCTTACAGAAGGATAATTCATTAAAAGATTCTCATAAAAATGTTCACGGTAAATAATATTTAATCTTTATGCGTTAAATAATGTCTTAAAACTTGAAAAAAAAAAAGTAAAATAATCATTTTATATTATATAGTTTTAATATTTTATTTACCAAGTATTATTGATATATTACCTTTTCTCCATCTTATTAATTTTATCTAATAAAACATCCAACAAACGTCAGTTTTTCATCTAAATGAAACAACTAATTATCGTTTTGCATGATATTGAAAAAAAAACGTGTGTTAATACAAATTTCAAACAAAACATAACATAAAACACAAAATTTCTTGCATACGACATATATATCATTGAATTTCATATTTGGAAGAGTCGATCCATTTTCTTTCAAACTTGCTTAAATTGTAAAACTCAGTAGAAAAGATGCCTCTAATAACAAAAAGAACCTTACCTCTATCATAAACCGTGAATATACAAACATTAATATTGGGAAAAAATTGAAAAAGTTTTCAAATATACTAACATTAATATTGGGAAAAAATTGAAAAAGTTTTCAATTTTAGACAAAACACTATAATATAGTGTATGCTAAAACCAAGGGAACACATCATGTCTAGAATTAGTCTCCTTAAGCGAGCTAAACGACCTCACGGAGGATGATGTATCCGTAGCCTCTTTGAAGTTCCAAATTGAAATCAATATCACCTCTCAACATATAACTTTGTTAGATTCAAACATAATTGAGTAAGCGAGATTATGGCCAATGGTAATGGAATCTTTTCTAGGTGCAGCAGTGATAACACTAACATCCATGCAATCGTTTCTCCTCATTATCCATACAAGCTTCTCCTTCAGTGCACACCTGGTTTCCTTTCAGCAGCTGAAAACCTACTTGTAGTGCTAGAGAGATGTTCTTGTCTAAATTGTTCTACAAGGATGTGAGATTTCACATCTGACTGTCTTCGAGAAACTCCACCGTAGTCAAGATACACAAAACGTGCTGGTCTCCTTCACAGTGAAGAGACAGCTTCTCTCTTACTGTTTAGGAAACTTCACACCTTCTTCTTGCATCTCTTGTCTTCAATTTCTTCTACTGATTTCTAGACACCTTCTGTCTTCGAAGTGCCAGCTTCTTCTGTTGATCTCTTGACAAGATACCGAGTCTCGTCCTTGTCAAGTTGAGCATCACTCATCCTTTTAGCCTTATACTACTGTATGGAATCTTTCATCGTTCTTGGATCTAGACAAGTTATCCGGTATTCCCCTTCTGTTAGCAACTGTAAATGCTTACAAGAGTACCGCACCGAAGAGGACCTCTATCTGATAAATCACCTTCTATGGCAGTGATTTATCTCTGATGCTCCCACTGCCTCCAACTCCTCTGTCCTCTGCTGGACTACTGAAGCGCGGTGATTTATCTAAGGCAGTCTGGTGAATCTTCTGGATGAACTTCTACTTCGATCGAAAGTATCTGCGATATCTCCTTTAATCTAGGAATCCTCGTTTTGGTTTTCTTACGAACTTCAGACAGTTATCATGTGGTTGTCCCAAAGTCTTTCTAGTTCAATTGCATCGTGACCAAAAGAGGAGCCATCTTCACCTTCACTTTCTAGCTGTTATTTTTGTTGTCTTTCTAACACCTGTGACACATCCAAAGGACCCTTAGATGGATACTTCTCCACCTTGCTGTTTTATGCCAAACATAACCTCCGAGTTAACTGTAGACTAAGGATGTTGAACAATTCAGTTTTATGAGAAAGGGAAATGATTTGGTCTAGAGACTTACTTTGAACCAAACTGGATTCCTTCCTCATTCTCTCTTCTAACTTCGGTCAGGGACTATCACCTCGGTAGAAACAGACATTGTGACTCCAGACGCAAGCGGTGTGACAACCTAGATTTTAATATATGAAATAAATATTTTAAGTTAAGTATCTTGATGCTAAGAAGTTTGATGTCAAAATAAGTTTAAATATATACGGAAGGGAAAAATCATCAAATAATGTGAAAATATGGAAACTTGGGTTTTAAGACCTTTTATTAAGTCATAATGAAGTATTATTTCATTTGGAAATTTGATTTAAAGACCCGAGGGCAAAAATGGGAATTTAGGACTAAAAGTGAAAAGAATAATTGTAAGTCTTCAAAAATTAATATCTAAATTTCTATAAGGAATAGGAAAAAAGTCATCAAAGAGATTTTTGTAGATTTTGATGTAATAAGAATACAGGAAAAAGATTCGGGCCGTTTGGAGTTATAACAAAGAAGTTATGACAGGTCAAAGATGACCAAAAAGTGTCAAAATGGTCAAAGGGTCATGTTTGAGGCTGTGTAACGTAAAATCCATTCGGATTCAAATTTAAGTCAGTAAGGATAAAATGTAAATATCGTTTCTGTCTTTCTAACGATACAAAGTTTGTAAGAATCGGGTATCGTACGTGGAAGTTACGAGGGTGTAAAGATCGAGGGAAAATTAGATACAAGTGCAGGAAATTTTTCTAAGGACAAGAACTGAAGGGCAATTTGGTCATTTTTACCTTTGACTGGTCAAAATCAACCTTGGGCTGATTACTTTTTCCCGTGTGCATGTTTGAGATCGAAAATGAGAAAGAGGGGAAAAGTCGGGGAAAGAGAAAAGAGACACACACACCGGCTCTAGTGTGTGTGCGTGATCGTGTTTTGTCTGTAACAAGAGAAAGACGGATCGAGCAAGGGGAAAGAGACCAAATGATGAATGCTGAACATGGGATGCTACTGTTGCTGTGCGTTTTCGAGTAGAAAAAGGTCGATGGCCGGCGTTACCGCTGCTGTCGGCGACGATGGCGAGCGACGGTGGTGTCAGACTGAGTGGTGACGGCTAGGGTTGGTCTATTTGGTCCGATTTCAAGCTAAATGCAGCCCCAAACCTTCTGATTTTGCAAGGTGAGCTGATTTTTAAGGGAAAAATCTAATTCCTTTAAACCCTAGTTATTTACATTGAAATTCTTTTAATGCATGATGGATTTGGAAGTTGTTTCTTGATATATGCCATCTTATGAGTTCAAAACATCTAGAAATTATGTTGGTACGAAATTCTAACTGAGAATTTAAGAATGTATGTTCAAATAGCCTTTTAGGTGAAGAAGATGATGAATAGTAACCATGGCTTTTCTTGATTTGGTCAAATTAGATGGTAAAAATGGAATTATAACTTGATTATTTTGTTATTGAACTATGTTAGCATGTATACACATGTAAGAACTTGGAAGTTGTCTTTTGGAACACCCTTACGCCACTTTGTGTGTCTAGGTATAATTGGATTCCAAATATTTGTAAGAAGGAATTATATCAATTTACCATTTGAACGTAATATGGTGATTATATAAGTTCTTGGAGTTCATAAATGTGTTTAGAAGTATATTAAATATGTTGGTTGGAATGGAATTGGGCATTCCAACCCTTTGGGGCAATATTTGCTATCTTACATTCATGACACAAATAGATCATATAATAGAATTAAAATGACTTTTATGAAATATTGGTAATATATTGGAGTCAAGTAAATGAGAAATAGTGTGTTTTTGCAAGAACTTCTATTTATGGAAACTTTAACGGTCAAGATTTGCTAAAATGATATAAAATATGAAAATGACAGATGTTTTCACATCTAGTCATCCAAATAAACTTATAAAGAGATAGAAAACAAGAATGTTGTTAAATAACTTGGTAAAAACATAAAAATATCACATTAGATTAAAAGTGGGACAAAAAGAGGAAAATTGGCGATTTTGGGTATTAAGCTTTTATAAAGCAAGTGCAGTTCATGAAATGGGAATATATTATTCCTTTGAAGTGTTAAGAATGTAATTAAATTGTATGGATGGAAAATAAAATGTTTTTCAATGGTTTCCATTTATAGAAACTTTATTGGTTTAAAATTGTCAAAATTTGCATAAAAGAATAAAATGATAGATGTTTTGACATCTAAGCAATTAGTAGTGTTTTATAAGTATGTTAGACTTATAAAGTTATTTAAATAACAAGTTAAACTCAAGAAAATACATAATTAGTCCAAGTGGGACGAAAAGGGGTAAAAGTTTCCAATGTGAGTATTATGTCTTGTGAATCATGTAACACCACGATACTTTTGACAAGTATTAATATGTTAATCATAGTGTATTTATGATTTAATATGGTGTTCTAACTATTAGAAAGTTAATACTAGCAAAGGGTAAATTGGTCATTTTACCATAAAAGGGTAATTTGGTCATTTGACCATGTGAAGGACCAATTATGTAAAAATATTGTTTGCTTGTGGCAAAGATATAAGAAATGAAAGTTTTATGCAATAAAACTTTGTTGTGGTGGTAAAAGTTCAAGAAATGGAACTTAGGGACCAAATTTGTAAAATTGGAAAATATAAAATATTAAAAACTCCCCTCAAATGTGCAGAACATTGGTGATGATCGGGAGGTTTTCTGGAGCACGATTCCTGCAGAATTCATGAGCATTGAAGTGTGGAATCGGATTAATAGCTTGGAGCTTGAAGTTGTCAAACAATTAAGGTTAGTAAGAAACTTCTAACCTAAGTTTTTGTGTGTTCTTCATGGGAGAACTTTTGTGACTGAAATTTCAGTCAAGAATCATGAAGTTTGTGGTTCTAAACTTCTAATAAGTCATATGTTAAGAACATATCTCAAAAATTAAAAGTATGTTGCTATTTTTCAAGAATTGAGATTTTGGTCAAGAACCCTAGATTATGAGTTCTTGTGATTAACCTGATTTTAATGGTTGATAATGACTTCAAGATGTTATTTTAGTTGAACTAAATCAATAGAAGTGATTATACCCTAGTAATTTCGGTTTTGGACCAAAAATGTGAAAAACAGGAATTTTTGGAATTGGATTGGAATTACCAATTCCATTGTTTAAAACTTGATATAAATGAAGGGTTTTGGTCCTGGAACAAACCCCTACTGATTAAGTCGTGTATTAAGGGCTTAAAATGAGAAAATGGAATTTTGTAGCATAAAAATCGGAGTTTCTGGACCTGCCAGCAGCAGGCGCGACGCGGCTCTTACAGTGGGCGCGACGCGGGGCGAGGCAGAAACCATAAAACCTCCTGTTAAAATTTGGTGTAATTTCCAAATTGGATTTTGATGCTAGGCTTATCCGATTGACCTGAAATTTTGAACATAGGTCTAATAAGTTGTGAAACTTCATGGAAAATTATCGGAATACGAATACGACCTCCCGAAAGTACTGTAGTAGAATACGCGTATTTCAGGAAGTGTATTAAATTTTTATAATGATTGTTATTGCTCAAAAATGATTGGAAATGGTCCCCAATTGTATTGTATAGGACTCTTGTGTAGTAGAGTCAACTGAAATGGTTATTAACCTATTATCATTTGGTATATAAATGAATATATATGTACGGGATAAATGGTTGTGGTGCACGCAAAAGCAAGAAACAACCGAAATCAAATGCAGTTAGCATCCAGGTGAGTAATCTCACTGATATCATATATGATATATGATGATTGAAATGTTACATATTTGAAATTGCTTTGGGGTACAAAATTGACAGTTGACAGATGCCAATGATATGACAATACCAGATAAGTCGTGAGTCTACGATAGACAAGAACGGAGCTGTGAGTCAAATCTTGAAAAGGCAATACCGGATAAGCCGTGAGTCAATGAAATGACAAGAACGGAGCCGTGAGCCATAAATGATTATAAAATGAAATGAAATTAATTTGGTGCGGCCTATATGGCTATGATATTGGATTCTATATCCAACTGGTGCGGCCTATATGGCTATGATATTTGGTGCGGCCTATATGGCTATGATATTTGGTGCGGCCTATATGGCTATGATATTGGATACTATATCCAACTGGTGCGGCCTATACGGCTATGATATTGTTACAGGTACATGGTGCGGCCTTTTTGGCTATGACATTGGGTTATTGAAACCAATTGGTGCGGCCTGAGGGCTATGATATATATACTGAAAATGTTTTGGTGCAGCTTATTTAGCTATGACTCGTGGTGCGGCTTAAATAGCCATGAAATACGGTGCGGTCCATTGTGACTAAGAAACATGGGACAGAAACGATTAGATATGATTATCTGTGCAAATAACTGATGTAGTTTGATAATTGCAGGTTGTAATGATGTAGCCTGTAAGGCTACAAATTAGGATGTGAAATCCTAAGAGATATGTGGTTAGCCAGTAAGGCTAAGAGTTTGGATTCGATATCCAGACAGATATATGAATGTATTTTATACATGTTATTTGCAGATACGATTACTCACTGAGCCTCGTAGCTCATATCGTTTGTTAAATGTCCCTGCAGGTTAGCATAACCCTGATGAGGGTAAGGATAAAGTCCGTGACTCAAGAAGTGGACTTGTAGATGCTATCAGTAGCAGCCCGGCTTATAAGGAGGTTATTATTTTTGTATACTCCTTGATACACTTGTACCCGTTTTTATTAAAAATATACCCCTTTGTTTATGGTTTTAAGTACTGAAACTTATGTTTTAAATGAAAAAATTTTCAGGGGTGTTTTTGTTTTAAAAGCCGGGTGTTACAAGTTGGTATCAGAGCCGTGGTTTAAGTGAACTAGGTGTCTATAGAGTAGATTCCTGGACTTAAACCTTGAGATAGTAGACATGATATATAGTTAGGTGTATATAAGTTGTTATTATACCTATATAACCTAACTGGTGCTGACTTCTAACGTATAAGAAGTATGAGCAGCGACTCTTATTTGGAGGAATTTAGGACGTGCAGCTTTAAGAAGTGAACCAGCCCTTTCTCAAGGCTCCATTGAACGAGGGGCAAAGAGACGAGTAGCAGAAAATCCACATGACAAGCAATAGTAGCTGCTGTGGTCAGAAAAAGAAATTTGGGTGCTCACCCTGACTGATATTCAAGGTGAAGGGAAAGTAGCTGAGACTACAAGAAAAGCAGAAAAAGATTAGTGGACGCTTCAGGAGAAGTTACCACGAACTGGGTCCAACCTTAAAGGGAAGGGACCAAAACAGAGCAACTATGTATTGTGAGCAGTGCAGGAAAAGCACTAAGAAATTAGTAGAGTTGAGACTCTACCGTTGAAATGCTGAAATTGCAGGAAAACTGAGCATATTGCTTGAGTTTTGTTGTATGGAACGGAAGTGTTTCCAGCATGGAATTATAGATCACTTTCTTATGAACTACTCACATGCTAAATGTGGAGTAACGGGTGATGAACCCAGGAAAGAACGGGGAGAAAAGGAAGAAGAAACGAATGGTCGAAAAGGACCAGTGGTACCATGAGCATTCCATCAGATTGTGGAAGGAGCTCGTGAGGAGACTGATATGATCTCCGATATAATTGTTTTGAATATAACCCCGTATATGTTATATTTGATCCATGAAGTTGTGCTTGGGATCGGTGACTTTGATGTCATGTCTGAATATTTCATCAACGGTTATGGATGAAATTTTGGAACTGGCTATAGCAAATAGCAAATATATTCAAGATATTGAACACCTGGAAGGTGGTTTGCTTAGGATTTACGGGACCATTTTTCCCTATAAATTTGGAGCCGATGCCTACCAATGAATTTGAAGTAATTGTACGTATGAATTGGTTAGCAATGAATGATGCTAACATGAATTGTAGAAAAATGAACATTTTGGTTCTAAACTCAAAAATGAATTGGATGAAAATTCAGAGTAAACGACCGTTGTTGATAATATCAATTACTTCTCTTTGCTAAACTCGGAAAATAGTTAGTAAAGGAATGATGTTGTAGTTGGCATACGTGGTATTAGCCAAGCTAAATAAAGTAGTGATAGTAGTGTACTACTTTAAATAAATTCTCGGATGTTTCTTTTGAAAAGAACTTCCAGGATTTCTGCCAGATTGATGAGAAGAGTTTATGATTAAACTGGTTTTGGGAGCCATTTTTGTTATTTAGGCTCCGTACCGGTTAACATCTGCAGAGATGGCAGAGTGGGAAAAACAATTAGAATAAATTGTTTTTGAATCGGGGTCTCTTATGGCCGAATGTGTCATCATATGGAGCCCTATCTTGTTTTAAGGAAGAAAGACGAGTTGATGTGTATGTGTATTGACTACCGAGAATCTGATATTCTCGAAACTATACTGAATATGAAGTACATGTGTACCAGATATTGGAGTTACTTCACTGAGTTAAGTGATATGTAAAATTCTCCAAGTATGAAAAATTTGGCTAAAAGAAGTTTCATATTCTTTGGGCATGTTATTAATGCCGAAAATGTTAAAGTGGATCCAGTAGAAATGATGCTGTGATAAAACAGAAACCGCCTTGGAATTTGATTGAAATTAGTAGTTCCCTTGGATTGGCGGGTTATTATGGGAGAGTTGTAGAAAACTGCTCCTTGATTTTGTTCTATTGACTAAAGTTGACCAAGAAAAGTGAAAAGTCTGAGTGGTAGAAAGACCACATCTAACTTTTCAGAGGTTGAAACAAACCTTATATGAAGCTCCGGTGTTAGCATTGTCGCTAAGCGAAGAAGATAAATTGGATTATAGAAATGCATCCAGAGTTGATTTTGGATACATAATATTGCAGTAGCAATTATGATTTGACATTGAAGCTTTGGAGACACTACTTATATGGTGTAAAGCTTACTGTTTATATGGATCATAAAAGTTGAAGTACTTAATTGATCAAAAAGAAGCTGAATATGAGATAACAAAGATAGATGGGTTACTTAAAGATTTCGGTTACGAAATCTTGTACCATCTCGGTAAAGCAAATGTGGCTATAGATGCCTTGAATTGAAAAGAGTATCTTTTGAAAGATACATCCACATGTATGAGTGTGGCGAATTGATTACCTGGGTTGATTCGGGTAGCACAGAAAGAAGTGTGCAAGTCTGAAAACGTGAAAAGTGGATAAATGATTAGCTATCGAAAGAAGCTAATTAGAAACTCACGACGATTGAAAATTGATATTGCCTAAATTATACATATATTTCGGGCAATATCAAGTGCTTAAACATGTGTTTTTGGTATTATCTAAAGATGAAAGATACTTATAACGCCAAAAATACCAAAACACAGGAAAAATGGCTTTGCGGATAAAGAAGGAGCTAATTCGAGCTTAAAAGTGATCAAATAAAGTAAAATGACATTGCTGGATTGAAAGAGCTGGATATAAAGATTTTTAGCGTAAAACAGAAGAAAAAGCCAATCAAGAGCCATATCGTGACCCTATGCTGACCAAGAAATCGCGACGTGAAGAGAAGTAAGAAATAAAGATCCAGACCTACAGCACTCGCGACGCGACGGTTACCATGGTCGCGACGCGAAGCCCTGGACGCGACAATACCAACTTTGTGATCGCTAGACTACCAACACAACGCACTAGCCAAACGAGTGGCCGACCAAAAGCAGCACTCGACGCACCCTCGCGACACGACGGACCCATTGGTCGCGACGCGAGCACTGTATCTCAGCAAGTATAAATAGAAGCCTCTATGCACGGTTTTAAGGACAATTTGGAGAGAAGAAAACTATAGTTCAGATATATTTTCGTGTATTAATCATTTTTACATGTTATTAAGAGTGATTTTCATAACAAGAAGGAGCTAAGATCTTCATTATAAGCAAGGATTCATCGATTGTAAACCGGTTGGTATCTTTTATCATGTCTTCTTCATATTGTTGTTGTATATTTGATACCATGCTAGGCTAGATCCCTGTAGCTTTTGCCTAGGTGATGTTGATTCATTAATATAAATATGTGTTGATCTAGTTCTTGATTCGAGTTAAATATCGGTTAGGATATATAATTTGCATGCTATACATATTGAATGTGATTAAAGTTTGTATTCTTGATAGCCATCTTCATATGATTAAGTTTATTGACCATTTAAACGTATTGATCATATGAACCATTTTGATGTGTAATTGACAACTATATATCATTGGACTGGTTATTGACCATTTAACTAGGGAAGTTATTTTAGTTATAAACTTGATTAGTGAAATAAAACTTATATCACATTTAGTTGCAACTCATGACCATTGATTGTATGAACATATCACTATGACCATTAGGGTATGGACTATGTTTGCATGCTAGATTATATTAATATTTCATGATTATAAGTTATTTAGTTACATGACCATTGTGCTATATTAACTTAGAAATCATAGAATTGGTGACTTGACCATATGATCCTACCACTTAATGCAACCTATTTTAACTCATTGCACATAATCAAAACTAGTCAACATAGGTTTATATGAATCAACAAATCCTAGGCGAAAGCTTCCCTTGTTATCATTTGATCATATTATCTCTTTATTTCCGTGTTGTTACGATAGTTGTTATTTATTATTTCACCTATTTTACAAGCATCCAACACTTAGTTTTACGAGTTTTTACTAAAACTCGCCTCCAAATTGTTTGATTGATAATTGGAGACTTTAAGTTAGTTAATAACTCCCTGTGGAAATTCGATACCTTTACTTACCCAAACTATACTATTAAATGATCGAGTAATGCTTGCTCGTAAGTCTAATAGTCAAATAATAAGGTAAATAATTGGATCAAGACTTAAATGACATGACAACTACAAGTGAGTTGTTTTGACGACAACAAGTTTTTGGCGCCGTTGCCGGGGAGTTATTCAATTAATTTTATTGTTTACAATTGTTAATCAAGCGATCCTTTTTACGGTTTTTACCGTAGAAAGTTAAAATTTCAAGTTTGTTTCAAAACCTTCATATATCTCTCTCTGTTTGTTTACTAAATAATATTAAGACCCGCTTGCAATTTATTTAGTTGTTTCAAACTAAATTGATTATCAATCCAACTATCATGCTAGTAATTCTACTTACGAGAACGGTGTCAGAATAGACAGATCCGGTTTGGTTGTTGGATTTTCGAAAGGTCATTGACCGAAAGAGTCCTGCCTCCCTACTGTCCTGCCTGGCCGTTTTTTATTTGATAGTCAACGCATTATAGTGGATTTGATAAGATATTCGGTTGTTATAACTGATTGATTACATAAAGGTTTTAAAGGTTTTAAATTTTTTGTTCCATTTGTTATTTTTATAAATATATATATATATATATATATATATATATATATATATATATATATATATATATATATATAAACGCACCAAACTTGCAAACAGTTTCTAATGTGCAGTTTATGACCCGAAGTTCACAACCGAACATCATACCTGCACTGAACGAACCAGAACGTGAGTTTAACGCAAGGAGAAGAATAAGAAGAAGCATTTTTCCGAAAGAAAAACCTAGACAAGAAATGGACATCCCAGTAAACGAGCAAGAACCAACTTTGAAAGCATATTACAACAGAGCACGAGACGGAACAGGACCAAGTCTTGTACGACCCAAGATACCGGAAAATGCAAATTTTGAGCTTAAAGGCCACTACCTTTCAGCCCTTAAGGGCATTACTTTCAAAGGAACAGAAGAAGAAGATCCAGTCGAACACACCGAGCAAGTCACAGAAATCACTGACTGTTTCAACATTCCAGGAATTTCCTCAGACGCGATAATGCTACGAATCTTCCCGATGACATTACGCGAAGAAGCAAAGAAATGGTTGAAAAGACTGCCTCCAGGTTCCATCACTACATGGAACGGACTGAAACAGGACTTCATAGAAGAATACACTCCACCGTCCAAAATAAATAAACTGAAAGCAAAGATTCAGAACTTTCTCCAAGACGAAGATGAAACTTTGTACCAAGCGTGGAGTCGATTCAAGGAATTGATCCAGGATTGTCCACAACACGACATGGATAAACACCAAAAAGTTCAGAAGTTCTACGACTGCATCAACACACAAACAAGACAACTACTAGACGGGAGAGGACCCCTCATCAACTTAACCGCTACCGAGGCTTATGAACGAATTGAGGAACTGGCAAAACATTCTCATCATTACCATTCCTCAAGAGATCCATCATGCCGAAGAAAGTTAAAAGAAGAGGCAGTGGAAGGAATGTCCGCTATTCACAACCGATTGGATCAATTTGGGAGAGATCTAAAAAAGATGACTCAAAATATCCATGCAATAACGGTAGGCTGTGACAATTGCAGCGGTCCTCACTTACAGAAAGACTATCCATACGATGAAGATGGTAATAAGAAAGCAGAAGCTTGTTACTCATCTGGAGACAGATTTGACTTCCCGATACGTAGAAACAACTGGCGAGGAGGAAATGATTTCTACAATCAGCAACAAAGGCAACAACCACCATTTGAACGCCAGCAAAATACCTATAATCAACAAAAACAGTCACCACCAGGATTTAACCCACAACATAACCAACAGAAGAAACCAAACTTGGAAGACATATTGGGTAAATTCATGGAAGGGTCAGAAAAGAGACACACAGCAACTGAAGTTTAACTAAGAAATCAAGCCGCCTCTATCCAAAACATAAAGAACCAAATTGGCCAAATTTCAAAAGTGTTACAAGAAAGACTACCAGTAACACTTCCTACCAACACCGAACCAAACCCACGAGCACAGGCTAAAGCCATCACAACCAGAAGCGGAAAAATCATCCCACCAGCAGTCATTGAAGAAGCCATCAACTCAACTCCTGAAACATAAGAAGATAAAGCTGGAAAAGATCCGGGGAGCACTAAGGATAAAGGAACAAAAGAAAGAGCTTCACCTCAACCACACCAACCGACCATTCCATTCCCTCAACGTTTGAAGAAGGAGAAGGAGGATAAAGAATTCAAGAAATTTCTTGAGCACTTGAAACAGCTGAGCATCAACATTCCATTCGTTGATGCAATAACACAAATGCCAAAATATGCCAAATTCCTCAAAGACCTCCTAACTAACCGAAAGAAAATGGAAGAGGTGTCACTGGTAACATTAAGTGAAAAATGTTACGCATCAATGATGAAGAACCTACCAGAAAAAGTGGGAGATCCAGGCGGTTTACATCTTCCTTGCACCTTCGGAAACCATGCCAGCAGCTATGGTTTGGCAGACTTAGGTGCCAGTATCAATTTAATGCCATATTCTTTCTACAAGAAACTAAATTTACCAGAACCAAAACCAGTTCGAATGGCAATTAATCTTGCGAACAAGGCGGTTACATATCCAAGAGGGATAGTAGAAGACCTTCTGGTAAAAGTTGACAAGTTTGTTTTTCCTGTAGATTTTGTCATACTGGATATGGAGGAAGATGATGAAGTCCCTATTCTTCTTGGAAGACCTTTCTTGGCCACAGCAAGAGCTTTGATAGATGTTCATGACACTAAATTAACCATTCGGGTGGGCACTGAAGCCATCACCTTTGGCATGGATCACACGATCAAACACTCAACGATGAGTGATGACACAGTCTTCCATATCGACACCTTCGATTTAATATTGGAAGAGGAAGCCAGAGCCATACGGGAACAAGATTATAGTCATGAAATGCAACTTGCCGAGAAAACATTCGATCCAGAAAAGGATCTGAAGGAGCTGGAAGAACTCTTGAAAAATAAACCACATTTCGCTAACCAAGAAGAAACGGTACTGCCAAAGCAAAAATCTCCTAGGAACCAGAACATCCCGGACTTGAAGATACTTCCAAACCATTTGGAGTATGCATTTTTGACAGACACCAAGGAATACCCGGTTGTCATTTCATCTGAATTAAGCCGAGAAGAGAAAGGAGAACTCATGAAAGTTCTAAAGAAAAGAAAAGATGCTATCGCTTAGAGCATCTCTGACATAAAAGGAATAAGCCCAACCATCTGTTCTCATAAGATACTGATGGAAGAAGATTCAAAACCATCAGCATAGCACCAAAGAAGGCTTAATCCAAAAATGCAAGACGTAGTTGATAAAGAGATCATGAAGCCGCTCGATGCTGGTATCATCTACCCGATTTCTGACAGCAAATGGGTCAGCCCAATCCATGTCGTACCAAAGAATGGAGGAATAACAGTCATCACCAACGAGAAGGATGAAGTTATACCTACCAGAACAGTGACAGGATGGCGGGTGTGCATCGATTATCGCAAATTAAACGATGCAACACGAAAAGACCATTTTCCTCTTCCCTTCATCGATCAAATGCTGGAACGATTATCAGGAAAAGCCTATTACTGTTTTTTGGATGGTTTTTCAGGTTACTTTCAAATTCCGATTGACCCAGAAGATCAAGACAAAACGACGTTTACATGCCCTTTAGGAATCTTTGCGTACCGAAGAATGCCTTTCGGTCTATGCAATGCTCCAGCCACTTTTCAAAGATGTGTCTCGGCAATTTTCCATGACATGATGGAAAACTCAATGGAGGTCTTCATGGATGACTTCTCACTATTTGGTAACTCATTTACAGAATGTTTGTCTAATCTAGACAAAATGCTTAAAAGATGTGAAGAAACCAATCTAGTGCTCAACTGGGAGAAATGCCACTTCATGGTGAAAGAAGGAATAGTTTTGGGACACAAAGTGTCAAGACATGGGATTGAAGTCGACAAGGCAAAAGTTGAAGTCATTGCTAAACTACCATCACCGACCAACGTAAAAGGAGTCAGAAGCTTCTTGGGACATGCCGGTTTTTACCGGAGATTTATAAAAGATTTCTCAAAAATAACCAAACCTTTAACACAACTTTTACAAAATGATGTAAATTTTGATTTTAATAATGAATGTGTTAATGCTTTTGAATTTTTGAAGCTTAAATTGACCACTGCCCCGATCATGGTCGGCCCAGACTGGAACCTACCTTTCGAACTGATGACAGACGCAAGTGATATCGCATTGGGAGCCGTCCTAGGCCAAAGAATCGACAAGAAATTCAAGCCAATCTACTACATCAGCAAAACTCTGAATCCTGCCCAAGAAAACTACACAACAACTGAAAAAGAACTCCTGGCAGTAGTGTATGCTTTTGATAAATTCAGACCTTATCTAATTTTATCAAAAACCGTTGTCTACACAGATCACTCTGCAATCAAGTACCTGTTCAACAAGCAAGATGCCAAACCACGTTTGATTCGTTGGGTCTTGCTGTTACAAGAATTTGATATAGAAATTCAAGACAAGAAAGGATCCAAGAATTTGGCAGCTGATCATTTGTCAAGACTGGAAAATCCGGGGCAAAAGGCGAGGGAAGAAAAGGAAGTGAACGACTCCTTCCCTGAAGAATATGTAATGTCAATTCATGTTGATATGGAGACCCCCTGGTATGCGGATATTGTAAACTATCTTGCAGCCAAAGTGCTTGTAAAAGGGCTTACTCACCAACAAAAGAAAAAGTTCTTTGCCGATATCAAGTACTACCTGTGGGATGAACCATACCTTTTTCGCTCATGTCCGGATAACATCATACGGAGATGCGTACACGGGAAAGAGATAAAAGATATACTCAAGCAATGCCATCAAGGACCTACAGGTAGACATCACAGAGCAAATTACACTGCACGAAAGGTGTTTGAAGCAGGCTTTTATTGGCCCACTATCTTCAAAGACGCAACAAATTTCGTCAAGACATGCGATCCGTGTCAGCGAGCGGGTAATATCTCATCCAAAATGAAATGACATTGCATTCTATCCAGGTATGTGAAATTTTCGATGTGTGGGGTATTGACTTTATGGGACCTTTTCCTAATTCCCACGGAAATAAATATATATTGGTTGCGGTGGACTACGTATCAAAGTGGGCTGAAGCAAAAGGCTTACCCACAAATGATGCGCGGGGTGTGGTTAAATTTTTGAAAACCATTTTTGCACGTTTCGGTGTCCCTAAAGCTCTTATAAGCGATAGGGGTACTCATTTTTGCAACAAAGAAATGGAGAATGCTTTAAATAAGTATGGGGTAACCCATCGAATATCCACACCTTATCACCCGCAATCAAGTGGTCAAACAGAGATCACAAACAGAGCCTTAAAACGCATTTTAGAAAGATCCGTGGGAGCAAGCCGAAAGGACTGGTCAGAAAAGCTTGACGATGCACTTTGGGCTTTTCGAACCGCTTTCAAGACACCAATTGGCACTACCCCATACAGATTGGTGTACGGAAAAGCTTGTCACCTCCCAGTAGAGGTTGAACACAAGGCATTCTGGGCCTTAAAAACGTGTAACTTAGACTTTAATCTTGTCAGTACTAACTGTTTGTGTCAATTGAATGAGCTAAATGAACTAAGAAATGACGCATACGAAAACTCGGTTATTTACAAAGACAAAATAAAAAGGTGGCACGATGCAAGATTGAAAGGAAACAAAGATTTCCAACCAGGAGAGAAAGTCCTACTTTACAATTCACGATTAAGACTTTTCCCTGGAAAACTGAAGACACGATGGTATGGTCCGTTCACAATCAAAGAAGTATATCCACACAGGGCTGTGGATCTTTTCAAGGAAGGTGGAGGAAGTTTCAAAGTTAACGGGCACAGGTTAAAAAGGTATGAAGAAGGCGTTCAAAACGAGAACGAACGCGAAGACATCCCACTCCAAACAGTAGAACATTAGAGGGGAATGGAGTCCAGCTAAAAAGACTCCAAATCTATGAAAAAGAAGCGCTTCCGGGAGGCAACCCGAGATTATTGATTGGTATGATTTATTTGTGTCTTTCATGTGTTGATCTAAAAAAAAATTTAAAAAAATATTCTATTTTATTTTGTGTATTTAAATACGTTTGAATTATTTGAAGTTGATTTTAGTGTGGTGTGTTTTTATTTAATGGTGTGTTTTTCATGGTGTGGTTGATATTTTTTCTGAGCATGAATACAGAATTCAGGTTTAAACAGACGTTGGCAGTCAGTTCAGCATTCTTCTTCTGTGGAAAGATGTCCTTAAAACAAAACGACTCATTACCCAAGGGGAGTCCATTCCAATTAAACTCCTCTATGATTTAAAAGATATATACAATAAAATTATTGTATAAAATAAGTGTAGGGTAAACAAGTCAAAACTGCAAATTAACTGAGCCAAGTAAAAAATTTTTATCTTAAACATCTTTTCCAAAAATTGAATGCTAAGAAGGTAATTGTTAAGAAAAATGTTTTGAAAATAAATTTGTAGGTTAAACTTGATTTTATTCTCTTATTTTCTAGTTTTTCGATATTTTCGTATAAAATTTAATTCTTTAAATGACAAGTAGTTAGAATGATAATTACAAAAGGTTTTGCATAAATAATGAAATAGACCCATTGAAAATCAAATTTTGTCAAAACAGGTTGAGTCAGTTTCCCTAATCGCGCGAATGCTATGACTAAATTGAGGAAAATAAGCCTCGTTAAAAGAACTTCGAATGAGAAATCTAATGAAAAGCGAGAATCAAGTAATGTTACACCATAAGATTGAGACTCAGGAAGGAAATTCAATCAGTGACCTTTGACATTCGAGCAAGTAGACATAAAATGGGGCCCACGGGTATTTCTACTCCTTATTACCTAAAACCAACTGGTTTGGGATAATATTGTCGAAAGCTCGCTACACGGGTGTCATCGAAAGTCATGGGATTTCCTTAGTGGCCTTTGGAATTTGAATTAGTAAACTCTGTACAATTGTGAGTTGAAAATTTGTAATCAAGAGTTCCATAGAAAGTCACGAGTTTCAAAGGTGCGGTAAAAATGGAGAAAATAACTGAACTTGATAAACTTAGTCCAGCATAATTTTTGGGAAACTTGACAAAAGATTTTGAGGTAAAAGAAATTTTTAAAGGGTGTATTCAATGTTATGTAAAAATGAGTATTTTTCAATCTAAAGACTTGTCATTAATAGAAATAGATTTTATGTAAAATTTTGGAAAGTTAGAAATACGTACATAAGATTAGGTATAATCTACTATGTTTATTCTTAAAACTTTATTCTTAACATCGGTAAATAATGCTAGATCTATGATAGCATTCAGAAAGTTGTTTGGATATCAAATTTCTTAGCTGGTTTTTAAATTGTAGTTTGCTTGAGGACAAGCAAAGTTCAAGTGTGGGGTATTTTGATATTGCCTAAATTATACATATATTTCGGGCAATATCAAGTGCTTAAACATGTGTTTTTGGTATTATCTAAAGATGAAATATACTTATAACGCCAAAAATACCAAAACACAGGAAAAATGGCTTTGCGGATAAAGAAGGAGCTGATTCGAGCTTAAAAGTGATCAAATAAAGTAAAATGACATTGCTGGATTGAAAGAGCTGGATATAAAGATTTTTAGCGTAAAACAAACGAAAAAGCCAATCAAGAGCCATATCGTGACCCTATGCTGACCAAGAAATCGTGACGTGAAGAGAAGTAAGAAATAAAGATCCAGACCTACAGCACTCGCGACGCGACGGTTAACATGGTCGCGACGCGAAGCCCTGGACGCGACAATACCAACTTTGTGATCGCGAGACTACCAACACAACGCACTAGCCAGACCAGTGGCCGACCAAAAGCAGCACTGGACGCACCCTCGCGACGCGAGCACTGTATCTCAGCAAGTATAAATAGAAGCCTCTATGCACGGTTTTAAGGACAATTTGGAGAGAAGAAAACTATAGTTCAGATATATTTTCGTGTATTTATCATTTTTACATGTTATTAAGAGTGATTTTCATAACAAGAAGGAGCTAAGATCTTCATTATAAGCAAGGATTCATCGATTGTAAACCGGTTGGTATCTTTTATCATGTCTTCTTCATATTGTTGTTGTATATTTGATACCATGCTAGGCTAGATCCCTGTAGCTTTTGCCTAGGTGATGTTGATTCATTAATATAAATATGTGTTGATCTAGTTCTTGATTCGAGTTAAATATCGGTTAGGATATATAATTTGCATGTTATACATATTGAATGTGATTAAAGTTTGTATTCTTGATTGCCATCTTCATATGATTAAGTTTATTGACCATTTAAACGTATTGATCATATGAACCATTTTGATGTGTAATTGACAACTATATATCATTGGACTGGTTATTGACCATTTAACTAGGGAAGTTATTTTAGTTATAAACTTGATTAGTGAAATAAAACTTATATCACATTTAGTTGCAACTCATGATCATTGATTGTATGAACATATCACTATGACCATTAGGGTATGGACTATGTTTGCATGCTAGATTATATTAATATTTCATGATTATAAGTTATTTAGTTACATGACCATTGTGCTATATTAACTTAGAAATCATAGAATTGGTGACTTGACCATATGATCCTACCACTTAATGCAACCTATTTTAACTCATTGCACATAATCAAAACTAGTCAACATAGGTTTATATGAATCAACAAATCCTAGGCGAAAGCTTCCCTTGTTATCATTTGATCATATTATCTCTTTATTGTCGTGTTGTTACGATAGTTGTTATTTATTATTTCACCTATTTTACAAGCATCCAACACTTAGTTTTACGAGTTTTTACTAAAACTCGCCTCTAAATTGTTTGATTGATAATTGGAGACTTTAAGTTAGTTAATAACTCCCTGTGGAAATTCGATACCTTTACTTACCCAAACTATACTATTAAATGATCGAGTAATGCTTGCTCGTAAGTCTAATAGTCAAATAATAAGGTAAATAATTGGATTAAGACTTAAATGACAAGACAACTACAAGTGAGTTGTTTTGACGACAACAAAAATCCTTGGGGTTGTGTATGTGAGTTCCAAAGCAAAGCGAGATATGAAAATTTACCCTTAAAAGATGTATATTTGGGTAGATATGCAAAATGCCCGGGGCAGTACCAAACTGTGTAGAGTGATATAACCTAGGTATTGGTGGCCGGGACTAAAGAAAGACATTGAAAGACATGTGAAAAATGTTTGACTTGTGTATAACTATAGTCAAATCATTAGAAGCATACGGCAAATGTAGCCGTTGTGGGTCCCAAATAAGAAATAGGACGATATTATTATAGACTTTGTAATAAAGTCTTTGCAAGTACCGCATGGGCATGACACCATAGGGGTAATTGCAGGTTGATTGATGAAATCAGTGTAGATTTATACTGACCAAGGAAGAAATTAATATCGAAAAGTAGTGAAAGACTACATAGAAAGAGTAATTTGTCGACGTGAGTTACCGGTGTCGATTATATCGGGTCGAGAAAATAGAATTATTCACTGATTTAGGCATAAATCCCAAGAATAATTAGTTCAAAAGTACTAGTAAGTACTGTGTACGATTTGCAGATGGATAGACGAGGCGAGATAATGATGCAGACCTTAGAAGTTATGCTTGAAATCTACATAACAGACTCTAGTAAAATATGAGAAGATCGTCTATTTTTGGTAGAAGTTGTAAGAAATAACAACTTGCATACTAGTATCCTGATGGCTCGCGTTGAGTATTGCATGGAGTACTGTGTCCTACTTCGTTTTGTTAAATTGGAACTGTGAAAAAGCCGTTGGCTAGATCCTAGATTTTGAAACAAGTTAAAAAGAAGACTTGATGAATACGAAAAAAATCTGAAAATGGTTAAGAAGCAGTAAAAGTAGCATGTGGATCATCGAGTAAAACCGTTGAAACTCCAAGTGAGGAAGATGGTGGTACTCAAATTAAACCTTTGGGAAGATTAGAATCTGTTTGGGACGAAAAGAAAGTTAAGTCCTCAATTATTGGAACTTTCCATATGTTCCAAAGAGTAAGAATTTTGGTGCACTGATCGAAGTTTCGTGATGAACTTTGAGATATTTGTAATATTTTCTATGGGTCTCATAGTTCTGAGAACATGGATTGATAAATTTCAACGAATACCTCATGCTGAAATGAAGGTAGATAAGAAGTTAAGGTACCCGGGACAACCTAAGAAGGTGTTTGACCGGAAAATAAGACAGCTGCGAAATACGAAGATTGGTATGGTTAAAGTGCTTTGGCAATACCATAGAGGTTTCCATATGTTATGGGAGACCGAAATTTTAATGAGAAAGAATTACCCTCGCTTGTTTGTATGAATTCGAGGACGAAATCTTTTGAAGGAGGGGAGAATTTGTAACACCACGATACTTTTGACAAGTATTAATATGTTAATCATAGTGTATTTATGATTTAATATGGTGTTCTAAGTATTAGAAAGTTAATACTAGCAAAGGGTAAATTGGTCATTTTACCATAAAAGGGTAATTTGGTCATTTGACCATGTGAAGGACCAATTATGTAAAAATATTGTTTGCTTGTGGCAAAGATATAAGAAATGAAAGTTTTATGCAATAAAACTTTGTTGTGGTGGTAAAAGTTCAAGAAATGGAACTTAGGGACCAAATTTGTAAAATTGGAAAATATAAAATATTGAAAACTCCCCTCAAATGTGCAGAACATTGGTGATGATCGGGAGGTTTTCTGGAGCACGATTCCTGCAGAATTCATGAGCATTGAAGTGTGGAATCGGATTAATAGCTTGGAGCTTGAAGTTGTCAAGCAATTAAGGTTAGTAAGAAACTTCTAACCTAAGTTTTTGTGTGTTCTTCATGGGAGAACTTTTGTGACTGAAATTTCAGTCAAGAATCATGAAGTTTATGGTTCTAAACTTCTAATAAGTCATATGTTAAGAACATATCTCAAAAATTGAAAGTATGTTGCTATTTTTCAAGAATTGAGATTTTGGTCAAGAACCCTAGATTATGAGTTCTTGTGATTAACCTGATTTTAATGGTTGATAATGACTTCTAGATGTTATTTTAGTTGAACTAAATCAATAGAAGTGATTATAACCTAGTAATTTCGGTTTTGGACCAAAAATGTGAAAAACGGGAATTTTTGGAATTGGATTGGAATTACCAATTCCATTGTTTAAAACTTGATATAAATGAAGGGTTTTGGTCCTGGAACAAACCCCTACTGATTAAGTCGTGTATTAAGGGCTTAAAATGAGAAAATGGAATTTTGTAGCATAAAAATCGGAGTTTCTGGACCTGCCAGCAGCAGGCGCGACGCGGCTCTTACACTGGGCGCGACGCGGGGCGAGGCAGAAACCATAAAACCTCCTGTTAAAATTTGGTGTAATTTCCAAATTAGATTTTGATGCTAGGCTTATCCGATTGACCTGAAATTTTGAACATAGGTCTAATATGTTGTGAAACTTCATGGAAAATTATCGGAATACGAATACGACCTCCCGAAAGTACTGTAGTAGAATACGCGTATTTCGGGAGGTGTATTAAATTTTTATAATGATTGTTATTGCTAATAAATGATTGGAAATGGTCCCCAATTGTATTGTATAGGACTCTTGTGTAGTAGAGTCAACTGAAATGGTTATTAACCTATTATCATTTGGTATATAAATGAGAATATATAGGTACGGGATAAATGGTTGTGGTGCACGCAAAAGCAAGAAACAACCGAAATTAAATGCAGTTAGCATCCAGGTGAGTAATCTCACTGATATCATATATGATATATGATGATTGAATTGTTACAGATTTGAAATTGCTTTGGGGGACAAAATTAACAGTTGACAGATGCCAATGATATGACAATACCAGATAAGCCGTGAGTCTACGATAGACAAGAACGGAGCTGTGAGTCAAATCTTGAAAAGGCAATACCGGATAAGCCGTGAGTCAATGAAATGACAAGAACGGAGCCGTGAGCCATAAATGATTATAAAATGAAATGAAATTAATTTGGTGCGGCCTATATGGCTATGATATTGGATTCTATATCCAACTGGTGCGGCCTATATGGCTATGATATTTGGTGCGGCCTATATGGCTATGATATTTGGTGCGGCCTATATGGCTATGATATTGGATACTATATCCAACTGGTGAGGCCTATACGGCTATGATATTGTTACAGGTACATGGTGCGGCCTTTTTGGCTATGACATTGGGTTATTGAAACCAATTGGTGCGGCCTGAGGGCTATGATATATATACTGAAAATGTTTTGGTGCAACTTATTTAGCTATGACTCGTGGTGCTGCTTAAATAGCCATGAAATACGGTGCGGTCCATTGTGACTAAGAAACATGGGACAGAAACGATTAGATATGATTATCTGTGCAAATAACTGATGTAGTTTGATAATTGCAGGTTGTAATGATGTAGCCTGTAAGGCTACAAATTAGGATGTGAAATCCTAAGAGATATGTGGTTAGCCAGTAAGGCTAAGAGTTTGGATTCGATATCCAGACAGATATATGAATGTATTTTATACATGTTATTTGCAGATACGATTACTCACTGAGCCTCGTAGCTCATACCGTTTGTTAAATGTCCCTGCAGGTTAGCATAACCCTGATGAGGGTAAGGATAAAGTCCGTGACTCAAGAAGTGGACTTGTAGATGCTGTCAGTAGCAGCCCGGCTTATAAGGAGGTTATTATTTTTGTATACTCCTTGATACACTTGTACCCGTTTTTATTAAAAATATACCCCTTTGTTTATGGTTTTAAGTACTGAAACTTATGTTTTAAATGAAAAAATTTTTAGGGGTGTTTTTGTTTTAAAAGCCGAGTGTTACAAATCATACTTAAAGGTTGGGTTGAAATTAGATGATAATTAGAAAGAGTTCATGTATGATTTGGTAACATTGTGTGTTTAGTTGAATAGTATATGCTAACCTCTTATTAAATTAATAGAGGCTGAAAGATGTGGGAAGCAAGTAGAGTCAAGAGCTAGTGGATTTTAGCAGCTAGACATACCTAGCTACCGAGGTAAGTACATGAGGACTTTTCTGGGTACATAGCAACAAGTTTTGTTTTTATGTTAAATATTTTATGATTAATAGTTTGATAAATGATTTTCAAAAGTTATGTTAAATGTTTATGAACAATGGTTTTTGAAATGGTTTGCAAATGATTCTAAAGTTTAAAGTTTTAAAAGTTGTTTTATGCAAAGGTTGAGATGATTTCTATATGATTGAATAATGATTATGATCGAGACCAACATGTAATGAAATGGTAAATGAAATATGAACTAAATGTATGAAATGTGAAAGACGTCCGGACAAGGATCTCACCCAAATGAGGGTAGGTCAAAAGACACTACTGGGATGGTGTCACACCCCCAAACCACAATGGCGGAAACGTCTGAGGGTGGATGACTTCATAAACAGTATCACAACAACGTTTGTACAATAGTGATCAAAGCAAACACATCCATCATATACATAATTGTAAATGTTACAAGAGTTCAAAAGATTGTATGTTTTAAATACAATTACAATATGATATCAAAATACATAGTATGACGCCATAGCGACCCATCGTCAAAGGTTGTAGTTACCTTATCAATTTCCTGAGAATACAAGTAGTTTGAAAGAGTGTCAACATTACGTTGGTGAGTTCATAAGATTTTTGTATGAGAAAATCCATAATCCTTTTTCCTTGTAAAAAGATAGTGTTGGAAACCAGAAAATCCAATATTTTCTTATAAATGAGTCGTAGTCTTAAAACCCAAAGACCGTAAATGTATAAGTATTTCTATGCTTGAAAATAGTATTACGTAGTTTTATTGTTGTATGAAACCGTGTAAATAGATGTTTACTTGTAGACTAATCGTAGACTTAATTCCATAAAACTAGTATATATAAGTAAATCGTACTTATATTTATACCTTTTATAAAACATAGTTTTAATTCTCATAGAACCAGTGTATATAAGTAAAACCATTATTATATTTGTAACTTGTAAAAATGTAGTTTTAATACCATAAAACTTGTATAAGGAATCTCTTTCCTTGTAAAATGTAGTATTGTACTCCAAGAAAATCCAATATTTTCTTATGAATGTATCCAACTCTTAAAAATCCAAAGACTAAAATGTATAGAGTAGCTTGTAGTATAAAACCTTTGAAAATGTATATTTCCACGTAAACAATTTATAAAGTTGATTTCCCATGCGAGACGTCCTATAACCATACTGTGACCATGTAGGCCTGCTTCGACGTTCTTCAGGCGTCGGACTGTTATGACATTTGTCACCTCAGACCCGTCGGTCTAGTTGTAGCTAGCAGTTCAGGTGCGGGGTTGTCAATCCCGTATAGATCTATACACAAATATCACGTTCTCTTACCGAGACTCTGGTTATAAATTTCAGGACTTATAGTATGTACTTAAATAAGCACTGTGAAGACCCGTCTCACAAAAATGTATGTATCAATCAACTTGTTAAAGTTTGTATATGAAAAACCTTTGTATTTGTCCATTATCATTTTTCCCATGATAATATAGTAATGTATAATAATTATATATTTTATATAATTATTTGTCTTCTTTAAAACGTCATAGTAACATTTGTATCAACAAACTATTTCTATAATAGTTTATTTTTAGTATTCCGTTGTGAAAAGCATATATTTACAAATATATGTGAAATAACTTATTTAGATGGTTATAAAGAACTTCTTTTAAGATATATATTCTCCACAATAGTGGTGTAATAAATTGGTTATACCATTTATTAATTCCAATATAATATTTCATGACTATCAAATAAAGAACGGCCAGGTAGAAGATCAAATGGGGAGGCAGGACCCTTTCAGCGTATAAGCCTTTCGGAAATCCAACAACCTAGCCCAAATGATCGGCCTAGACACCGCCCTCGTAAGTAGATCATTCAATATTATTTTTGGAATTATAATTGAATTGCTTAATGATGTTTACAAAATTCGCATTTCGTTTACTATTGTTATAAATGAGTATAAATAACTATTTTTATAGTATAACTTGTATTCTCCCCCTTAAAAACTTGAATAAAGATAAAAAGAAGGGGTATGAACTCACCTTAATATCGATGATGATCTTATCACCAATTGTTGTTAGATCGCCCGACTCTTACTGCTTCTAACTCGAACCCTCTTTTTCTATCTTTCTACTATATTTTCAAGCTATATCTCTACAACTCTCTCGATATGTGTATATAGCTTGTATTGGTGTGGTTTGATTATGAGAATTTGAGTTCTATTTATAATAGATTTATTTTCGTATAGCGGCCCTCAAGATACAGATATTTGATTTTTATAGCTTTTAGAAATTGTTTATGACAAAACATACCCTTAAAATACTCTTTAAATAGATTAATAGTTTTTATATAAAAAGAATGATTTTTGTTTATAAAACTATAATCTACAAAAATCGTAGTTTAATAATATCAACTTTTTAACTAAAAAGTTTTAACGAATTAACGTAAGGGTATTAATTGTATGTTTAATGAAAATATAGGGTTTAAATGTAAATACAATTTCATTTTAAAGAAAAAGAAAATATTAAATATAAAACTGATATCAATAATATTAAATTTTGACGTCAGGTTGTTCGTATCGACGATACAGTTTTGACGGTAAATTTTTCGTTTTTCTATCATAACTTTTTAATTTTATATAATCAAACGTCGCTTTCAAGTTAAATTATACGTTTTTCTATCATAACTTTTTATATATAACGTTTGGTAAAAATATAACTATATATTTGGAACCGTCGTATTTTTATCTACGTTTTGATATAAAAATTGTAATATTCGGACGAGTTTTCAATTTTACCGTTCACTATTCACGCGGTCACTATTCACGCCGAATCACTGTTCATGTCGGATACTATTTATACTGAATCACTGTTCACGTCGTAAAAATTTTAATTTTAATATTTTTTTATCAAAACGTCTAACTTTGCAGTGTATGTTCGCACAATTGATTTGAATTAGTGTATGTAGTATTATAATATCCAATAATACATCGTAGAGGTTATAAATCTTATATTTCAATATCTTAACCTAACGTGTGCTCTGGTTGATTCGAGTTGACTTTTGTTGACTAATTTGACAGTTGTCACATTATCTACCCGTTAAAAGGAATTTCGTCCCGAAATTTAGCACTTTGAATAGATCCTCATGGGTTTGGGAAGATATGTGGGTATTTGAGTTTCATCCGGTCCTCACGTTCCTAGGTAAATTCAGGTCCACGCTTGGTGCTTCCTAGTTTTTAATTGCTTTGATTTTTGAGTGTAATGCCGTGATATTTTCGATAAGTAACTTGAGTTAATCCTAGTATAAATAAGAGTTACTAGGTTGTTATGTGTGTTAGGAGGATTAGAAATTCATTTAGAATGAGTTTAAACCTTAAAAATAGTATAAAGGAGTTACATGGGTCGTGTAGGAGTCACTCGGCTCGTGTAGTACACATTTTCGAAACTGTTTAGCTTTACAGGAGTTACACGGGGTGTGTTCTAGTTACTGTAGCATCCAGTAGAATTACACGGGTTGGGCTTCGGAGTACGGGTCGGATTTTTAGAAGTTAACAATGCTAACTTTACTGGTTAGCGTCGCTAACCTGTGTTAGCGGGGTTATTTGGGCAGCTTTCCTTATTTACCCCATTTATGAACCAAAAATTCTCCTAGGTTATTTCCAGAGCAAAAAGGTGCCAAATTTGGTTATTTTGATCAAGGGTTTTGTGTAGGAAAAGTTTGAGGAGGTTGGATTTAACAACCAAAATACGTTCTCAAGTCCTTAATTCACAAGGTTAGAAATTTTGAGTGTTAGGGTTTCAAAGACTAGATGTCCAGATCTGAAAGTATGCATTTGTTCAACTCATATGTAGGTTGTTAATATATTTCGTATCGAGTCCTTGTTACAATATTGTGATGTTTTAATAGTTGATTTGGTAAAATCATAAAATTTGGAGTTTCGGTTTGATAACATATGATATTCTCTAATTGTGATTTGTATTAGCCATTGATTTCTTAATCATTTGAGTTAAGTATAATGGAAATGCCTAAGCATGTTTAAGATATGATATGTGATGTCATTTTACAGTTGATACTAGTAGAATGGAATAAAACATGTAAGATACAGCCATACAGGTGAACCACGAGCTCTACAGATGCTAGATGAGTAGGTTCTAATTCATTATTTATGATTAAATTACTATATAATTGGATTAACTATTCTTTGAACTATTTCCGTTATCAAAAGATATATATATATATATATATATATATATATATATATATATATATATATATATATATATATATATATATATATATATATATATATATATATATATATATATATATTTAAAAAAATGTCTTTTTGTTATCCCGTCCTCATCTGAGTCAAGCCGCCAATTTAGAAAAAGATATCACTTAGGGTGGTGAAAAGATTGCATCTACTGTAGATATTTTGAATTTCGGTATTAAGAACGTGAGTTGTTGACATCGCAGCGGTCGTCGTGCGGTCAAAAATAAGAGAAAACCTAACACACACACTAGTATAGCGGTAGTCAGGGTCGATCCGCAGGAGCTTCGTGGTTAGACTAGATGAGAGATTACCAACTAATAGTGTCACAGCTATAGTCGGAGGATCTAGTTTCTATTTCCCTATCACTAGCAAATGAGTCAACAATCAACACTCAAGCCAAGCTAAGCTATGTCCAAATGACCTAGTCACTTTCTGAAGTCAGAAGTACATCTCTGAGTTAGAAGCAATCAAAGGCATCCAAACTAGCCAAACCAAGCAAAACATAAACTAACCACTAGTTAAAGTCCTACTGAACAGTTACTAGCCAAGGTTTAATGCTTACCAAATAACCTAATTAGCTACTGATTTCAGCTAAGGAAAACAGCCCTAACAAGGTCCAAAACAATATCCAAAACACAATCAATCATCAAAACCAAACACAAACATCCAAACACCGAAAAGCTAAGATTAAATGTAACCAAATGCTTTTCATTCACCAAAACTGAATTTCAATCACAAAACAGTAACCAAATGTGTCTAAATCAGAAACCTAAGTGCTCAAAGTCAGTGGTTGTCACTCCCAAAGACTTAAGCTACAAAACTACTTACTACTAAAAGGAAATTAAATCCAAAAACATAAAATACCAATTGTGAGCTTGCTGAAATGAAATCCTGGAGTCAAAGAGCTTCAAGGTCGATTTTACACCCGGTCTTTGCTCGGGTTTTCGGCTGGAAATGCATCTATTTGTACTTGCAAATTTCCCGCAACCGCGCCGCGCAGAAGTGAAATCCGCGGCGCGCGTACTTATCTTTTCCCGTTTTCTTCGGAATTTGAATGTGTTCCATCGCCTTAAGCCCGCGTCGCGCATAATTGATTTCCGCGGCGCGCGTACGAGTTCTCTTGATTTTTCATTCCTTCCCAACTTCTTCCTTTTGCACGCTTTTAGTCCCTGTTTCTATTCTTTTTCTCCAAACAAGTCCTGGCACGAAAAGTGAGAATACCCAGACATATTTGATATAATTTTATCAAGAACAGGGCTCAATAACGCCTAAAATACTTGATATCACTAGGCGTTGTCAGTTGTCCTTTCAGTTCCTGCTGTAAGATGCTATATAAACGGGTATGTATCATCATTTGTATCTAATATCTTTTCAGTCTCATTCTTTCCTACTACTAGTTTATTCTTATATAATTTCAGATTTCCAATCGAGGCATGGAAAACAGATTTCATATGGAAAACTTGTCAGATGCTGAGCGGAATTTCCTAAGGGAAGAGGGTACCTCCCTATTTAATCATATATCTCCATTGGAGTTTGGTAATTATACTATCCTAAACCCTCTTTATTTTCTTATTCCTTTCTCTAGCGTTTTGATCTTTGTTCTAAACTATGTGAGGTATAGGTGTTCCAGATATATTACCGCTGGATCAGCTTCAAAATGATCCTGAAGTTCTTCCTCCGATGCGTATTATCTCAGAAGATCCAGGACCTTCGTCTTTGGGCTTTGCTTATGAGCAATCTCAAAACTTACTTCTAGGTTGAATTCTAGTACTTTTATGTCAGTTTGGTTTTTATCTTATAACATTTTTTTTAAAGATCCATTTATGGACGAGTACATAACGAACAGTGAGATTATCCCTATGAATCAAGGATTCATGGCTGGCATGCAGAACGATGATCAACTACAGGTGATTCATAACGACAGTGTTGGAATGAATCCCAAGTTTGAGGGAGGTTTTCAATACCAGGATCACCTTCAGATGATTCAAAGGAATCTGGAGGGATTTCAAAACCCTGGGTTCATAGCTGAAAATCAACAGTTACTGCCGACGGCAGATACTAATGTTATTGCACCAAATTTTATCTTTGGTTTAACAAATCAGGATCATGCTCAAATGATCCAGAATGACAATAGTACAACCGAATTTGATTCTTTGAATCCAAGAACCACAGTAATTGGTAGTGGAAGTGGTTCTAGACAGCCATTAAGTAAGGAAGCAATAGCTCAGCACTTTAACGAGCCACTTATGCAAGCTGCAAGGAAACTCAACGTTGGATCAACACAGTTGAAGCAACGCTGTAGGAAGTTAGGCATCAAAAGTTGGCCTCGACGAAAGATTAAGAGTCTACAAACTCTTATTAACCATACTCAGGTTAAGAATTGTATTTCTTTTCCCCAATTTTAATACCATGAGATTGTAATGACTGAAAGTATTTATGCAACAGGAATTGGATAATAATCCTAGTAAAGCAGACGTAATACTTGGTCTAGAGAACGAGAAGAGAGCAATAATCGAGGGTTCCAGTTCGGAGATAACTGATACCACAAAAAGATTGAGGCAAGCTGCCTTTAAGGCTGTTTACAAGAAAAGAAAGGTTCAGAAGAGGGAGGAAGCTTCATCAGGGACCAATACACAGCAGCAATCTTTGCCGTCTGGTTCTGCTACATGTAGTATGAATCCTGGTTTATTTGGGCATGTAACTGATGAAAGTTTACATCCTATGATAGAAGGTATGGCCATTCCTATTCATCAGGAAGGTCCAAGTCAAGTACCTGTTGATGAAGATTGGAGTTTCTTAGATCAGGAAGATATGAATCTTGATTTACTTGAGGATGTGAATGATGAAGGCTCACATCTTATGATAGAAGGTATGGCCATTCCTATTCCTCAAGAAGGTCCAAGTCAAGTACCTTCTAATGAAGATTGGAATTTCCCAGATCCAAAAGATCTTTGTTCTGCTTTCTTTGGCTCTCAATCTAAGTCTTAGAGATTGCTCACTCTGTAATATGTGTATGGTGGTTATCTTTTAATAAGATTAACATAAGATTTAATTTAAGCAATCTATATGTTTATGGTGGTTGTATTCTAAGGTACTAAGTATCTGCAGCGAGTTTTAAGAAGATTCTTCAATTTCTAAAGCTCTCAACCACTGTAGTGTGTCAAACACATTGATCAACATTGATTGTTCACCGGTTCAACCATAAATAACGTAGGCGATCATTTCATGTTTATTGGTGGTATTCTTGTGCCATTGAGATTAAGGTTTCGATAACAGTTATTGGTTAAGTATTATCGAAATGTCAGGTCGACTATGTAAGGATTTGGGTATTAGAGATACATAAAGTGTCTAAATGTATGGTTATATAGTATTGTAAAATACTCCTGTAGTATTTTAGCTTTATATTTTGTTTTAGAGTTTCTTTGTATATGGTTCTTGGTAAGTTTTTAGACTTGTTGTCCACTACGACTATTTCTAAGTACATGTTAGGCATACCTTGGACAAATACATTTGATCAGGCTCTATTTGTCCTAGGTATGATCACATAACTACCTAGGCCTACTCGTACTGTTCAACTCATCTTATTACTCTTGTATTGTTCTGGTTATGACACTGTTCTAGTATGTACGTACTTGTACTTATACTTTATAAAAATATCATTGTATTTTAAAGTATACTTTGTACAGATTGTTTTAGAGAGTTTTAGTCTCATTGTATTTATAATTGTATATCTTAAATGGATTGATATACTTAGTTCACTATAAACAATGCTCTGATACCAATCTGTCACACCCCCAAACCACGATGGCGGAAACGTCTGAGGGTGGATGACTTCATGAACAGTATCACAACAACGTTTGTACAATAGTGATCAAAGCAATCACATCCATCATATACATAATTGTAAATGTTACAAGAGTTCAAAAGATTGTATGTTTTAAATACAATTACAATATGATATCAAAATACATAGTATGACGCCATAGCGACCCATCGTCAAAGGTTGTAGTTACCTTATCAATTTCCTGAGAATACAAGTAGTTTGAAAGAGTGTCAACATTACGTTGGTGAGTTCATAAGATTTTTGTATGAGAAAATCCATAATCCTTTTTCCTTGTAAAAAGATAGTGTTGGAAACCAGAAAATCCAATAGTTTCTTATAAATGAGTCGTAGTCTTAAAACCCAAAGACCGTAAATGTATAAGTATTTCTATGCTTGAAAATAGTATTACGTAGTTTTATTGTTGTATGAAACCGTGTAAATAGATGTTTACTTGTAGACTAATCGTAGACTTAATTCCATAAAACTAGTATATATAAGTAAATCGTACTTATATTTATACCTTTTATAAAACACAGTTTTAATTCCCATAGAACCAGTGTATATAAGTAAAACCATACTTATATTTGTAACTTGTAAAAATGTAGTTTTAATACCATAAAACTTGTATAAGGAATCTCTTTCCTTGTAAAATGTAGTATTGTACTCCAAGAAAATCCAATATTTTCTTATGAATGTATCCAAGTCTTAAAAATCCAAAGACTAAAATGTATAGCGTAGCTTGTAGTATAAAACCTTTGAAAATGTATATTTCCACGTAAACAATTTATAAAGTTGATTTCCCATGCGAGACGTCCTATAACCATACTGTGACCATGTAGGCCTGCTTCGACGTTCTTCAGGCGTCGGACTGTTATGACATTTGTCACCTCAGACCCGTCGGTCTAGCTGTAGCTAGCAGCTCATGTGCGGGGTTGTCAATCCCGTATAGATCTATACACAAATATCACGTTCTCTTACCGAGACTCTGGTTATAAATTTCAGGACTTATAGTATGTACTTAAATAAGCACTGTGAAGACCCGTCTCACAAAAATGTATGTATCAATCAACTTGTTAAAGTTTGTATATGAAAAACCTTTGTATTTGTCAATTATCATTTTTCCCATGATAATATAGTAATGTATAATAATTATATATTTTATATAATTATTTGTCTTCTTTAAAACGTCATAGTAACATTTGTATCAACAAACTATTCCTATAATAGTTTATTTTTAGTATTCTGTTGTGAAAAGCATATATTTACAAATATATGTGAAATAACTTATTTAGATGGTTATAAAGAACTTCTTTTAAGATATATTCTCCACAATAGTGGTGTAATAAATTGGTTATACCATTTATTAATTCCAATATAATATTTCATGACTATCAAATAAAGAACGGCCAGGTAGAAGATCAAATGGGGAGGCAGGACCCTTTCAGCGTATAAGCCTTTCGGAAATCCAACAACCTAGCCCAAATGATCGGCCTAGACACCGCCCTCGTAAGTAGATCATTCAATATTATTTTTGGAATTATAATTGAATTGCTTAATGATGTTTACAAAATTCGCATTTCGTTTACTATTGTTATAAATGAGTATAAATAACTATTTTTATAGTATAACTTGTATTCTCCCCCTTAAAAACTTGAATAAAGATAAAAAGAAGGGGTATGAACTCACCTTAATGTCGATGATGATCTTATCACCAATTGTTGTTAGATCGCCCGACTCTTACTGCTTCTAACTCGAACCCTCTTTTTCTATCTTTCTACTATATTTTCAAGCTATATCTCTACAACTCTCTCGATATGTGTATATATCTTGTATTGGTGTGGTTTGATTATGAGAATTTGAGTTCTATTTATAGTAGATTTATTTTCGTATAGCGGCCCTCAAGATACAGATATTTGACTTTTATAGCTTTTAGAAATTGTTTATGACAAAACATACCCTTTAAATACTCTTTAAATAGATTAATAGTTTTTATATAAAAAGAATGATTTTTGTTTATAAAACTATAATCTACAAAAATCGTAGTTTAATAATATCAACTTTTTAACTAAAAAGCTTTAACGAATTAACGTAAGGGTATTAATTGTATGTTTAATGAAAATATAGGGTTTAAATGTAAATACAATTTCATTTTAAAGAAAAAAAATATTAAATATAAAACTGATATCAATAATATTAAATTTTGACGTCAGGTTGTTCGTATCGACGATACGGTTTTGACGGTAAATTTTTCGTTTTATCAAAACTCGTAATATTTTTGATAAATTAAATAATACGTATTGAATACGTAGGGTTTGAAATGAAAATACAAATTATTTGGGGTAAAGTATGAAAAATTGAATAAATAATGAAGTGGGGCCCACAATAATAATAATAATAAATATAAAAAAATGTTTTTCAAATCTCCACCTAACGGTGGAGACTAATCTATTTTCAAATTTTGACTTTTTTTTTTTTAATTTTATATAATCAAACGTCGCTTTCAAGTTAAATTATACGTTTTTCTATCATAACTTTTTATATATAACGTTTGGTAAAAATATAACTATATATTTGGAACCGTCGTATTTTTATCTACGTTTTGATATAAAAATTGTAATATTCGGACGAGTTTTCAATTTTACCGTTCACTATTCACACGGTCACTATTCACGCCGAATCACTGTTCATGTCGGATACTATTTATACTGAATCACTGTTCACGTCGTAAAAATTTTAATTTTAATATTTTTTTTATCAAAACGTCTAACTTTGCAGTGTATGTTCGCACAATTGATATGAATTAGTGTATGTAGTATTATAATATCCAATAATACATCGTAGAGGTTATAAAATTTATATTTCAATATCTTAACCTAACGTGTGCTCTGGTTGATTCGAGTTGACTTTTGTTGACTAATTTGACAGTTGTCACAGATGGTACCTCCCGTCGCGAAGTAGTTGTCTCAGCACGCCCTTATGGATAGATTTGTTCTATTCCATGAAGGGAAGAAAACTAGCACGCGCTCACGGATAGATTTGTTCTATTCCAGGGAGGGAAGATACGGGGAAACCCGTATGAACCAAATAATAATAAATGAAACATGAATTACAGTTGGTCTATGTTTTGATAAGAAAAGGGTTTATTTTATGTTTCTCATGATAAAGTGAAAAACCTAATGTTTTATTGTTATAGAAATGAACTTTTGTTTTAATGACAAGTAATGATTTTATGCTTTTGATGATCAAACAAAAATTCTAAGATTTTATGATGAAGTATTGATCTATGATTAGATGTTTTGACAATAAAGTGGATTTTGCAGGTTATCAAAAGAAAGGAAAGTTTTATTGGTTTTATTGTAGTTGATGATGTTCAAATTGATTTAAACTTGTTGGGTCTAAAACCAATGTATCTCACAAGACATTTATGTCTTACGTATTGTTTGTTTTAAAATGCTATGTACTCAGGAACAGGATGCGGGTTAGCAGATGATAGAAGGAAAAGACTTAGAAGATGTCATGTGGAATGTAGATAGAAAAGAGGATCAGAAGATAGAGTTATCCCAAGTGCGGTATAGTTATAACATGTAAATGAGAGATATCATGATTATGGTTTAGAATTCCCTTGTAGTTGTATATTAAAGTTGTGTTATGTCCCGTATTATTTTTGGGTTGTTTTGTTGAGTCGAGTCAGTATGGAATTGTCCATATTGCCCAAAGGTCATGCCGAAATTTCGGTAGAAATGTTAGTTTAATATGGGACATAGCATTAAGCTGTTTTAAGGCTTACTATGGTTGTTTTGATCTGAGTTTGTAACACCCAGAATTGCTTAATTAATTTTAAATGCAATTGTTTTATTTGGGACCAAAAGTTTTAAACTTATTGTTTTATCGGGATCAAATGTTTCAAATGATGTCTTAAATACTAAAAGAAAAGTTTTTGAAAGAATGAAATTTTTACTTCACCATGTTTTTATAAACGATTACACGAAATAAGGTGTAAGAAAGATGGGGTGTTACAAGCGGACTCTGGGCACTTCTACAAGAGACCTAACTGGCCTCTTTTCTGTAAGATTATCATACTGCCTGGACGCTCCCTGTTGATGAAACTGATGTCAAAAAAGACTTTCTTCTTCTGGGACATTAGATGGTTGCCCCTCATGGGCTCGTGTTACCTCCTTCTGTTTACCATAGAATCTTGGCATCCAGAAACGCTAAGGCTCCACAACGGATCCGATTGAACTATCCCTCGGAGACCGACGTTTTCCATAGTCTTCTCCCTCATAACTGTAGCCTAAGCTACATCTGTCTCTCAGTAGAAAACTAGGTTTCTCCAACCCTCCTAATGCCTATACGAAATCTTCCAGCTGGTGGTAGTTTATCTCTATTCTCGATCAATAGTACACATTTCTTCTGCTTCCACCTCTTTCTGGCTTTTCTTGCTGAGGTCATCAGGCACTGACCTTCATAAAAATCACTATCGTTCCATCTAACAGGTGATGTCGGACATGCTTCTGGAATGTTCTCTTTTCGACTTGGTTCTCCCTCTACTGCTACTTCCATTCCATGTTCTTTTCTAACCATGGCCAGGGTAGCCTTCCTGGTAGAGATATTCTTACATCTGCATCCTTCAAGAGTCAAAGTTGTGATATTTAGTTTGTTGATCTTAGTCGCCCGTCTTCAACCTTGAAGCTCTAATACCACTTTGTTAGGATCGATACACAGCCTCATTGTAGGGGCACCGGTCAACCACGACTGAGTACTTCAAACAAACGATCAACCTTCACAACTATCTAGACAATAGATAAATATGAAAAATGAATTGATAAACATAAGGATATAAAGTGGTTCTCTTGACAATGAGTCAAGCTACGTCCATAATGAGAACCGAGAAAATTTTCATTGATAAACTTCAATGTTTTACAAAAGAGAAAACTAAGACTATCACCTACACAATGTTCACAGTCTGAACATTGGATTTTTGACATACAACATTGTGTGTGATAATGAGATGTATATAAAGCATAATATGGATAGTGGAACACGCAAGGTCTTGGACGGGAAATGTCAAACTAGGCCTGAGCAGCTAGTCGTTTTATAGTTTGTGAAGTGACCATACCATGCTCCCCATGCTGCCTTGACACATTTGAGACCGCCCTTGCGTATTCCCAAGGTAATCTGACAGCCGTTGCGACAACACCAACACATGGTACAACCGAAGACTCCTTCTCTGGTTGGATGACCCTACTGTGGTTGAGTGACATGCCCCCGGACTAGACTGTGTAACTGTCTAACTATGTTTCTGCATTTCGTTCAGACTACACTTTGGTCAGGGGCTAACTCTTCGCCTAAGGAAACTATCCGGTCTGAACTGAACTTTGGTCAAAGGACACTGCGGTCTCACCTTCTTCTGCTGTTGATGCATTCACTATTGCGACCGTAGCCCACGCTACTGTTTTCACGGTGAACTACAGTCCTAAGAATATACTAGTGATAAGATTCCTCTAATATGGCTCTTCCGTCCGGATGAAGATCTTTGTTTGTCATAATTCTTTGGTCCGGTAACCTCCTCGGTCACTACCAACTCATGTTGTCTATCTTGGATACCTCCTTTGCATGCGTAACTAAAGACGTATCTTCTGATTAGGACGAGGTGTGACCTTCCTTTGTCCTACTGATCCAATACTCTTTGGTTCCAACCGTTCTGCTGATCTACTGAAGAAGCACTTCTTTCATTCTTGGTGAGATGCACCCGACTCGTAATATCTTCTTCTACTATCGATCCGTTGTGGTTAGTCTGACCGGAGTGAAGAACTTCCTTGACCGAGGACTGAGGATTCGTCTGAGGCATAAAACTCAACAGCACTGGCAATTCTTCACCTCGGTTTTCTGGTTGATTCTGACAGCTAAATCTCTTCAGTCATCTAGACTTCTCCGGTTCATATTAGACTCCACACTTTGCTCAACACCCTGAGTATTGGAGTCATTAGTTAGGGGATGGGCTCGATTTTACAGTGGCTAGGATGTGTAATCATATTCATGGTCTTATGCTTGATCATCAATGATTCGTTACTAGATGGTCCAAATTTGTTCCAAAAAAGTTAATATTTGTGGCCCTTGATGCATGATTGTCTTCCACCGATAATTAAGTTTTCTGGAAAAGGTATTGATATTCCTTATTCCTTGTGTCCGTTTCTTTGGAGGATCTAGAAGATGTGAAATCCAAGTTCTTGGGTGTCTCAGTTATAGTTGAATGTGTGAAACGTGTGTGGATTAGATTTGCCTGTTTTAAGCTCCATTGCTAAAGTTTTTGATTCCATCGATTCCTTACATCTCTCCACATCTAAGAAACATGTTATGGAGTGTTACGATCCCACATCAACCGGAAGTAAATTCTATTGGTGGCTTATAAGTCTAAGTGTCCCCTCCTCATACAAGCTAGCTTTTGAGAGTGAGTTCTATACTTGGGCTTATGGTTTGATGCGAGCCTAGTATAGGATGGGTTCGTATCAATTGGTATCAGAGTCGTCCCCATCTTTCGAGGTGCCAATCCTTGGAGTGGTGGCTTGGACCTGAAAGGGGGTGTCAACCGTGACCAACGTAGCCGTGACCAACATTGACACGGAGTGGTGGCCTATGGAGTGGTGGCTTGGACCGAAAAATGGGTGTCAACCATGAGCAACATAGTTATGACCAACGAGGACGTTGGCTCTTCAAAGCGTGGGGTATTGTTACGATCCCACATCGACCGGAAGTAAATTATATTGGTGGCTTATAAGTCTAAGTGTCCCCTCCTCCTACAAGCTAGCTTTTGGGAGTGAGTTCTACAATTAGGCTTATGACTTGATACGGGCCTAGTATGAGATGGGTTCGTATCATGGAGCCTATTTTCTTCACCCTTTTGTAGAATTTATGGAACTTAATTTCGTAACTGAGTCATGCTTGGAACGAAGAAGATAACAAAGGCTCTATCTTTGATTGCATTGTTGCGAATTTATTTAAGTGGTTTTCTTTTTTATGTTGCAAGCTCTCTATTTCTTGGAATGATTGGATTAAGAACCCCGATCATATTCTTTGTAACCGTTTTCCTAGCTTCTCGCTAGTTTTTGTTCAACATGATTTACAAGTTCTAAAAAAACCTGTCCTCATATGATTACAACGGATCCATTGAATGAGAAAGAATGTGTAACATCCTTATGAGTTTCACTATAGAATGCCAATTTGTTTTTCTATCGGTCATGTTTCTATGGAAAATATTCACTTATCAACTTGTCTTTCTCTGAGACTTCGCATAACATCATAAAAAATGTTATTGTTTGACCTATGATAAATAACCAACAGAATAATCTCAGATATAATTTAAATAATAAGATTCTATAAATTATAGAAAACTAAATAAATATATTGGCATAACGTCTGAGATATAATTTAAATAATAACTAATAAGATTCTGTAAATTATAGAAAACTAAATAAATATATTGGCATAACATATAATAGAAGATCAAAGAGAATATACACCACAAAAGCTCACCCTTAGATGCACCCTCCATGCATCCTTACCTTCCCTGGATAGGAACAAACCATCAGCATTGTTCTACTGTATTTGGAAATAGTAGTCCGAATGGACAATAAGAAAACAATCATATGTGGATCACAATTTTTATGTAATTATTTAAGTTGTAATATTCACATAACAATTTAATCAAAATCATCAATAATTCGAAAATAATATATAAAACATTTTCGATTCTTTACATGAACTGTTTTTTTAACAACGTACACTTTGGTTTTACCAATAAACATTATACACATGCAATATTCTTATTATAATTAGGCGAACCACATAATTGCTTAACTTTTTTTGTTGAATCCCTAACATTTTACGGCATAAAAATATGTTGCTATTCAGTTTGGTGTTTTGTAAATTTTTGGTTTTGTCGTTGGAATAGAGATGTCCTCCACTCCTCGTGTGGACGTGTATTTTTTTGTTGAATCCCTAACATTTTTGGTTTCATTTGGTTAGTATTTTTTTTATCAGTTGATTGTTACATTATTCAGTTTAATGTTGTTTGTTTGGTATATGGTTTGGGCCATTGGTTTTTCAGCCATTTTTGCTATCAAATTTTATTGTTAATTTGTTCACAATGGGCCGGACTATGAATATTCATCATATAAAATTCCAGCAATGTATATGTTAGAATGGAATGAATGGGACTCCGTGCGGAACCAGAAATTTAGAAAAGTAGTAACACCAAATTTTTTTATATAATATAATAAGATTTAAAAAGTTAAAAAGTATGATTGCATTAAATAAAATAAATTAGTGTAGATCTTACATTTTAAAGTTGACATGTCATTGTACACATTTTTTAAAAACGATTCATTACATCTTTAATTTTAACTTTCGTAAGGGTTTCCTTTTCAATATTACAAATCAATGTATCATTCATAGAGTCATCACCCATTTTGTTACACAAGTCAGTCTTCAAGAGCTTCATCGCGGAAAAACATATTTCTATTGTTGCAGTTGCGACGGGTAAAACCAAAACCAATTTTAATAACCTATAAACCAAATGATAAGAACGATGTTTTCCGTTGCCACCATCAAATGAGAAAGGTCGGCAATTCCCTTCAAACTAGCAAATCGGTCATCATTATGCAAAGATATATCTCAAGTTCACCATTAAGTTGCATTATTTCAAAATCATCAAAATCATTTTTGTACAACTCACTCAACTTTATGCAAAGAGTGATAATGTATCAATGAAAAGCCCTCTAGAAAGAGAGTCACTCGACTCGTCATGACCATGAAATGGTAAACCATTTTTCAATAAAAATCTACAAGCACCAATTGAAGTATGTAATCGGAGTTTATAGTTACTCTCCTCAACTTCAGTTTGCTTCTTAAATGTTATTTCATTAGAAATTCAGAGTTTTGTCATGCTTTGTTGTATAAACTATCAATATTTCCCACATGAATCCTCAATGCCTCTTTTTTTATTCCAACTGTTAAAACCTTCTATAACAAATGCATCTCTCCCACCTTATTGTCCCATCATATCTCCAAACAAGTAGCAAAATAAACAATAAGCTTTGTCCTATTTTTTATCCTCTAACCAACTAAGTTCACCAAACCATTCAACAACAAAACGTCTTTGTTTCTTACCTATTGTCTTTGATAGAAATGTATGTCCCCTTGTTTGACAAGGTCCTTGAAGCAAATATGACATTCTTATTTCATCTCTTTGATTTGGATTATAAGTTGTTATCCTAGGTCTATCTGTCGGGTCCCTTGGAATATCCTTCAAGTCAACACTTGTAATTGGAGTAGTTGTAGGTAGTGGACCTTGTGGACTTTGTGGGATTACATTAGAAACCGAATGAATTGATTCATTGGAACATGGTCTTTTGGAAGATCTTTCAATACTTTCACTAGAACATTCTCTTGGTCTCCTAAAAAAAGACCCAATGGTACCCTACAATGGAAACAACAAAGTAATTTCAATGGAAACAATCAATGGAAACAATTTCAATGGAAACAACCAATGGAAACCCTCTCTCCAAACAATTCAACAATAAGTAAAGAACTAATTTCAAGCAAAACAAATACTACTTTCACCAATACAAGAATTAATTTCAAGAAGTAATCAAATAAACAACTTATTTCATAAACCTTAAAAAATGCATGCTTACTTGTTTCATTTGAGGGGTTGGGAGAACTCAAAATCAGTTTATAGAGAGTGCAATTTGCGGTTTTTTTTTTTTGCACCTTGTCACCTTCAGAAAAGTAGATAAGCGACTTGCTTTTTTTTATTGAATTTTGAAAGAAAAGAAACAGAGAAAATAATTGATCCAATTCGCAAATTCCTGTTATCGTAAATTGCTGATTACGTGTTACTTTTCAATTTGGGCTGGAATAATTGCAAAATTTTGGGCTTACATATATGTGGGCTACTTCTAGGCAAAAATTGAGTAGGTGCCTATGCCATCATGGGCCACTAATGGGTTCCGCCCCTGATTTGACTCATGTGATCTCAAGGATCGTCTCCTCTTGCGAAACAATTTGACACGGACCGGCTTGTTTATATGCTCTACATTTATTAAGAAGTTTTTCATTCCTCAACGCGCATGCACGCTAATCACAGGTTTTTGGCAATAAACGAAGAAAAATACAAAACTTCAATTCATATTATATGACAGAATATAGAAGAGATTAGTAAGATTACATTTCTAGAAATAAATTCATATATGTCCTAAATAAAAATCAAAATATCATATTTGTCCAACCTAATATCTAAATTTTATATACACCCTTAATAAACTTCCAAAATATCATATTTGTTCAACCGAATATTTTGAATATAATATATACCCTTTATAAGCTTCCAAAATATCATATTTGTTCAAAAATAATTTTAAAATATTTTTAAACATTTTTAAAATCATTTTTTCTAATTTAATCAATATAAATATAATAAAAATCTAAAATAACCAAAAATAACCCTACTTCTGTTTTGTTGGAATAGTTTCAATCTTTCAATCAAACTTCTGACACAAAAACGTCGCTAGAAACTGGAAACACAAACGACGTAAGGGGAAGGGCAACTTCGTCATTATCACCGTCCATAGTAGCTATCTACCATCCACCGTCCATAGTCGCTGTCCGTCGTCATCGATAATCATCTTCAACACTGATTTTCATCTTTCGCGATAATCATCTAAACCGATTTTTATCGTCCGTCGTACTTATTTGTCTCTGTCGTACTTGGTCGTCGTCGTTAATCATCTGAAGATGGAAATCAGTGCTAATGATTGTGTTTCCACTTTCTAGCAACATGATTGTGTGAAAAGTCCGATTCAAAGATTGAAAATATTACAACAAATATAAGTAGGGGTATTTCAGTCATTTCGGATTTTCCTTATATTTATAATGATTTTAAATATAAAAAATGATTTTAAAAATGTTTAAAAATATTTAAAAAAGAATTTGGGCAATTATAATATTTTGGAAGTTTATAAAAGGTATATATATATGATATTTAGATATTATGTTGGACAAATACGATATTTTAAAAGTTTATAAAAGGTATATATATATATATGACATTTGAATATTAGATTTGACAAATACGATATATTGATATTTATTTAGGACATGTATATATGAAATTCTCCAATATTTATATTTACTTTAATAAGGTTATGGCTTTATTTGTGAACGGCAACGAATGTTTTATGGAAAATTCTATAATATTGGAAAAGGTTTATATGTAGTCATGCGCTACCAATGAACGTCTGAATAAGCTTTGGGCTTCATGGAAAATTCTTTAATCTTAGAAAAAGTTGATATGTAGTCATGCACCACCAGTGAGACAAAGATCTTGGCTGGATATTTGCCACTTGATGATAGTTTTTATTAGGTTTCTAGTGATGGCCAGCTGATCATAAGCATTTCTAGTGATGGCCAGCTGATCATAAGCAGCCAGTCACTCACCCTGTATTGATATCCGTTTGTGCTTATTCAACATGTTTCATTTGTGTTTCTTTGCTATTTTGTGATAAATATTTTTTAAATGATTTTTAAACAACATTCAAAGATATAGAATTATTGCCGTCCTTTCTTTGATACATCTATAGTACTTTAGGAAGTTCTTGCCCAGGATCCCTTCTAGCATTGATGATTTGCTTTTGATGATTAATAGTAAAAGGGTCAGCCGTAACTTTTCTAAGCTAAGGTGTGCCATTATTTACTCTACTTTGTGGTTCATTTGGAAGAATAGAAACAATTTGGTGTTCAAAAGATTGATTCCCGGTTCGGGTAAAGCGGCGGACGATATTCAATCCCAAGCCTTTAGTTGGTGTAATCATAGGGCGAAGGCTAGAAGTTTTAATTGGTATGATTGGTGTAATTCTTCTATAAACTGTATTTTGTAATTGTTTTTCTCTCTAGCATCTTGCTAGAGCGTTTTTAATGTAATTGTCGCCATTCTAAAAAATATATGTATTTATAATACATATCATATAAAAAGCAAAGACGAAAGTGAAAGAGGTAGAAAGAAAGTAGTAGATTGTGATTGCATCTATTTTCAACATATAATAATAATTGCATTTGCTTTTCACTTTTGCCTTCTTTCCGCTTCACCCAAAATATAATGACCTAAACGTCATGTTGACCGTTTCCTTCCATAGCCATCATTCCAGCTAATTACATTTTGAGAATTTTTTCAATTCTATTTTACTTTTCAAATACATCCTAATATATATATATATATATATATATATATATATATATATATATATATATATATATATATATATATATATATATATATATATATATATATATATATATATATAGAGAGAGAGAGAGAGTCCGGATCAAATAAGAACCATTATTTTCCTAAGAACCTAGGAATCTTTTGACTGAAAATTTTTTTTTTCAAAAAAAATGGACATAATACACCTAGTCGCTTATATTTAAAACTTTTTTTTTAAAAAATATTTGAAAAATAATATGTATACATAAAATATGCACATATGCACTTTCTTCGCAAATGTGTATATGATCACGTTTCGTGCATATGTGCACATTTCATGTATATATATATATATATATATATATATATATATATATATATATATATATATATATATATATATATATATATATATATATATATATATATATATATATATATATATATATATATAATCAGGATCAATTGAGGCCAAAGAAAAAACGTTGAGATCGCGAGACCAAATATGAGCCATCTATTTTTATTGATCTATGAATATAATTAATTACCAATTTTTATAATTATTAGTTTATTTAAAATTTAAAATTTAAATTAAAAATAAGATTAGGGGTATTAAGGGAATTAAGAATTATCCTAAAATTATCGGGTCCTATAATTACTCTCTCTCACCTGTCTCATTATCTTAGTTATCTCATACCTATCGTTTTCTAATTAGGGTTCCCCTTCCCGACCAACAATCCGATCATCATCGCTACTCTCTCTGTCTCGCTCGTCGTCGGAATCGCCGGTCGTTGTCGGTCGTCCTCCCCAATCATGATGGCCGCAACCATTGTTGTTGGTGATGTTCGTCTCTTGGTCTCGTTTCTCTCTCTTCCTCGATGCCTCTCGTTTCTCGATTCCGAAATCACACAGCAAAGAGACTAAGGCAGGCCTCTCCTTTCTATAATCTATTTTAATCCTATCTTATTGTGGTTTTTATTAGCCGTAAATGGAAATCAAAATTATCATGCGTGAGTTTAAATATAATCATCATGTGTCTCCGATGAAAACATGGTTGCGATTTGATATTTTCAGGTGGTCTAGGTGTTTTGGAATTCCTTGGATCGTTGAGGATCTTCCGGCAACATGAAATCTGTATGCACTTGATACAAACCTGTTTAGATAAATCTTACTGTTATCCCACGTGCAGGAAGTGAGGACCAATTCAGTTTTTAGCTCCTATTAGTTTAGTTATTTCCAATAGTCTACTAAGCCACGTTTCCATGCTTTTCTCCTGTTTATTTGTTAGTTAATGCATGTAGGTTAATTTAGATGCATATTTATTCTCTTGTAATTTCAGTTTTGGGTATGCAGAAGAAAATTTGTTCAATTCTTGTTCTTGCTTTACGGAGATTCACCATCTCAAATTCGGTGTTATCATTTGGTGCTTTCATCTTCGTTCCAATGCCTCCCAAAAAAGATTCCGGCTCCACCTCCGACGACCCCATAGCCACCCTCCACGAATAACTTCAAGCTCTCATCCAAATATCCACCGCCACCGCTACCAAGCTCGACCACCTTGTCACCCATATCGGCAAACAAACAGAAACCGTTGCCACTATCGTTAATATCCTTTCGACCGATGAACCCAAAAGACAACCGCCGTTGCCGCCGCCGCTGCCGCCACCACCACCACCACCGAACAACAACCTTCGTCCACCAAAACTTCACGTCCCAACCTTTGATGGCTCTAATCCGCTTGATTGGATTTTTCAAGCCGAAAACTACTTCACTTATTATTCCGTTCCACCACCACAACGCCTTTCCCTCGCTGTTTTTTATTTTACCGGTGACGCGCTTAGTTGGTACAAACACATGGCCAATAACAATCTTTTAGGCAATTAGCCGGAATTTACACGCGCACTCGAACTCCGCTTTGGCCCGTCCACGTATGAAAATCACCAAGCCACCTTGTTTAAATTACGCCAAACAACATCGGTCTCCGCTTATCAAACCGAATTCGAGAAGATAAGCAACCGGGTAATTGGTCTTTCACCGCCCACCTTACGAAATTGTTTCATCTCCGGCTTACGATCCGACATCCAAACGGAACTCACACTCCACAATCCCGAAACACTTCATCAAACTTATGGTCTCGCAAAATTAATTGAAGACAAGCTTCGTGCCCAACTTACCACTTCGGATGTTTCCGTCGAGCCTCCACCAACAACACCGCCATTAGTGGCCGCCTCTTCACCATCTTCTCCAACACTTCCGATAAAGCGGTTAAGCCCCACCGAGATGCAAAAACGCCGAGCCAAAGGTCTTTGTTACAATTGCCCCGCCAAATACCAACCGGGTCACCAATGCAACCCACCAAAATTTCTCCTTCTTCAATCGGAGATCGACCCACCATGGACTACCATCGCACAACATGATCTAGGCCTTGAGGACAAGGCCATTTTTCAGGGCGGGAGTATTGATACAAACTTGTTTAGATAAATATTACTGTTATCCCACGTGCAGGAAGTGAGGACCAATTCAGTTTTTAGCTCCTATTAGTTTAGTTATTTCCACTAGTCTACTAAACTAAGCCACGTTTCCATGCTTTTCTCCTGTTTATTTGTTAGTTAATGCATGTAGGTTAATTTAGATGCATCTTTATTCTCTTGTAATTTCAGTTTTGGGGTATGCAGAAGAAAATTTGTTCAATTCTTGTTCTTGCTCTACGGAGATTCACCATCTCAAATTCGGTGTTATCAGCACTTCACAAATAAAATAACTTAATGATTGTTGTTAACTTTAGAATGAATCAATTCAACTTTAGATACACAAATAATAATCCAGTATTTATTTCGCCTGGATAATTAACTATCGTTTCAAATGATACGATTATTTAAATTTGAGAAAAAGTTTAAACTTTTAAATGATGTATGCCACATGTTTAAGATAAATTGCCGCATGTCTGGATAATTAACTATCGGCGTGACGGCGTGGTTTGATGTGCATTTGTATCCCATTTCAATACTAGGGAATATATAAAAAATTGCAATTTTAGCTCTTGATTTCATTTGCTGAGTTACGATTAGCATTTAGATGCTTAATTGATTAGTGATTTTTTTAATTGTCGAGATAATTTTGGTTATTGATTTCATTTACTGATTTGCGATTATCATACCATTTATATGATTAATTAATTGAATAGTGAATTCATTGATGATTGAATGTGTTAGAAATCTCGGTTAATTTGGGGGGCTAGAAACATCTGTTAAGTGTTAAGCATGAATAAGTAAATTTACAGTTTAATTATTGGTGATTAACACTGTAACTGTATGTATTTGTATGTTAAAAGTTCTTTATGTGTTAATCATTGATGATTATAACTCTAATCATTGATGATTATAACTAGAATCATTGATGATTATAAATATAATTGCATAAATAATTAGAACACCGGTTATGATCATTTCTGATTGTAACTTTAGATATGTTTAATATGGCGAGAAAACTGCAAAAATGGTCCATGTGGTTTGCTGTTTTTTGTGGTTTTGATCCAAACCATTGCATTTTTGTATGGATGGTCATTTTTCAAAGGTTTCTATGTGGAAATGGTCCCTGTCCAACTTGAAATGTCTGTTTTGCCCTTTTAATTTTTTTTTCTATTATTTTTAAATAACCACCAGTTTTATTAATTAAAAAATAAAATTCAATTCCCTTACCACACCAATCCGACCCCACCACCCTACCCTTCCTCTCTCTCTCTCTCTCACTCACTCACTCTCATTCCTCTCTTAACAATTTGAATCCCCATCTCCTTCAACATCCACCTTGTTCCACCGGTCTTACGCTGTCGCCGACTCATCCATCGCCATCACCAACTGCTTCAGCACGATCGCCAGCTCCTCCAGCACCATATCTGTCTAAGTTCCAACTACCATATATAGATCCACACAATCAGAACAATGAGGTGGTGTCGTCGTTTTGCACCGACGATGAAGGAGATGAGAGTATGGTTGCCGGAGGCAACGATGGAATCTCTAGGTTACATTCTTTCTGTTAATCTAATAATTATACACACCACATGTACTAGAACTCAAGCAGAAGTTAAAGATTGCACTCCATCTACCATGTTCAACAAATGACTACTGAAAACCCCCACATTCGAGTGATAATGACTTGGAATCTTGAGGTTCGAAAGGTACAAATCTAAGCTCCTCCCCCTCATCGAACTAACATACGCCCAAAGGTTTGAATGTATTTGGATATGAAATCTGGAAACACGAAGCTACCGTAGAACCAGATCTGAAATCTGGGTTGAAACCGAATCTGTAATTTATCTTTTAATTAAACAATTAATTAAATCCAGATAGGTATCACAAATTAATCAAATTAATTTAAACATATCTTAAACCCCTAAATTTCGAAAAATATAAAGGGGAGGGGCTAGGGTTTCAAAAACGCTAACCCTAAAAAACGATTGGCCCTATTTAGCGTTTAGAAACAATAAACCCTAAATTTTAGGAAAAACTATTACAGCAATTCAATAAGAAAGCAACCAAAAAGCTCTGATACCACTGAAAGGTTTTCTACAAATCTATGAACTAAAACCATAAGTTCACATGCAACCTAGATAAGATCTATGTTTTCTTACTTTGAACATGTAACTAAATTCCTAAAGGCCAAATAAAATTAACTAAAAGAATAAATCAGAAAAACTAACCTTTAGTTTTAAATCTTGAAGCTAAGCAGCACAACTGTCCTGCCTCAAATGAGATCACACCCAGGGAGCAGGAGGTGGGGACAAAAATTCCAAAGAGAATATGTGAAGTTGGCTCTTATTTATGAGGTCTAGGGGTCCCTATTTATAGCCTACCAGACAGCCGTTAGAGATAAACCTCGTTTGACTTTCAAACTGAGATAAACCCTATCTCTAAGCTTTTTTCTGGATTACTGGTACGCGCGCCGCGGCCCATACATGGGCGCGTCGCGCGTGTCCAATTCAACTATCGAGTTGGAACAACTTTAGCCCTTGTCCTCTTGATTAATCTAATTAATGCCACAAAAATTAATCCAATTAATTCCTGATTAATTATTAATCAAATAATATTGTTTCTAATTAATATATTATCACTTTAATATATTAATAAACTATTTATTTTATTTCTATTGATTTATTAATTGTATAATGTAACACCCCTTTTTCGAACCGTAATTTAATACGGTTTATAATACAAATATTTTACAAAGCATGACTATGAAAAAGTCACTTAATTTTTTTTTTTACAAACTTGTTCTTAAGGGATATTACAGACTCAATACAGAAAACCATAATTTAAACTTACTGTATTTTCACTGGTCCCACTCCAGCTCCTGCTCATCTCACCTAAGTACATAGAATTTAAAAAATAATACGTGAGACATAAAGTCTCGTGAGTAATATGGGTTTTAGACCCAAAACTTTTCTGCTTGAAAACTTGAAATATAAACAAGTAAACTACTAGAACTTATTTCATAATAAATCTCAAATCTCTTTTCTTTTCTATCTTCAAAACTCAAAAATTACTTTCTCACTCAAAAACTACTTTCTTTTATCAAAACTGTATTCTTTCTCAAAAACTACTTTCTTTTATCAAAACTATATTCTTTCTCAAAACTACGTTCTTTTATCAAAACTGTATTCTTTCTCAAAACTACTTTCTTTTATCAAAACTGTATTCTTTCTCAAAACTGATTTCTTTCTTTAAAAATTGATTTCCTTCTTATAACTGCTTTCTTTCTCATTTACTTGTGACCAACTGAAACTCATGAATTAATTTAGTTTAATTCATTCTACTAGCTCCCCTCGCGGGACAGAACATATCCGCCCGCTAGGTTATGCTCATTCTGTCTCCCCTTTGTGACTTGGAACGGATTCAAGCACAAGGGTATACTAAACTAGACAACTAATTCGCGACGGGAGGTACCATCTGTTGGATTAGGTGTCTAAGCCATGACTTTACTACTATATTTATCTTGTTAATTGAAGCAAAGTCCATTTGGGTTGCCCTCATAGCTGGAGGTCAGGATAGAGTTCAGTAGAGTAAAAGGTTGATTTATTAATTGTGTAATAAATCAATAGAATTAATTAAATGGTTTATTAATATATTTAAGTGTTAATATATTAATTAGAAACTATAATAATTAATTGAGATTTAATTTAGAATTAATTGGATTTAATTTAGTGATTAAATTAATTAATTAAAAGTGTGAGGACTAGTTTGTATTTATTCAATAGTTGAATAACTGGCAAAGAAAAGTCCAGGGGCCAAAAGTGGCGCCACCCTAGGAAGCTTCTCTAGGGTTGGCGAAAAACCTAATTAGGGTTTTAGGGATCTGGTCCAAGTGGTCAACAGGCTTGCCCACTTGGAGGCTCCTTAGGGTTTCAGGTGTAACCCTAGGAGGCTATAAAAGGAACCCTCTGGCTCCCCATTATTCACGCCAACTTCAACCAAGATTACTCTGCTGGACTGTCTTCTCCATTGCAGTGGGTATGACTTGCATCTGAGGCAGGATCTTTTGCTGCTAGCTTCAAGAACAAGATTCAAAGGTTGGTTCTTCTGATTTAAACTTTAGATATCCATTGTTGGCCTTTAGGTTTTAGTTTATTATCTTCATAGAAGAAAACATAGATCTTTATAGGATGCATGTGAACCATAAGATTATTTTGTGTTCATTGTTTGCTAGAAAACCCTTCAGTGGTATCAGAGCTTAGGCTGTTTTCTTATGTTTGATATAAACTGTTTATTTGATCATGGGGTTTTCGAAAATAAACCCTTGGGAGGCTTAATTTTCATCCATGGTGGCTAGGGTTTTCAAAACCCTAGCCTCCCCTGCCTTATCTGCGAATTGCATGCTGCCTAGAATACTTGGTTGTTATTTTTGGTAACTAGATCTTCTGAATAACTTGAACCTTTATTCCTTGCATGTTAATTTCGAGTTTTTGGCTAGGGTTTCCTAACCCTAGCCGCCAACCTTGGTCCCCCCCCCCCTTGATTTGCTTGCCTTTTATAAGTAGGTTGTTATTTATGATAATTATTGGATAATTAAATAACTGGAACCCCTTATCTTTGCATGCTGATTTCGTGACCTAGGGATAAGGGTTAGGAAAATTAATTTGATTAATTTTTGTGATTCCCTTATTAGATTTAATTAGTTTAATTAAAATTGTTTAATTAAAATACCAATTAAATCACTTAAAGAATTAATTAAATTTTCGAAAAATAGAAATAAATTTGCGAAAATTATTAGAAAATTAATTCTAAAATATTTTAATAAGATTAAAATATATCTTATATATTTATGATTAAAAGTTAATTATTTATATATAAGAAAATTGGTTAGTCTTACCGCAAGTAGGCCTCATTCACAAAACTGTCCTATAAAGAGGGTATAAGGCGACTGACTATAAAATGTTAGTCTAATGGGTATCTACTCTTACCCACCGCTCTCCTGGTCAGTCGAGTGTCGTTAGCCGAACAGGTTTGATAGAACCGCTAAGCCTCTTAAAAGTATAATGCTATAATTGAAAGTACTAGAACCTCAAACAAAACCCAATCTAGTTACTTTAGGATAAAAATGTGAATTGGTGCTAATCCATGGAATTGCACATTGCACTTTGTGGAACGTTGGTGGAGCGTTTGTGGTTTACCGGCACACCAACTGGGGTCCGCAAAGAGTTGCAATGGGTTTCTCGATTTTGTCATTATTAACGGAGCGCGTGTGGTTAACCGGTACGTTAATTAGAGATGGCAATCGACTTCGAGAGTACCAAGCTAATTTGCATGGTTATTCACACCCGGTTTGTGATCCTCGGCATCCCAGTCACAAACAGTGGGGCACATCCGAGACTAAACATGCCATTGAACAGTTCAATGTGTCTCAACAGATCTAGGAATTTCATAAGATGAAATTGATAAGTGCATTATCTACCTTAATGACCATTATGTTGTGATTACGGCATCCCTCTTCACACCATAGTTGGGGTATTTTGGGTCCTAGCCTTAATAAATAATATATTGGGTAATTATTTAAAAGGATAAATTAAGCTAATAAAATTCTGGTTATTGTAGATGTCTGAACCAAGTGTCTATTCTCCTCCCTCTCCTCCTTCACCCATTTCTGAGAGCATCAGAAAGCACCTGCTAAATATGGAAAGGCTGACTGACCTTAACTGTAAGGAATGGCTTCGCAATTGGAGACTGGCTCTCGGCATTGCGGGCAAGCTTCATCTCACCGAGTATCCGATACCGGTTCCACCAAAACAAGTCATCATAAATAGCCTTTATGATAAGCACGACTTATTAGTTGATGTATCCGAAGAAATTTGTGACCTCATGTTGTTGACCATTGACCCTGAATTCCGCAAGGATTTTGAATCCTTAGGGCCATATGAGTTAATGCAATCGGTTGAGGAAAGGTTCCGAAAACCGGTTGAAGAGGAACGAGCTAGGATCTTCAAAAGACTTGCAGAGTGTAAGTTAAAAGAAGGAAGTAGCATCGATTCGCATGTTCTTCAGATTGAAGCATACATAGGCGAATTGTACAAACTTGGTTATACCATGAGTCAGGAGTCGAGTGTTAACACTCCACTCGCTTCACTGACTAGTAAGTACGATCTGTTCATTCAGACGTACAGAAAGGAAGACCAGAAAAAGACCTTAATGGAAATGCGTCCACTGTTGACTTTATACGAGTCACTCTTGGACAGGCATAGCTCCATTGGTTCAGCTACTTCTGGATTAAGTCCAGTGGAAAGACGAAGCAAGAAACGATCCAGATCTTCTGGATATGTCTTAAGCTGGGAATCCACAGAATCGGATACAGTCGCGGAAAGATTGAAAGACGCTCCAAAGTCAAAAACTTTTGAAAGCTCAGGTATATCTAAAAACCTCAAAACTCCTGTTCCATAATTCCTTGATGCATAATGTGATAGTCACATTTTGGTTTGTATGCAGGGAATGAGTAAGGTACGGGACATTGGCGCATAGGAGCACATTTGGATTGGATTTCCGGCTCATGCGTTTTGAAGTTTAGTTAGATATTGAAATATTGTTATTAGCTTTTAGATGCGTATGACACTGTCTATCATATAGTACATTGTGCAAGGATTTTTGTTTTTAATAAAATTGTCAATTTTCTTTTAACACATGTTGTTTGAAATATCCTTGAAATGTTGTATGATTGTGTTGAATGCATAATTAGTAATAACTTGAATGTTGAATGCATCCAAAGTGTTTGGATTTTAGGAATTGTGTCCCCTTATGATTGTTAAGATAAGTATCATAAGAATCAATTCAACCAAAGGTCCAGTTGGACAGGACCTTGGAATCACTTGACTTAGAGTCACTTGATGAGTTGAGTTCTTAATGTGCTAAGAAATGAATCAACCAAAGATCCAGTTGGACAGGACTTTGGAATCATTTGGCTTAGAGTCAAATGATGATTAAGTTCTTTATAAAGCACATGTGGCAAGAAATGAATCACCCAAAGATCCAAAGGATAGGATTTTGAAATCAGCTGACTTAGAGTCAACTGAAGATTGCAAGTCTTGAACAGAATTAACAAAGTCATAAGTTTACATAGAGATGTAAAGAGATTGATATTAGAAGCAACGAACACATCAGTTGCTGTGTATTGCTCGAATCTCCGAATAGAACACAATTGTTTGTACTTCACAATATTTGTCATTCGGTATGACGAGTATGACTTCGCTTATCGGAATAAGCGATTGAATTGAAACCTTGAACAGTTCAAGGACTTCAAAGGAAGTACGAGATCCACAGAACCTGAGTAACAGCATAAACTGGGGAAAATGTTTCACAGTTTATTCTCTTCCGAGAACATTAATAGTTATAATGTGCCCTAGGGAAGATGATGGAGCGTTGGTCGAAACAGTTCGATCCTCGATGTATGAGATACATTACCAATTAGTTTCCCGTAAATTAAACACTAAACCAGTCAGACCATATAGACCATATTCCAACGACATCCTTCGACTAAGTAGGTTTTGCAGACATTGTCTGAAATGTAAAGCTGGGATTGTCCCACTTGTACATTAAAGGTCCAGGGTCTTGTAGTGTTCGTCTGAACCTCATGACTAGCCTGAACCTGATCAGCAATGTCGTTTCACTGGCTATCCCGCTGTACCTGTAAAAGAAGAGCTATTTTAGAAAGAACTCATATTCTAAGGAGACAGTGGGAGTTGGGACAGTCCTGAATGAGTTCAGGATTAGCCAAGTGAAATATCCTTTAGTCATCGCTAGGCTTAGAGCAGAAATCAGATTCCTGTTTTAATACTGACATAACCTTCTCTTGACCAGTAGTACTGATCACCGTCATAAGTAGTTATGATCGGGGTGACATACCGAATAGTGGTAAAACACTATAGTTGGTACGGATTTTCAATCCGACTACTTGGAAGCATTAGTGAGCCCGGTTGCTGCCAATTAAGAGAACCTTAGGACGAGATACAGTCTATGTGACAGTTTGATTGACTTTACAACCGGTCTTAAAACCAGTGGGAGTAATCATCAAAAGAAACCAACATGGACAGAAACGTACCTTCAGAACATCTGGTTGAGTGAGACGATACTCAGAGTCAAGTAATTGACTTCGAGAGAAGCGCTCTCAATAGAAGATGAAATCCGAAAGGATACTACATATTGTAAGTCGTTAGTGGAGCGCGTGTGGATCACCGGCACACTAATAGGAACTCACAAAGAATATGCCAGTATAAAGGTACGTGGGCCCGGGATTACCCCATGGGCATCTCGCAAGAAAGGATATTCAGATTCTCAAAATATGCCAAAGGATTGGATTTTGAGAAAGGGCTGAAAGATATACATTAAGATGTCAGAAAGGTTTGGATTCTCAAAATGTGCCATAAGCTCTGGGTTTTGTGAATAGTCCATAACCGTGTCAAAGCCAGTGGGAGTATCGCTGTTATCAATCTCCGCATGTGTGTTACATACTGTTTCTAGGAAACGTCTCTTTTCATTACCAAGTGTAATGACTTGGTGTTAAGCGACGGATCGCTATGAAAGACTTAATAAAGATACGGCATGCTCGAGTGGTTACAAACGTCTATGAGATAGATCGAAACTCTGCCAAGATGATCTTGATGAGACTCAAGATGCATAGCTCAGGAAAGGAGTTTCCTGTCATTGCAAAGTGTGATGATTTGGCATGAGAGGTATGAAAGGTGCAACATACTCACATAATCCATAGACATCTATCAGATAGATGTTGTCATCAGTATTGAACTAGCCATAGTAAGCATGATCTTGATAAGATTCAAGATGCATGAGAAAAGTCTCCGAAAGGATATAGTTATTAAAAGTCGTGACACAAGGATTATAAGTAATCCTAAGATTCCAAAAGGGTTTGGAATAGGACTGGATCGAATCCAACAAGTTTCTTGGATCGATCAGAAGTGTCATGAACATGTCTTGATGACTTAATGCTTAGAGCATACTGAGTCAGATTCAGGATATGACCTGGCTGGGAATACTTAATGGATTTTGTACATACATGAGAAATCATTGGAAAATGATTAGGGGTGAACGTTGATAACAATTTGAAAAAAAAGTTTTTTCAAATAAGGACTTAATGGTTAAAGAATTTCGTTGGCAATCCGATGGAGCGCGTGTGGCTCACCGGCACATCGTAACACCTCGAAATAGTCTTAGGGTGCAGTCATGTGGACTAAAGATCCCGAGAACCATGGAAAGTCACAGTACATAGAATGGAGTTGTTAGTGAGATTGACGGTATGACCAAAATTGAAATATCATCGGAAGGATATCCGATCAGATAAAGTGTATAAATGTATAACATTTGAATACATAGAAAGAGTAAAAGGTCAAGTAGACATAGATACATAACACGAATTAAATAGTTTAAAAGGAATCTAGAAACCGATAATAGTTTATGTAAAATCTAACGTGGTGATTACCTCGGGGAGACTTGGTAATTAGGCAATAGTAGCCACCGGTCAGATTTTAAGTTTCAATTTTGCATGTTTCACTTCCCGAATAATTTGATTATTCAAAAGGTCCACAGTCGTTCATACTTTTCGGGAGTAAGTATGAACAAAGACTGTCGTGAATTGGTTTGTAGATTGTCTAAGGAGTTAGACATTGCAGTAAGACTGCTACAACGTTCATGAGTACTTAGAAATAGAGATTTGAGTATTGGATAAACCCGCGCTCAATAGATTGCTTCATGGATTACATCACGAGCAATGTTGAGACGATAATATCGTATGATCTTGAAGCGGAGACATATGAGTTGAAATTTACGAGTCGGTTGTGCATTGATAAGGCGAAACGCATCGGTAACTCGATGTTATAAAACGCATTGTTGTGTACGATTTGATAAGTAAAAGACACAACCATATGAGTCAAAGCTTATTCATTCCTTGACCCTGATGGGAAACAGATATCTGTAGGCCGCTCGATGATTTTGAAGTTGACTTAAGTGCTGGCCAGCCTGGACTAAATTGATGTGTTCAATTAGAAGTCCGAAAGTCATAAGCAGAATCGGAAATCGGGAAACAGAGTATCAGACAGAGATTGATCTCAATCCATGTCTCATGTCAGGAAATATCTTGTTGGACAAAGGATCATATGATCACTTATCTTTGGACGGAACTGACTAGGTCAGAGTTCGGCAGTAGTTTCTAGGAAGCTGCAGGTTGTTTATTAATCAGAAGATAAATTAAAGTCATAGACTTATCCAAGTGGGAGACTGTTGGATTAGGTGTCTAAGCCATGACTTTACTACTATATTTATCTTGTTAATTGAAGCAAAGTCCATTTGGGTTTCCCTCATAGCTGGAGGTCAGGATAGAGTTCAGTAGAGTAAAAGGTTGATTTATTAATTGTGTAATAAATCAATAGAATTAATTAAATGGTTTATTAATATATTTAAGTGTTAATATATTAATTAGAAACTATAATAATTAATTGAGATTTAATCTAGAATTAATTGGATTTAATTTAGTGATTAAATTAATTAATTAAAAGTGTGAGGACTAGTTTGTATTTATTCAATAGTTGAATAACTGGCAAAGAAAAGTCCAGGGGCCAAAAGTGGCGCCACCCTAGGAGGCTTCTCTAGGGTTGGCGAAAACCCTAATTAGGGTTTTAGGGATCTGGTCCAAGTGGTCAACAGGCTTGCCCACTTGGAGGCTCCTTAGGGTTTCAGGTGTAACCCTAGGAGGCTATAAAAGGAACCCTCTGGCTCCCTATTATTCACGCCAACTTCAACCAAGATTACTCTGCTGGACTGTCTTCTCCATTGCTATGGGTATGACTTGCATCTGAGGCAGGATACTTTTGCTGCTAGCTTCAAGAACAAGATTCAAAGGTTGGTTCTTCTGATTTAAACTTTAGATATCCATTGTTGGCCTTTAGGTTTTAGTTTATTATCTTCATAGAAGAAAACATAGATCTTTATAGGGTGCATGTGAACCATAAGATTATTTTGTGTTCATTGTTTGCTAGAAAACCCTTCACCATCCCAGTAGTGTCTTCTGATCCCCCGATTATGTGGGTGATCCCTAGTCCGGACAACTGGCTCATACTTCTTTCTTTCTTTAATTCTTACTTCATTTCATCTCAAATTGGTCAAAATGGGACACAATTTGTAAACAACTCTTACTCAAACATTTTATAACTCTTTACTGAAAATAGTTTTAAAAAAAACTGATTTTGACAACTTAGTTCCCATAAGGAACTTCTTTCAAAATACCTTGCAAACCATACTTTAAAAATCTGTTTTAAACACTAAGCCCTTGTATAGAGCTTCATTCAAAACTATTTTCCAAACTTTAGTATTTATAAACATTTGGAAATCTTACTTTTTTGAAAATAACATATTGCTATGTACTATAGAAATCCTCATAAAACTCACCTTGGTTTTACTACGGTTCACTAGGCTTCACATACGCCTTTTCCTTTCCCGTGCTCAATAACGTTTGAAGCACCACCTATACAAGTAGTATATATAAATACCCAATATAATTAACTCTATAATGCTAAAGTCTCATATAACATAACTCTAGGTTATAATAAATGTATAGCCATTAATAAACTCGTTTAACGGTTTTCTCCGAAATACGTGTATATTGCTACAGTACCCCCGAGGGGTCGTATTTCAGTTCCGACTCTTTTCCATGAAATCTTAGGCCATATTAGACTTGTGTTTCAAATTTGGAGTTCATTGGACAAGTCTATCTCAAATTCTAAAAATCAAGTTTTGACGTGAATAGTAATTTTAGCCACTGCCGCTACAGTGACTTTTCCGCAAGGTCGGATTACGGATTTGACCATTCCTGACATGTTCTTATACCATTTTAGGGTTATGGCTAAAATTTCAGATCAATCGGACATGTCTAGCTATGGTTTCTAGCGTTTGGATTTCTAACATTTTTAACATTTTTGGTCCCTGTCTGAAGGGCACTGTAGCACGCAGTGCACTGTAGCACGCAGTTTTCACCCATTAAGTCCTTAATCTATGTCTTAATCATATGGGGTTTGTTCCTTGACTAAAACCCTCCATTAGTACAAGGTTTTAAGCTATTAAAATCGTTTGAATCAATCAAATGCAAGAATTGAAGTTCTTGACCAAACTTGAAATTTCTCAAGAATAGCAATCTACTTCTATGTTTTAGAGTTAAATTCTTAACTAATGACTTATTGGAAGCATTAGCTACTTAACCCACATGATTCTTAACTGAAATTGCAGTTTCAATTCCATTCAAGAACCAATTCAAGCATACACCCAAAAACCTAGGTTAGAAACAAAGGAAACCTTACCTTCTTTAACTTTGGAATCACCAATTCCAATCCTTTCTTGATTCCCTTGGCCAATTTCTTGATCTCTTCTTCTTCCTCTCGTGTTCTTCCTGCACACTCTCGCTCTCTCTAGTTCTCTCGGGAGACTTCTATTGTTTTCTTACATAATGGAGGAAATAACTATCCTTTAATATATATATTTAGTTTTTATAAAAACTTTACATTTAGGTCCCTAACCTTCCAATTCTTCCACAAAAATGGTCCAAAGGTAATAACTCTTCCAACTTAACATTTTTCTTGACATTTTGGTCATTTCCATGTAAAATGACCAGTTTGCCCTTTTTGGTCATATTTCACTATTCACGCGACAAAATTCCAAATTTCATATAATCTCTTATTTCCTATATTATAATTTCACAAATACATATTATTTTACATAATAGTCGTACAACGTGTCAAAAGACGGTTTTACCCTTTACAACTTTTTCGCGGGTTCTTACAGTCACCCCTCCTTAAGCGGATTCCGTCCTCGGAATCTTTTCGTAATCTGTGAAATTCGGATATCTTCTCTTCATTTCTTCTAGCGTCTCCCAAGTTAGGTTTGACCCTAATGGGTGCTTCCACTTGACTAGTACAAGGTTAATCTCCTTGTTCCTTAGCTTCTTAGTCTGCATCTCTAGAATCGCTTCAGGTTCTTCAATTAGTTTGCTAGGAGTCTCCACTCTTAAGTCTTTGTATGGTATTACTAACTCTTCTTTACCAAAGTACTTTTTCAAGTAGCATACATGAAAAGTATCATGTATTCCACTAAGTTCGGGTGGTAATTCCAGCTTGTACGCTTGTAACCCAACTCTCTTCAGGATTCTAAAAGGTCCAATGTATCTTGGGCTCAGCTTTCCTCTCTTGCCAAATCTGACCACTCCCTTCCATGTCGACACTTTTATCATCACCAAATCTCCTTCTTGCAAGTCATATGGTCTCTTCTTTAGATTTGAGTAACTCCTTTGCCGATCTTGTGCTGCTTTCATGTTGGCTTGAATTACTCCAATCTTCTCATTAGTTACTCTAACAATCTCTAGCCCTGTAAGCTTAGTCTCACCCGCCTCCAACCAGCATAGAGGAGTTCTACACTTTCTACCATACAATGCCTCGAAGGGTGGCATTTTAATGCTAGAACGGTAGCTGTTATTGTATGCAAACTCCACTAATGGTAGGTGTTCATCCCAACTGCCTCCAAATTCCATCACGCATGACCGTAGCATGTCTTCTAATGTCTGGATTGTTCGTTCACTCTGACAATCTGTTTGTGGATGATACGCTGTACTTAGCTGAATTCTTGTCCCCATTTTATCTTGTAAGGCTCTCCAGAAGTTAGAGGTAAATCTAGGGTCTCTGTCTGACACAATAGACAACGGTGCACCATATCTTCTTAACACTTCATCTGTGTACAACTGGGCTAACTTCTCCAATGGAGTAGTTTCTTTTATGGCTAGAAATAGTGCACTCTTGGTCAACCGGCCCACTATGACCCATATACTATCACATCCTTTTCTCGTTCTCGGTAACCCGACAATAAAGTCCATGGTTACATCTTCCCACTTTCCGGCTGGAATGTGTAGTGACTGAGCATTTCCATGCGGGACCTGATGTTCCGCCTTGACTTGTGTACAAATGACACACTTGGATAATGCACTTTCCTCAACTTTAAACTTAAACTTATATGACTCTTCTAAAAATTAACTTTCTCAAATCTCCTGCTTTCGGCACCCAAATGCGGGTTCTAGAAGTTTTTAACTCTTGTCTACTTGTCTCAAACTGCATGTCTTTTCCTAGTTTCTCATCTTTCAAGTCTATGCTTTTCTCAACTTTATGTTGGGCTGCTTTATTCTGTTCTCTAATACTGGACACTAGTTCTATACGCATCGACCTTTTCTTGATTCTTTTCTCTGGAACTTTTCTACTCAAAGCATCTGCTGCTACACTTGCTTGCCTGAATGGCATACAATCTTGCAAACATAATCACTGATCAACTCTAACTATCTTTTCTGTCTTATGTTCAACTCTATTTGAGTGAACACATACTGCAAACTCTTGTGATCAGTGAATAGCTTGCGCTTTGTTCCATACAGGTAATGCCTCCAAATTTTCAAGGCAAATACAATCACTGCTAGCTCTATATCATAGATAATATACTTTGTTTCTAGGGCTTTCAACTATCTGGGAAACATAGCTATACTCTTACTCCTCTACATCTACACACAGCTAAGCCCTCTATGTGAGGCATTGCTGAATACTTCAAAATCTTCTGTCCCATCTGGTAATATAAGGACAGACGCATTACTCAACTTCTTCTTTTTTAAAGGTGTTGCTATAATTACTACTAAAACTTTTCTTTGTCTTTACTACTAATTTTCATACATTCTCTTATCATCTTGTTACTTGCATGTATTACTTTTATGAATACATGTCTTGTATCACTCTTTACTTATATCATTTTCACCTTTCGACATATTAACAATCTAAATACTTCTTCCCTTTCTTTATAGTTTATGAGATTTCAATCTCTTCTACTCATTATACTTTCTAATATAATCATATCCTTTTCATTACTCTTATGAGTACACTTCTTATCTTCTTAGGTACCACATGTACCATTTTCATCTTGTTACTTATGTATTAGTATTTTCTTGTAGTTCTTATTTCTCACACTAATGCTTAGTTTAGCACTCATTCTCTTGCTTACTCTTTACTTGCTATGGCTAATGCCAAAAAAAATAACTTTTACTTCTCTTTTTATCCTGACTGCATTATAACCATATTTCAATAAAGATTGGCATTTCTGACTCAACGATTTCTTGTTTTATCTCATTATACTTATTAAGCATACACTACTTTCATAGTCATATAGATTACCACCATTTTTCATAAACATTTAATCTCTATGTCTTATATATTTTACTCATAAACGTTTTAGGTTAGATACCCAAAATTCTTTTATTATACTTTTCACCATTTCTCTCTATGTGTCATAAGGCTATATGCCCAACACATTACATTGTTCTTTCCTTTAAGCTTCTTTTCTTTACTCTCTTTATTTATATATATCTTAAAGCGATATACGCTATACATTTTCTTATGTTCCATAACTACTAGTCATGTACCGACCATTTCTCTAATCTTTGGTTACTTTTACCCGTTACTTCCGCTTAGAGGTAGTAACTTCCTGTCTCTTTATTTTAGTTCTTATTTCATATTTGACTCTTTGTTTAAGACTTATCTGGATATTCACTTTTACTCTTTATCTCGTGTTATTTATGACTCTCAGTCATTTTTCTCACATTCTTTCGGTTATCATTACTGTCTGTCTTATCTTTAACTGTTCGCCTAACACTTGATTAGGCATTCGATCTTCATTTCTCAACTCATTCTCTTGCATTATAACAATGCAACTTTGCTCATAGTCTTTAATGATTTTTTTTTTACTTTTTCTTTCAGGTAACTTGCTTTGTTTATGTTACTCATTATAGTACTCTTCAACCTTGGTTATTTGCTCTACTTATTAGATGTCTTTATTTGTCATATTACTTTCAAGTTTGGAAGTCACAACTTCCCATTTCTTATACTTTCTTTTCTGTCCTTGGTTTGTCTTCTAATACTTCGTTAAATACTTTGCTTTTATTTTATACTATCTTATTTACTCACAACTTTTATATACATACTTTAATCTCATGATTGTGCATGAACAACACATCATACTACTTCTTAATATTTACTCTTTATTATTTTTTTTATATACGTTCATTGGGTTTGTCTATAATTACACCCAACACACTTCCTTTTACTCTTCCTGCTTAAAAGTTTTCATTCTTCTTTATTATATGAATTTCATTCATATATCTGTATTCACATTCTTTCCCAACCTTTCTTTCTTTGATTACTGTAGTGACATTACTCTTATTTTTTATTCCATAATCATAATTCGTTTCCGTTAAACAACAGAAATTTTTTAGTTATACTCTTTCTTTTATATTTGTACTATATACTCCATTACTTCTATTAACATTTTCAATACTTTTATACTTTCTGACCATGTTTCTTTTACTGATTCCCTTCATACTTTACGTTATCTCTCATATTACTCGGTGGTTATCACAACCACGAATTTGAACTTTTCTTCTGCATTGCTTTTTTTTTATTCTTGTCATCTTATTTTCAGTGCTTTTTACTCATTTTTTTTATATTTTATTACATATACTTTATAATGATTCATATAGGGTATGGGGTTTTTTCCCTATAAATCTCATATTTGCTACTTTATTTTTAACACTTTTTCTTTTATACTTTAGTATTTTCCGTCATACTTGATTTTCTTACATAGGTATACCGAACCTATACTCCTCAAACCTTCTACACTTATCTCTGACAGCTTCACATAGTTCCTGTGTGGTTCCACCAAACTCAAATGTATATCCTGTGATTATGATAGTACGGGCCCATATTATTATAACCACCTATACACATTTGCTTCCAGTTCTACCACCAGGACTCATGTTCCGCTGTTGTGGATTTACTCCCAGTTCTACTTACTTTCAACATCATACTCAAGTATGTACTCTACTTAACTCCTACATAGTTTAAGTCTAGGTTCAAGTACTGACACCTAGTTCGCTTAAACTATGGCTCTGATACCAAAACTGTAACACCCCTTTTTCGAACCGTAATTTAATACGGTTTATAATACAAATATTTTACAAAGCATGACTATGAAAAAGTCACTTAATTTTTTTTTTACAAACTTGTTCTTAAGGGATATTACAGACTCAATAGAAAACCATAATTTAAACTTACTGTATTTTCACTGGTCCCACTCCAGCTCCTGCTCATCTCACCTAAGTACATAGCATTTAAAAAATAATACGTGAGACATAAAGTCTCGTGAGTAATATGGGTTTTAGACCCAAAACTTTTCTGCTTGAAAACTTGAAATATAAACAAGTAAACTACTAGAACTTATTTCATAATAAATCTCAAATCTCTTTTCTTTTCTATCTTCAAAACTCAAAAATTACTTTCTCACTCAAAAACTACTTTCTTTTATCAAAACTGTATTCTTTCTCAAAAACTACTTTCTTTTATCAAAACTATATTCTTTCTAAAAACTACTTTCTTTTATCAAAACTGTATTCTTTCTCAAAACTAATTTCTTTTATCAAAACTGTATTCTTTCTCAAAACTGATTTCTTTCTTTAAAAATTTCTTTCCTTCTTATAACTGCTTTCTTTCTCATTTACTTGTGACCAACTGAAACTCATGAATTAATTTAGTTTAATTCATTCTACTAGCTCCCCTCGCGGGACAGAACATATCCACCCGCTAGGTTATGCTCATTCTGTCTCCCCTTTGTGACTTGGAACGGATTCAAGCACAAGGGTATACTAAACTAGACAACTACTTCGCGACGGGAGGTACCATCCCAGTAGTGTCTTCTGATCCCCCGATTATGTGGGTGATCCCTAGTCCGGACAACTGGCTCATACTTCTTTCTTTCTTTAATTCTTACTTCATTTCATCTCAAATTGGTCAAAATGGGACACAATTTGTAAACAACTCTTACTCAAACATTTTATAACTCTCTACTGAAAATACTTTTAAAAAAAACTGATTTGGCAACTTAGTTCCCATAAGGAACTTCTTTCAAAATACCTTGCAAACCATACTTTAAAAATCTGTTTTAAACACTAAGCCCTTGTATAGAGCTTCATTCAAAACTATTTTCCAAACTTTAGTATTTATAAACATTTGGAAATCTTACTTTTCTGAAAATAACATATTGCTATGTACTATAGAAATCCTCATAAAACTCACCTTGGTTTTACTACGGTTCACTAGGCTTCACATACGCCTTTTCCTTTCCCGTGCTCAATAACGTTTGAAGCACCACCTATACAAGTAGTATATATAAATACCCAATATAATTAACTCTATAATGCTAAAGTCTCATATAACATAACTCTAGGTTATAATAAATGTATAGCCATTAATAAACTCGTTTAACGGTTTTCTCCGAAATACGCGTATATTGCTACAGTACCCCCGAGGGGTCGTATTTCAGTTCCGACTCTTTTCCATGAAATCTTAGGCCATATTAGACTTGTGTTTCAAATTTGGAGTTCATTGGACAAGTCTAGCTCAAATTCTAAAAATCAAGTTTTGACGTGAATAGTAATTTTACCACTGCAGCTACAGTGACTTTTCCGCAAGGTCGGATTACGGATTTGACCATTCCCGACATGTTCTTATACCATTTTAGGGTTATGGCTAAAATTTCAGATCAATCGGACATGTCTAGCTATGGTTTCTAGCGTTTGGATTTCTAACATTTTTAACATTTTTGGTCCCTGTCTGAAGGGCACTGTAGCACGCAATGCACTGTAGCACGCAGTTTTCACCCATTAAGTCCTTAATCTATGTCTTAATCATATGGGGTTTGTTCCTTGACTAAAACCCTCCATTAGTACAAGGTTTTAAGCTATTAAAATCGTTTGAATCAATCAAATGCAAGAATTGAAGTTCTTGACCAAACTTGAAATTTCTCAAGAATAGCAATCTACTTCTATGTTTTAGAGTTAAATTCTTAACTAATGACTTATTGGAAGCATTAGCTACTTAACCCACATGATTCTTAACTGAAATTGCAGTTTCAATTCCATTCAAGAACCAATTCAAGCATACACCCAAAAACCTAGGTTAGAAACAAAGGAAACCTTACCTTCTTTAACTTTGGAATCACCAATTCCAATCCTTTCTTGATTCCCTTGGCCAATTTCTTGATCTATTCTTCTTCCTCTCGTGTTCTTCCTGCACACTCTCGCTCTCTCTAGTTCTCTTTGGAGACTTCTATTGTTTTCTTACATAATGGATGAAATAACTATCCTTTAATATATATATTTAGTTTTTATAAAAACTTTACATTTAGGTCCCTAACCTTCCAATTCTTCCACAAAAATGGTCCAAAGGTCATAACTCTTCCAACTTAACATTTTTCTTGACATTTTGGTCATTTCCATGTAAAATGACCAGTTTGCCCTTTTTGGTCATATTTCACTATTCACGCGACAAAATTCCAAATTTCATATAAGCTCTTATTTCCTATATTATAATTTCACAAATACATATTATTTTACATAATAGTCGTACAACGTGTTAAAAGACGGTTTTACCCTTTACAACTTTTTCGCGGGTTCTTACATATAATAAATCAATCTTTCTCTCTACTGAACTTTCTATCAAACGTCCAGCTATGAGGGCAACCCAAATGGACTTTGCTTCTATTAATTAGGTAAATACTAATTATATATATATATATATATATATATATATATATATATATATATATATATATATATATATATATATATATATATATATATATATATATATATATATATATATATATATATATAAGGTTAAGTTGATATAAGACCATTATATTTCGTGAGACCGATAAAAGCATTCCTAGCCACTCATTTTGGGTGTAAAACAAAAAAAAATTAAAAAATGCAAAAAATTGAAAAAATGTATTTATTTATTATTTTCGTCATTTGTTTTATTCAAAAAAAATTAAAATAAATAAATAAATAAAATAAAAAATAAAAAAATTAGCGTTTTTTTCATATTCTAGTAGAATATTTCACTAGTTTGTGTAATATTCTATTAGAATATGCAACATCCAGCAACATTCTACTAGAATATTTTTTTTGATTTTTCCAGGTTTTTTTCGAATTCTTTTTTATTTTTTAAATTTTTTTAGATAGAATAAGTAGTGAAAATAATTATTATTATTTTTTTGAAAATTCTCATTATTTTAGCATATTTCAATTTTTTTTTAATTTTTTGATCTCCAAAATGAGTGGATAGGATTGAGTCTCCCGGTCTCACAAAATTCACATGGTCTCATTTGAACTTATATATATATATATATATATATATATATATATATATATATATATATATATATATATATATATATATATATATATATATATATATATATATATATATATATATATATATATATAAGGTTGGGTTCGATACGAGACTAAAATTATCTATGGTAGCAATGGACTAATCTCGATCGTCGGAATCCAAATCATCAATGGCTAAAAAATAGGTTGTAAATTTCTTACATCGACGCACATGTAGATGATTATAACAAAACCCACTTCATTTTTTTAGTTTTTTTTTTAATTTTTCGACAATATTCTTTTTCAAAAATAAAAACCAAATATACCAAAAAATCATAATTTTAGTCCTCTACAAATAGATATCCATATTGATATATAAGAATAATTTTTTTTCATAAGTACAGCTCGTCTAGATTCATAATGTGAATCTGAACTGTAAAATTTTGAATATGAGTTATTATTTTACTTTTAAAACTTTTACTGATTCAATATTATAACCATTTATAAGTAATGTAATTGATTCAGAAGTATATTTACTCATATTTACACGAAAGTGTACTCATATTCACATATCACTATCATATATACTATTGAGAATTTACTTAAAAGTTTTTAACTACTTCAACATTTTAGCTATTTATAATGAATTTACTCTGATTTACAATTGAATTTATTTACATTCATACAAAAATTTACTCAGATTCACATATCAATGTCATATGATATTTTAAATATAATTCGAAATATGAATTTGATTTATTTACTTAGAAAATTTTTAACACTTCAATATTTTAATAATTTATAATGAATTTATTATGATTCATAAGTTAATTATATTCACATTCACACAAAAAATTATTCAGAGTCACATGACAATATCATATGTCATTGTGAATGTGAACAGTGAATAACAAAATAACAACTCAGATTCACATGTGAATTTGAACTAGCGGAAATTTCGAAAAAAATGATTTTTCTATATTAATATGGATGTCTATTTGTAGAAGATAAAAAATTATAAATTTCTATATACTTAGTTTTTTTTTTTCGAAAAAAGATAAGCCCTAAAAATTAAAAAAACAAAAAAAAAACGAAGTGGATTTTTTTTATAATCTGTTACATGCACGTCTACTGTAAAGTGTATAATCGTGTGGATGAGATTAGTCCCTTGTTGAACTTTTCTCTCTCCCTCTCTCTCTCTCTCTCTATCTATATATATATATATATATATATATATATATATATATATATATATATATATATATATATATATATATATATATATATATATATATATATATATATATATATTGGGTTAAGTTCATATAAGACCATTATGTTTCATGATACTGGGAGACGCATCGCTAGCCATTCATTTTGGTATAAAACAAAAAAAATTAAAAAATGCAAAATAAATGAAAAAAATTGAAAAAATATATTTATTTATTATTTTCATCATTTTTTTATTAAAAAATTTTAAAAATAAAAAGTAATAAAAATACTAAAAAATTTAGCTTTTTTTTTCATATTCTAGTAGAATATTATACTATTATGTGTAATATTTTTTTAAATATTCAACATTCCAGTGAATTTTTTTTTTATTTTTCCAGGTTCTTTTTCGATTTTTTTTATTTTTTAGATAAAATAAATTGTGAAAATTAGTAATTTTTTTTTTTAAATTCTCATTATGTTAGCCTATTTTATTATTTTTTATTTTTTGATCTCCAAAATGAATTGATATGATTGAGTCTTCCCGTCTCACAAAATTTAAATTGTCTCATTTGAACTTCTACATTTATATATATATATATATATATATATATATATATATATATATATATATATATATATATATATATATATATATATATATATATATATATATATATATATCTATACTATACTATAAACCATATATAAATTACAACCATCTTAATGCATAAATATCTTAAAGTCTTAAAAATGTACAAGTCTTTAAAGCTATAGACAATTGGGCGGGCATTTGAGATTTGAAAGAAATTAAACGGAAAAGTAGTCTACTTACTCATTGGCCAGCTGTGTATCACGCGGATCGCTAATTTTATGATTTGGATCGTTGATCATGTTTCAATCCAACGACTGATCCTCTTTCTAAATTTCCCAATGAACTCTATATCCCTAATAGCCGTGGAAAAGAACCATACATGTTTTCCAATAAAGATTTCTCTCACCCCCGTTTCACCTCTCTTCTGTATCCCTAATCGTCTTTACTCTAGATTGGAAGCCAGAGTTTTGTTTCAGTTTTCTATTTTGCATCAAATTGGTGTTGTTGAACTGGAACTGTTTTTTTTAACTACAATCAAGCAAAAAAAATCGAACACGATCCAAGACGCCATTATTCCTGAAAATGTCTCTCCCTTTATGTTCATCGTATCTCTTTAGAAACCCTTTCTACACTTCTTATTCGTAGGTTTTTTGCTTCAACCAGACACGCCTATTACTTCGTCTTCAAACTGAATCGTCGACCCATAAAATAGCATAAATCGAAGAAACATGGGCTGCCTGTGTATCTCATGACCAGATCTCATGGTCATACACCACCACCGCCGTCTGTCGCACCATCCCCAGAGTCTTCGCCCGACAGAACTCTGACGTAGCCTCACCCTACCACCTTCAACCCTCATCGCGTCTCTGACAGTTATTATTATGTTCTTCGAATTCCTTAATCACGCCATCATCTCTCAAAATTTCGTCTTTGTAAGCCCTTGATTACAGACTTATAGATTTGTGATTTGTTTTGTTTTAATTAAATCGAGTCTATGCCATCGTAATTTACTTGTTTGTTTTCTAAAACCCTAGATTCAAGAAGTTGTACTTATGGTGAATTTGCTCCTACATATCGAATGGATTAGCTATTTCCTTACCACGATAACTTTAAAGTTTCTCCATATATATATGTCTGCGTATCTTGGCGTGTCTATGTTTGATTGATTTTTATTTACTGGGCATAACAGCAGCTTCAATTTCAATATCTTTTAGTTACCTTTAACAGGGATGACCAGATGGTTTGAACGCTACCAACATTATGTACTGCAATGCTCCACCACCGATGTTATTCTCACAAAATAGATATATCTCTATTTTGATATCTGAGATGTAAACTGTTATTTTTTCTCTAGATGGTTTTTGTGTTTCTGATTTAATTTTGGTGGGTTTTCTCAGACTTGTGTTTCAGGTTCATGGATCTTTAGATGTAAATGCTGACTTGAAGCTATTTTATAATTTAATATTTGAATCTCTACTTTATATTTTATTTGGTTTATAAAACAGATTTGTCTAAGTGTAGTGAATCAGGTATTTGATGTCAATCTCTCGATCTACGTGCAGTCGACTCACTTCGAGTCCCTACCGATCTCATCTTTGATTCTAAAACTTTGTCTATAATGGCGTCTTCCTCTGTTCATAACCGGTTTCTATGACATTCTTCTACTTTCCGGTACTTGAAGGGGTTATATGGTATTTACCTGTAGTGAAATTGTATTTGGGTTTTGGTTAGAGGATTTAAGTGCAGTGTTTTTTTTCCCACAACTATAATGATTTGGCCATATTTAAATTTGAATGACTTTTACCTTTGGATACATTTTAAAGTTGTTTTGATTGCTGTATTCATTTTCGTGTGTGTGTTGGATTTGTTTTGTCTGTGTGTGATTTATTTTGTCGGTACAGGCATGGATACAGGTATGAAGAAGGTTTCATTGTTCACTCTTCCCTTCTTTTTAAGTATGTGACACTGAAAATTTTTCTGTCCTGCATTGTGTATCTGTGTCCTTGCTTTATGATTTTTATTTCAAAATTTTTCATCTTATCCAGAGTTTTATGAAGACAACACCTAGAGGTTGCTTCCACTAAAACCTTAACTTGTAATTATCCCTTTGAAGGTACACAATATTGGTGAAATATCTCTAGAGTTTATCGGATTGAAGGATTGTTTGGAATGGTAACTTCTGCTGATTGTGTGAAGGGAGTATCAGGGTTGGTTTGAACTAAAATCAATCTCTATTATGGTTTTTAATGGTTGGGTTTATTACTAGAGTTTATAACCCACGGGGTTATAGACTTTTTCCGGTAAGTTACAAAATAATAATCTATTTAATTTATACGTTGGCGTAGCTAGAAGAAGAAGAGCAGGAGATTTTTATGAACAGTGTAATTATTATTCAAGGTTGGAAAGTTTTTCAAAAGACCAACATTTTTAAAAAACGTAAGAAAGCATCAGGTGATCTATTTTTTTTTCTAAAGTAGGTTCCCAAAAAGTTGGTTTTACCAATTCAGGTCCTTTAGTAAATTCAGTGTTGATATATTTTGGTGCTCGATGTTTGCAAAATAAATTTGATCTTGATCACAAGCGAGACATTATTTATTCTGTGTTCCATCATAGTGGCCACATGAATTCTACAAGTATCTAATATTGCAGATTTCGCCAAGGTTTTTGAGAAACACACTTGCCTGTAACAATATGGTTATTCTATTATATATATAAAAGCTACAAGCATTCATTTTGGAGGTAAAAAAAGTGAGACTATTTAACAATTCTAGGACCAAAGTCGTTAAAGAACATAAAAATAAGGACCATAATTGAAAGGCAATCTATTTTGAGACCTACACACTATCACAATATTCTCTTTTAGTAAAGGTTGATTGAAAATCATACAAACACACTCATCACACATGCATACAAAGCACAATAAAGACCCATGCCTTGTCCCCATGCCTCCCAACTCTTGATTTTTTTAATTTAAATATTAAATTCGAATTTATTTGAATTTTTATTTAGTTTTCTGAATTTAATATATTTATTTTGAAATTTCGGATTTTTGATCAAATTACATATGTATATATTATTTATTAGGATAAAAATATAAAAGGTTGAAAAATAAAAGGTTTAAATGGGTTAAAATAAAATAAAAAGCTAAAACACGAAAAAAATAATAATATTATAATTAAAATAAAAGTAAAGTTTATAATTAATATAAACTAGAAAGCTAAAAATAAAAAATAAGTTTCATAAAAATATAAGAGCTACAAACAATTATCAAAATAAACTAAGAAAATAAACCTAAAACTAATAAAATAAAATGTCAAAATAAAAATAAATAGATTTTAATAAAAATAAAAATAATAAAAATGTTTCTTCTAAAAATATAAAAGATAATCATTTTAAAATTAAAATTAAAACTAATGTTGAAAATAATAAAGACTAAAATTCTAAAATAAAATAAAAAAATAATTGGTTTTAAATAATTTAAGAAAATGTAAAAGTAATTGGTAAAATATAAAAAGTAAATGGTTTAATACAAATAATGTTTTTGTATGTATGTGCACAACTGTTTGTACGTATATTTCCGTATGTGTGGTTGTGTGAGAGTGTGATTGTTTATGTGTGGTTGACTCTAATTGATGCGTTTATTGCTTTATGGTATGTGCACTCTGATTGATTATAGTTAGGTAAAATTTGGAAAGTTCATGGCATTAATTAGAAAATTTTAGGAAGTATAATCCTATAATTAGGGATAAATAGAAATATGTTGCTACTTCTTATAGCATCTCGAAAATTTGATTAATTTGAAAATTTTGAAATTTTTTAACATTAAATAATCTTAAAAGTTTGAATATTTTGAATAATTTGAAATTTTTCGAAATTTGAAAATTTTGAATTGAAAATTTCGGAAATTTCAATAATTTGAAAAGTTTGAAAATTTGAAAATTGAATAATCTTTAAAGTTAGAAAATTTTGAAAAGTCTGAAAAGTTTGAAAAGTCTGAAAATTTGAATGATTTTGAAAAGCTTGAATAATCTAAAATTTTTGAAATTTGAAAATGTTCAAAATTTTGAAATTTGAAAATCTCAGAAATTTGAATAATTTGAAAAGTTTGAAAATTTTAATTTGAATAATTTAAAAATTTTGAATAATTTGAAAATTTTGAAAAATCTGAAAATTTGAATATTTTGAAAATTTTGAATAATATTTTGAAAATTTTGAAATTTATGAAAATTTCGGAAATTTGAAAAATTTGAAAACTCTGAAAAGTCTGAAATTTTGAATAATTTGAAAACTAATGATTCGTCTGTAACCGATGCACGTCTAAGGCAAGGGTGTTTTAGAAGATTAATGACAGAAAAGTAAATCAGAAGCAATTGTAATGTACATTGCCTTTTATCTATATTTTGTCAATGAATGTAATCTTGCAGCTTAATGTAATGTTCCAATGCCTTCTTTATATATGTAACCATGTTTATGAAGACTTAGTAAAAGATTTGTAATCTTACAGTTTTTAGTAAAAGATTTGTAATCTTACAGTTTTTAGTAAAAGATTTGATTTCTTACAGTGCCTTTTATCTATATTTTGTCAAAGAATGGAATCTTACATTTTTTAGTAAAAGATTTGATTTCTAACGTGAGAATTATGTAACAATGTTTATGAAGACTGTTTTGTATAGGAAGACCAAACTTTAGAAGTAATTTTATTTTAAAAACATCTAATGAAGATGCATTATTCTATTATGATGCTTAAAATTAGCGACGATACATATATCAATAACTTAATCGGTCTTAAATAGATGAATTAAAACGTATTTGGTTTGTTTTTTTTATAATTTTGATCTTATAAAAATCTGATTAAAGTTATTGCAATGTAAATGTTCACTTTGGCTTCTTTGACTTTTTTATTTTTTTAAAGTTATTGCACTGTAAATGTTTACTTTGGTAGATTATAGCATTGTACTTTACTTAAATGAAAATTCTCCCCAAACGAAATGTTTACTTTGTCTATTTTTTTTGGATTATAGCATTGCAGTTCTAATATTGTTGTTATTATAACGTTGTACTTTCCTTAAATGCGAGTTCTACCCAAACTAAGCATTTACTTAGTTTTATTTTTTAAGGATTATAGCCTTGTACTTTTTGTTTTTACAAAATTTGTTAGATTTAAGAATTTTTACAGTTTTGGTACGAAAAATTGTTTTGCCCCTTGCCCCTTTGTTTACTTTGTCTTTTGCTCAGATTATAGCATTCTACTTCTATTTATCATTTCATTGCAAAATATCCCTATAGTTCCAAACTAATTTCTAAAAGTTTTTTCCATTTTTGGTCCCACATTCTCGGGTATTTACCGTCCCTATATCGTTGGAAATATAATCAATAGCCCAAAAAGAAATTAATCACTCTCATATTCGCCAACTCCCCCTCCCATCTGCAACCTAAAACCTAAAAAGTAATTGCAGAAACGAAACTATTTGCCGCCGCCGCATTGCGCGGGTACGCAGCTAGTATATATATATATATATATATATATATATATATATATATATATATATATATATATATATATATATATATATATATATATATATATATATATATATATATATATATATATGTATATAGAGTTAGGATCAAATGTATATGACTAAATATTGTATTATCTTGAAACTTAATCTCATCCAATCATTTAGGCGTGATTAATTAAGGGTAATTAAGGGCAAATCAGAAATTGGCCATTAAATTTAATTGTTTATCTGATAATTTTGGAAACTGTTTTGCACGTATTGAACAAATTTAGCTTGATTTAAGGGTTCTCGTATCAAGGAAACAGATTTTCGTATGAACTAACCCAGATTTGAATTTCGGAAATCACATATGTAATTCCGATTTTATTCCAGTGAGAAATCGATTACAAAGATATGTTCATTGAAGAATAGCGATTTTTGTTTACTGATACGATTTATACGAGAATAAACAGGTATGATTTACAACCCAGTCGTGAATGTCATTTTGTTACTATCACGATCACATCTTCAATCTTGAAGTTCGTAATTTACTTTCTTCTCCGATCATCATTCCAGAACCAGAAACGAGTGCAGTTATAAGATTGATCATCATTGATAGGTTAGCAACAACAATGATTTTCATTTTGCTCTTAAATTCAATATTCAATTTGTTTTGTAGGAAAGAATTATGGAAGATTCAGAATATGTTTCAGAGTATAACATTGACAAACAGAAGAATAGAAGAATTATTGATTATTCACAACCAAGTGATGATACAGTTCTTCAAATTATTCATTATGCACATGATTCCAATTCATTTCAATTTGATAGTAATCAAATCCAGGTATATTAATATTTCTCGTTTTTTTCACCATTAAATGTGAAGATCAATTTTTTTATAATTATATTCTTGAAAGAATGATTATCACTAACGATTCAATGTTGCAGGATCAAAGCATCAAAAGAGGAAATATCACTAACGATGATTCTTTGAACAATGCATTGTTGCCTTTCGGTGTTTTTGCGAATGAGGATTTTGTTAGTATACAGAAGAAAGAGACAGTAGTTGACCAGCATAACAAAAAAAGACAATGTATGATATGCAGAAAGTTGGTTCATCACGATTCCCGAAATTGTCTTTTTAATGTTCCCGACAAAGTTTAGAAGTTAGATTGGTTTTATCATTTGCATTCTGGTAAGAATGTATTCTTATGCTATTATTGTGATGGTTTTATCATTTGCATTCTGGTAAGAATGTAATCTTATACTATTATTTTGTTGCTGTACAGATCCAATATATGAAGAAGAATTTGATTTGAATAATGATTTATGGATACCCGATGTATCAGAAGAAATTAAGCCAAAAAAGTTGAAACTTTATAGCATTCTGTTAAGAATTGTTTCCTTTTAATGAATAAAGCATGTTAAGAATGGTTTTCATTATTTGCAGAATGAACCGATATAAGGAATATCACATTCTATTGTTAAGAATGGTTTTCATTCTTTTGAGAATGAGTCTGATTTAAGAAATAGCAATGTACTTTCATTGATGTAGTACAATTCCAAACCCTCAAATATTCCAATTCCAACAGCCAAAAGCAATAGGTTTTTGCAAGTTTGGTCCTTATTTGAGATTCATGCAACGTTTTTGGATGAAAGAACAGAAGGCGTATAGAAACATTAATTTGTAATCAAAATCCATTTACAATAACTAAAAATAAATCTAATCTTTGTAAAGGCACTTAAGGTTAATTTTAGAATTATTTGAAATTATGAATCTACATTCCATTTATTCATGGTAACTGGTAAGTACAGAATAGCAGTGATTAGCTTCATATCATGTATTGAAGTTTTGAAATCAGTTGTCTAGACGATTCAGTATCAAAATTCGCTATAACATAAAAATACGAATTATGAAAACGTTGATAAAATTCAATATATCAGTAAATAACATTTCAACATTCCCATTCCAAAATACAAAGCCAAACCCTCAAATGATCCACGATTTAGACTCAGGTCAACTTCTATAACCCAGTTCTATTCTGTTAAGAATGCTTTTTGCATTATTTCATTTTTGAATATACTTATGTCAAGAATCACAAATTCAGCATACAAAAATGAGTTGTAACATCATAGTTTATGTAATTAAAAATAATCACAAATTCAATATACAAAAATGAGGTGCAATATCGTAGTTTATGTAATCAAAATGGAACCGACTGTTGATAAATATTAAAGGAAACAATTGTTTAAATCCCAAGTACCAAAAGACATTAATTAAAAGTCAAATTTAAAAAACATCAGCAACTTCAATTTCTTGGTCTCTTCTTCTGTCCACTTTTTCTGACTCTTGCTTCATCAAACAATTATTTTTTTACTGAAATCCAGCTTTGAAAAATCGTGTGATTCAGTAGTGAGTTTATCTTTGTGCATGTTGTAGTCGGAGTTCAATAACTTGTACATATACTTAAATCTTAGTCTTAGCAGTGACTTTTCATCATGTTGTTTTACACCACTAAAACCTAATTCACATTTCCCTTCACCTTCACCCATATAACATTTCATATGTCTCATTAGGTACAAACCACAATCTGAACTAACATTAGCAACTTGTCAAACCATTTTTATCATCTGCGGCTCCATAATCCACAATGCTTCTTTCTTTTGATGGTTTTCTTTCCTTAGGTAGTTAGTTGCAAAAGAAGCGTTGCTACAATAAACAAATGAATTTTAGTAGATAAGTAAAAGTAAAACATTATTTTGTGATCTTAAATGGCAATTATAATATTTTGTATTCTGACTGGAATGAAATTTAAAAAACCAAACTCCACCATACTTTCTAAAAAATTGTGTGTGTTATGACATTTGCACCTATGCATTTTATGTATTCTGACCAGAATAATAAGTATAAACCCTTTTATAGACAGATTATACATTCTATCGATTCTTCATACTTATTTTATTGTATGCTTTCCATTTTGTCCAGAATATGTATTTCCTAACTTTGATGTAGAACTGCCATTTCAAAACATACGTTCTATGTTTTATATTCTGTTGAGAATGAGTATTCTGACCAGAATAATAAGTATAAACCCTTTTATAGACAGAATATACATTCTATCGATTCTTCATACATATTTTATTGTATGCTTTCTATTTTGTCCAAAATATGTATTTCCTAAATTTGATGCAAAACCACCATTTCAATAAATACGTTCTATGTTTTATATTCTGTTGAGAATGAGTTGATTTGTTCTAATTAGGTTGTTTTACAAAGAATGGTGTATCGCATAACAGTACACACAATGTATTCCACATTACAAATAATCATATTCTGCCAAGAATGTGTTTTACACATTTACATTAACACAGAAATTACACACTAAGTATTCTACATTAAAAAGTTAAATCAAACACATTCTTCGCAGAATTGAATTTACACATTTACAAATAATCATATTCTGCCAAGAATGTGATTTTTCGAAAGTTGTATTATCATACCTGGTGGAGGTGATACGAAATCATCATCTTCGTCTAAATTGATGGTTGTTCTAGCGGTAATCTTGAACTTGGGCTGCCAATTTGTCGCAATCGTGAGCTTCATCTTCGTTTTTTGACCATTCTAGTCAGAATCGATTCCCACTTTTTTCAAAACCCTAGCCGATTGAGAATGAAATTACAAATGGATGAACGATTTGATGAGATTGAAATCTGATGTAGATGATGATTACTCTTATCATTTAATCTTTGAAAATTTTGATTTATCCAATCCCGCTTTCTTAGCTTACAGGAATAGAAAATCGTGGGAGGGTTTAAGCAGGTATACGAAAATCTCGCTTTTGCCTTTTCAAGTTCCCATTCTATTTTACGTATTTGCCCTTCAAGAAGCCGTTTCATTATATAAGAATGAATTTCGAATTTCATTAATTGATATATACAAGAATTATCTCAGCCATTCATATTTCAAATCTAATGGATATGATTGAGTTACAGGATCACACATATTTGTCATTCTCAATATATCCTAACCCTATATATATATATATATATATATATATATATATATATATATATATATATATATATATATATATATATATATATATATATATGGGCGGAACACAAAATTTTAATCGAGGGGGCCAATATCAAAATTTTAAAAACAAAATCATGGAACTCGTCGATTTTTTGAGTTTACTAAAGCTATTTATAAAACTTCAAAAAGAAAATTAATATACAACATTGCAACAATTTCCAATTGTATTTGGTTAAACAACGAATTATTTTAACTTTACTAAAACTTATGTTTTTCCATCATTCTAAGAAAATAAAACTCATTTTATATATTTGCAACTATACATTAATGAAAAATTAACAAAATAGTAAGATTACCTAGCAATTAACAAATTTAAAAAATAACAATAAGCATATGTATTCGTAACAAACAAAACAATTCTACTGATTGAACTTACTTGGAATTTTCATAGCATTCGCTTATTCAATAACGTAAGAAGTAAAAAATAAGAAATTTTCAAATAACAGTAAATATGATGACCGTCTTTTTACAAGTACGTCTTTTACGGCTATTATATTTCAAATCTACCATTTATCATTAGGGAAAATGACTTATAAGGATAATTATATTTCAAAACTGTTCAAAAAACATCATCCAAGTTTGGTATGTTCAAAAAACACCATCCAAGTAAGACCTTTGTACAAAAAACACCATCCAAGTAATGCTTTTGTACAAAAACACCAACGAACTACATGTTTTGTTCAAAATTTACCCAATGGTAACCGGCTCTTGCAGGTTAAAGGATGACTTGGCCTAGTATTTAGTGACATGACATAATAACAGATGAACAATTTAACCTGCAAGAGCCAGTTACCACCGGGTAAAATTTAAACAAAACATGTAGTTCGTTGGTTTTTTTTGTACAAATGCCTTACTTGGATGGTGTTTTTTGTACAAAGGCTTTACTTGGATGGTGTTTTTTGAACAAACCAAACTTGAATGATGTTTTTTGAACATTTTTAAAACATAATTACCCTTATAAGTCATTTTCCCTTATCATTATAATATTCTAGTGAGAGAATGAGAAAGAGAATAACAAAAAAAAGATGAAAATGGAGCTTACAGATCTGGCCGAGAGGAAAACATGTAAACGCTTCGGCGAGAAGAGACACTGAAGTCAACAAACAACAATGGTGGACAGGAGAGACAGAGTGGTGAGCATTCCAGCAGTGGCGGCATAGGCATTAATTTAGTCTAGGATTTCTGACTTTCTGGTAAGAAATTCGACGGAGGTGAGGACTCCGACGAACAACGATTGTTATGTTTTCCCGTAATTAAACAATCTTTTTGTGGCGAACATGATTTTTAGTCTACGATTTTGGTTTCCAAGTTATTAGTATCCTTATTTAATTAGATTTTGTTTGGATTTTTCAGTAAATTTCTACTTTTTGTTAATAACGATATACTTTCCTAGATTACCGGTTGAAATAATCAAAGAAAATTGATTTTCTTGTTTTTCAAGGTTAATTAGTTATTTAAATGTTTTTTAAATTTCATATATATAAATGCATATATAACAACTCGGGGCCAGGAAGTTAGTGAATAAATAAAATCATTCTGCTCAAATATATGATTCAGGTATACTGTCGAAAATCAGGGGGGTCATGGCCCTCCCTGGCCCTTTAGAGGCTCCGCCGCTGTATATATATATATATATATATATATATATATATATATATATATATATATATATATATATATATATATATATATATATATATATATATATATATATATATATATATATATATATATATATATATATATATATATATATATATATATATATATATATATATATATATATATATATATATATAGAAGTAGGTTCCATTGAAAATGAAAATAAGGTTGAGAATGCGAGAATGAATACGGGCCACATATTTTTATCTTGCCGCTCTAGTGATTTGCACATATGATTTTCACAACCACTTCCACCTGCACCACCACCACCGTCGTCGCAGCCACCACTACCGCTGTCGCCGCCACCTCCCCCGCCGCCACCACCACCGCCACCAACCACCACCATCGCTACTGCCAACTCTACCACCTCTATCACCATCTCGACCACCACCGCCGCTACCACTTTTACCACCACCTCCACCACCGGTACAACCACCCACCGCCCCCACCACCACCTCTATCACCGCCGCCACCACCACCACCTTCGTCACCACCCATCTCCACCAACACCACCACCCACTAACACCGCCGCCACCATCACCACCATCATCGTCACCCTCTATCGCCATCACCATCATCCTCGCCACAATCTACCACCATTCCGACCGCCACAACCATATTTCAAAAATGATTATTCATATATGAATATGAATAATCATATATGATTATTCATATATGATGTATGAATAATCATATATGAATATACATATTCATATATGAATAAATCATATACGAAAAATTAAACACATCTCGTCGTCGTAGAACGGCGCGTTAGCGCTGACGCATCTAGTGACCCAGATTCATTCTCGCATTCATATATGAATACACACATTCATATATGAATAAATCATACACGAAAAATTAAACCCATCTCGTCGTCATAGAGCTGCGCGTCAGCGCTGGTGCATCTAACGGCCCAGATTCATTCTCGCATTTTCAACCTCTTTTCCATTCTCAATGGAACCCTCCCCTATATATATATATATATATATATATATATATATATATATATATATATATATATATATATATATTAAATTACAGTTTTGGTCCCTGTAGTTTACACAAAATTACAGTTTTAGTCCTAGTTTTGAAAATCTTCCACCGGTGGTCCCTGTGGTTTCCAAATCTTTCACTTTTGGTCCTTATGGTGTCCAAATCTTTCATTTTTGGTCCCTCAATCTGTTACTGTTTGTGTAAACCACATGGACCAAAAGTTAAAGATTTGGAAACCATAGGGACCACAAGTGAAAGATTTAGAAACCACCGGGACCAAAAATGTAAGATTTTCAAAACTAGGACCAAAACTGTAATTTACTATATATATATATATATATATATATATATATATATATATATATATATATATATATATATATATATATATATATATATATATATATATAGAATTTCAAATGAAACCATACAAATTTTGTAAGACGTGGAGACTCAATCCTATCCACTTATTTTAGAGATAAAAAAATTAAAATATGCTATAATAATGAGAATTTTCAAAAAGAAAATTATACTAATTTTTGCTATTTATTCTACCTAAAAAAATAAAAAATAATAAAAAAAACCTTGAAAAATCAAAAAAGATTTCACTGGAATGTTGAATATTCTATTAGAATATTATACAGAATAATGTAATATTCTCTAGAATATGAAAAAAAAAGCTAAATTTTTTTATTATTTAGTTAATGGATTAGATTCTTGTCAGTAACCTTTCTCAAACGTAATTATCAGAGAACTTTAATCAAGCAAGTGGGCTAATTTTATTACATTTCTAGTGATGGCCGGCCGATGATAAGCAGCCACACTTTTTCTCTATTGATATCCGTTTGTGCTTATATTCAGCAATTTCTATTATAAAATATCTTTTAAACGACTTGAAAGTTGAAACCACATTCAAAGATATAGATTCTTACCGTCTTTTCATGATACATCTTTGGTAGTTTAGGAAGTTGTATTTAAATATCGGTTTGAACTCGAGCTTTATTTTAATATCTATTAGGTTAAATGGAGTAGTATTATGATTGTTATGATAATTTTTTTTTCTGTCCGACGTCGTATAACTTTTACCATTCTTGTTGATTTTCGTTGCAAACCAAGAAAGTTGTTTTATTTAATGTAGATTAAAAATTTTTAATATCATTAACTAAAAATCAGTGTTGCAGAAATCGGCCTTGGCGGCTGATTAATCGGTGATTAATCGCTTGGCGGTCTTCAACCGATTACGATTAGGCCTAATCGGCCAGCTTGACGGTTTGCTGCAAAAATCGATCAAATATCGGTCTTGGCGGCCAATTAATCGGTCTTGGCGGTCATTTTCTTAATTTTTTAATTTTTTAATTAATTTTTTATTTTTTTTTATTTTTAAATGACGACACAAACACTCTCTAATGACTCAAAAAAACTAAAAAAAATCAATATTAATGCATAAAAATAAACAAATGTATAGTTTTTTATATGTAACTCGGAATAAAATGTATCAAACTTTGTTATTTTGTTATATTTATATATTTTTAAATGAGTTCCTTTATAGTTTAGGGTCTCCGATTAATCCCCGACTAATCCCCGATTAATCTCTTAACCCCACTCGACCGCCAAGCTACCGTCAAACGATTTTTACAACTTTGCTAAAAATAAATATACATATCATTAAAATCAAAATTCATAACACTGAAATTAAAAAAGAAACATAAATTGAAATTAAAATATCCATTTGCTCTTTCTATTGATTTAAAAATTATCATCTAATCTTTAATCAACCGTTCATTTTCTTGCGATGACAATGACATTTTGTTGTGAATGTGGTTGGTATAAAACAAGTGAAGTATGAAAAAAAATGAGTGAGAGTACTGGTATAAATGAGTATAGTTGATATTCATTTATAGTTGGAATAAAAATAAGAAAATACAGAAAATAGCATAAAAGAGTTGTTCGAATGAAATAAAGGTAGAGAAAGGGAATAACAAGAGTGTCGCATCAATAGCACCTTTCATAAAACTATTAAAATTTTAGGCTTTTTATCTAAAAAACCACTGATTTAGTTTTTTTTCTCAAGAAAAATCATTCATATATCCTAACTTAGAGAAAAACATTAATATTTAAAAAAATCTAACGGACAATCAAATAAAAAACTTAATTTCTGACCATATAAAAGTTCTAACCATCCGATGGTTTGGTTTTTAACAATTCAAAACCAAATAAAAATTTTAATTTTTGACTTTCAAAATAGCATACATTTGCCTTTTAGGTTTCAACGAGGTTTGGTAGCCGCGTGTTGCGGTGGAACTTCAAATTGATTATTTTATAAGAATCAACAATTTAGCCTATTCTCTACAACACATAATAATCCTTAGTCTAGCACGAATGATTCTTCTCTAAGTTCCCATATTAGATTTTAAAAGATTACAGGTCTGAAAAACACTCATAATACAAACTCATATTAATAGAATAACAGGTATGATGTTAAAATAGATAACAACTAAAATTGAGAGAAAGGAAAATTTTAGTAGACAGAAGAAAATTTGATAGCAAACAAAAATATATTGCATAAACTATGATTAAATAGAAAGCAACAAAAATCCTTCTGCATTCATTCATCACTTAAGGCTGGAACTCGATCAAGTTTGTTTGCGAGGTTTGCAATTTCTATTTTCTGTTTTAAAGCTCATCAGAATTCTCCTGCAATGAAAAGCCACACTTGGTCAGCCAAATAGCATACCTTACTACTCCACAAACTTTTTTTTCCGTAAAGAGTAACATAAAGTTTTGATTCCTGTGAAATCATAACCTATGATGAACAAAACGTGAAGTTAGAAATTGTGATGAATATGTGAAATCAAAAAACTATACCATCAAACCTATGAAATCAGAGCAGGTGATGAGAAAAATGTTTAAAATGTTTACCTTAATTGAACTAAAAACATGAGAACTTATACGTGAATAACCAAACCTCCACCAAATTATGTAATTGAATCAAATAATCAACAATCAATATACAATTTATGCAGATTTAGCGGAAAGAGAGAAAATTCAAAAGGTCGATCTTAACCCTATATTGTCATTTTGATAGGGAAGCACAGTCAGATCGTCCCCTATACAGGCATATGAAAAAGGGTTAAAATCGGCAATAAAAATAACAAAAATTAAACTCAAAATGTTGATCTTAACCCTATCTTCAAATCCCATATTGGCTCCGGCAATACCTTTTTTTCAGATGATTTCCCATGAATCTACTTGCACTGAAGAAGAGATAGTCGATGTCTTTACTAAGGCATTGAATTCCACAAAATTCAATCACTTCATTAACATATTAGGAATGTTGAATCATGATCCCAGTTTTTACAATGTTAAATGTTTCGTCTGCAGAACAACCCTCGAACGAAGGGATCAATTTTTGTTTGTCCGTTTAACCTTTCAGTGTCTCTTGTCTTAACTCCTGATGCAACCGCAGTTGATCTCATGCTCTATCCGAGGTTCATAACTTTGTACGAAGTCAGTCATTCAAGGTAATAAATGTAGTTCTTATGATTAACATTTAATATGTCTCGCACTTAATTCTCATCAGAGAATGTTTTGTTCAAAATCATATTTATTGAAATATATTTAATGTTGATTATTCTCTTTGAAAAAGAAAAGTTTTTTAATAAAATTTCAAATTTTCAAATAGTCGAGTAAGAAGTGTGAAAGGACGTCTGTGCTACTGGAACATACTATGTCAGAAAGTTCCTTTTTACAAAATCATCATTGATTTCATTAATTGCAGGACAGTTTACCTGGTTACTTTTTTAATATTTTTTATATAACCGACCTAGCACTGTGACTTTTCAAAACCCTTAAAAACCACTTCCCTCCACTTTCTTTTTCACTCTTTCAGGATTTCAAAACCCAAGTGTTGGGTCGATGCACCCCAACACTTGGTTTTATGCGCCACGCGTTCACTGTTGCGTCTTTCATTACACTTGGTCTTTGGATGGAATTCATCGCAATTTGCAAGTACACATATCAACCCAACAGTTTACGCAAAGTCTACATCTCAAGAATTTGTCGTTCTATCCCAGGGAAGTGGATTATTTTTCTTCCTTGTTTTTAAATTTTTTCTTTATACAACGGGGACATTGTATGATTTAAGTGTGGGGTCGGACGGTTGAGAAAGACAACGTTTTTATGAAAATTTTAAAATCTTTGCTATTTCAACATTTGGGGAAATGTTTGGTTTTGTATCTTGGAAAATAAACATTTTTGAAAATTTTAGCAAATTGATATTTCTTGAGAAATATTGTTTAGTTGTTTTTATGCTATCATTGGTTAAAACAAGTTGAGTCGAATTCTGGAATTATAAAAAAGATGTTAGTTTTGACTTAGAAATATCATAAGTTTGGAATTCAGGAAAGAAAAATCAATCAGTGACCTATGGAGTTCGAGCCGGTAAACCTGAAAAGGATGGCCTTAAGGCATTTATGCACCTCATTACCTAAGATCATATGGTCTGAGAATATGTTGTTGAAAGCTCGTTACACGGATAACATAGAAAGTCATGGAAATTTTGTGTAGCGGCCTTTAAAATTTGAACCAATAGGTTTGCACAGTTGTAAATTGAAAGTTTGCAACCAATATTTCTTTAGAAAGTTGTGATTCCCAAGGGTATTCTGGTCATTTCTAAAAATTGTTTTTAAACATATTTTCTGAAAGTAGCAATAAACTTTGAAACCGGGGGATTTTTAAGAAAGTTTGAGTTTATGATACAAGTTCTTAAAATCTCTGTTTGCTTGGGGACAAGCAAAGCACAAGTGTTGGTGTTTAATAATGCGCTTTATATTGCATATTTTACGTGTTATTTGACTATGTTTTAGTTGTTTTATATTTGTAAAATAACTATTTACGCTCACTTTTGGTGTAAGTGCATGCATAGAAAAAACAGTTAAAATGTATCGTCTTTAGTGGAAAATTGAACAAAGATGAAGATAAGAATAGAGGATAAAAAAGAAAGTGATGCTATCAGACGATAGTGACGCTACCAGAAGATGGTAGCGGTGCTATGAGGACTTAGCGGCACTAAGATTAAGCGATGGCGACACAATGAGGAGTTAGCGGCGCGAACGTAAGGTTAACGACATGAATTGTGGATTATCACCCGGATTTCAAAATTAAAATCAAAGCAAGATACGGGGAGTTTGTTGGTTAGCGGTGCAAATTAGGGTTGTTAGCGGCGCGAACTCACCATATTCAACCACTATAAATAGAGGACTCCAGACGACTTTCGAGGCATCCCATGGCATCATCAAGGGATCCAACAATTGATTTTCATCTCTTTTCACTTTTAATTTGGCCGTTTTTGTTAATTGTCGATTTTTCTAGTATTATATAAACTCGGTGTAGGGGTATTCTGCATTCAGGAATTTCTCCGATTACTCATTGTTGAGTTTTAGACTTCAGGAGTAATCATTCAGCTCATGTAGTTCTTTGGTTCGTAGTTTGGTAGCGATAGTCAGTTGAATGATTGTTTGGTTTTTTGGTTTTTTATAGAAGAGTTTCTTTTTTTACTTTATGATTGTTTTGATCTGTGGATGCTTGAGCATCCAGATCTGGATTGGTTTGATTTTAATTGATGTTATTGAGTTTTGGTTTGAGTTTCGAGTGTGAAGTAATTGTTCTGCTATAATGTGTCACTATAATTAGGTTTTTATCGACATAAAGTGCCAACCACGGACTCCTCGGTTCCACCATTGCTTATCCTATCTAGTGGATAGTAAGGTTTTATTTCTACTTTTGACCGCATCAACGACTGCGGCGTGTCAACAGCCTTAGATATGATCTACTTGGGTAACTCAGATGTGATCAGCTCGAAACAACTTCTTAGATCTTCCCACCTTCATGTTCGGCAACTCCAACATTACAGTACAAAATAAACAATCCAAAGCATAAACAAGCCTTGGTATACTGATAGGTCAGTCAAGTTGTAATATTCATAGTTACTTAGACAATATTGACTTTTCCATCAAATGTATACAATTTATTTAGACAATCTCCTCTATTTGTTAAAACCATACTATTACATATGAAAAAAAGAAAAAAAGTTATGTTTCATGAACACGTCTTCTGAATGTTATTTTAGAACTCTTTGAATAAAACTTCTGAAATCAATAACATACTAAGATTCTTTTTAAACTCTTAAAGAACAAAAAAATGAATAATAACTTGGTACGCTTCTAAAACAGTGAAGGGTTTCTATGCAATCAATGAACACAAAAATACCTAAGGTTCACATGCAACCCTAATATTGATCTATGTTTTCTTCTATGAAGATTAGAACTAAGAACCTAAAGGAAACAATTCAATTCTAAAGATGAATTAAGAAAACCAACCTTTGATTTTATGATCCTTTCAAGCAGCAGCAAAAGTATCCTGCCTCAAATGCAAGTCACACCCAAGGGATGGAAGAATCAGTCCAGCAGAATAACACAGAGAGACAGATGGCGTGAATATGAGGTGCCAGGGGGTTCCTTTTATAGCCTCCTAGGGTTACACCTGAAACCCTAAGGAGCCTCCAACTGGACAAGGCTTTTGACCACTTGGACTAGGCTTACCAAAACCCTAATTAGGGTTTCGCCAAACCCTGGAGGAGCCTCCAGGTTGGCGCCACTTTTGGTCCCTGGTTTTACCTGGCCAGTTATTCAACTATTGAATAAATGCCAAACCAGTCCCTGCACCTTTTAATTAATTAGTTTAATCTCTAAATTAAATCCAATTAATTCTAGATTAAATCTCAATTAATTAATATAGTTTCTAATTAATATATTAACACTTAAATATATTAATAAACCATATACTTAATTTCTATTGATTTATTATGCAATTTATAAATCAACTATTCTCTCTACTGAACTATATATCTATCCTCCATCTATGAGGGCAACCCAAATGGACTTTGTTTTTAATCATAAGATAAATACAATTATAAGTCATGGCTTAGACACCTAATCCAACAAACAGATGATGGCTTGAACAAACAAATTTTCTCCGTCTCAGCAGTTGAACATTATCAGACTTGTCTCAATTAAGTTTCTCCCTCTTAAATGTATAATATTTAACACAACAACATCCGATATTCAGAGACAATATGAACATCAGACTTCATAATATTTCACAAGAAACTCATGTAATCTCTTGTATCGTAAATGATAGATCATATCTCTCCACTTAAAGATCACCGGATATTATCGTCTTAACATTGCTCGTGATATAATCCATGAAGCAATCTGTTAAGCGCGGGTTTATCCAATACTCAAATCTCTATTTCTAAGTACTCATGCACGTTGCAGCAGTCTTACTGCAATGTCTAACTCTTTAGACAATCTGCAACCAATTCATGACAGTCTTAGTTCATACTTACTTCCTAACAGTATGATCGACTGTGGAGTTTTAAATAATCTAATTATTAAGGAAGTTAAACATGCAAATATAGAAACACAGAAATAAACAATTGACAAAGGCAGTAACAATACTCATTTATAAATCTCTATTATAAAATCACCGAGTCAATTACATTTATACTGTTACAAGTTTCTAATCTATCTAATTACTAAAACAAATATCATCCTTCAATCCAATGCTCTGAGCATGCTGATTATGCTTGATCCTATTCAGAGCCTTAGTCAAAGGATCTGCAGGATTGTCCTTGGATGATACTCGCTTAACCAGTAAGTGCCCTTCTTCTATTTGATGTCGAATGTAGTGGTACTTTCTTTCGATATGCCTGGACTTTCCATGGTCTCGCGGTTCCTTTTCCAAGGCGACCGCTCCTTCATTATCGCAGAAAAGTTCCACCGGCTCCTGAATGCTCGGGACAACTCCAAGATCCCCGATGAAATTCTTCAGCCAAGCCGCCTCCTTAGACGCTTCACTCGCTGCGATGTACTCTGATTCGCACGTTGAATCAGCCACCGTTTCCTGCTTGGAACTTTTCCAAGTGACCGCTCCACCGTTCAAAAGAAATACCCAGCCCGACTGGGACCGTCCACTGTCCCTATCTGTCTGGAAACTGGCATCTGAATATCCACTCACTTTTAACTCATCACTACCACCAAGGACTAATATCATATTCTTTGTCCTTCGCAGATACTTGAGTATGTTCTTGACTGCAATCCAATGTGCTTTTCCAGGATTACCCTGGTACCGACTAACCATGCTTAGTGCATAGGATACGTCGGGACGAGTACATGTCATAGCATACATGATCGACCCTACTGCCGAAGCATAAGGTACTTGACTCATTTCAGCTATTTCCTGATCGGTACTCGGACTTTGAGTCTTACTCAATTTAACACCACTTAGGATTGGTAACTCTCCCTTTTTGGAACTTTCCATGTGAAACCTCTTCAACACCTTTTCCAAATATGTACACTGGCTTAGGCCTATCAATTTTCTCTTTCTATCTCTAAGTATTCTTATCCCGAGAATATAAGCAGCTTCCCCTAGGTCTTTCATGGCGAAACACTTCCCGAGCCAAGCCTTAACATTCTGCAAGGTCGGAATGTCGTTTCCCATGAGCAGTATGTCATCAACATACAGCACCAGGAAAGTGACTATACTCCTACTAGCCTTGACATATACACAGGACTCATCTTCACTCCTAGAGAAGCCAAACTCTTTGACTTTCTCATGGAAGCAAAGATTCCAACTGCGAGATGCTTGCTTCAACCCGTAGATTGATCTTTCAAGCTTACATACTTTATCAGGGTTCTTAGTGTCTACAAAACCTTCTGGATGACTCATGTAAACATCTTCAGTCAGTTTCCCGTTAAGGAAAGCGGTTTTGACATCCATCTGCCAGATTTCATAATCATGAAACGCAGCTATGGCAAGCATTATCCTGATTGACTTAATCTTGGCTACTGGTGAGAAGGTTTCATCATAGTCAACCCCCGGGGTTTGAGTGAATCCCTTCGCAACCAGCCGAGCTTTATAAGTATGCACTTTTCCATCCATGTCAGTATTCTTTTTGAAGATCCACTTGCATCCGACTGTCTTTCGACCCGGTACATTGTCAACCAAGTTCCAAACTTGATTGTCATACATGGACTTTATCTCGCTGTCCATTGCCTCTTTCCATTTTGCAGACTCGGGGCCTGCCACTGCTTCACGGTAGCTAGCTGGCTCATCCAAATTAGTCAATATACGATCACTGACTAACGTGTCTCCGTCCGAAGTAATATGGAAACCATAGAACTCGGGCGGCATGCTAACTCTACCTGAGCGCCTAAGGGGCAACGAAATCTCGGTGGGTCCAACAGGAACTCCTTCCTCATGTTGGTTGCTAGTTTCTTCCAAGGTTGTCTCATCGGGCGTCTCCTGAATTTCTTTGAGATCGATCGTACTCCCACTGTCCTCTTTGGATATGAGTTCTCTCTCTTGAAAGAACCCCCGTCTTGCTACAAAGACCACGTCCTCGCTTGGTCTGTAGAACAAGTATCCAAAAGACTGTTTCGGGTATCCGATGAAGTAACACCTCTCACTTCTTTCTGCGAGCTTATCTGAAGTATCTCGTCTCACGAATGCTTCACAGCCCCAGACTTTGATGTGTGCCAACGAGGGAACTTTCCCTGTCCACATCTCGTGCGGTGTTTTCGCAACCTTCTTGGTTAGGACAAGATTTAGGATATAGGCGGCAGTCTCTAAGGCATACCCCCAGAAATGGATTGGAAGTGAGGCTCGACTCATCATGGAACGAACCATGTCCAACAAGGTTCAGTTTCGTCTCTCTGCAACACCATTCAGCTGAGGTGTTCTTGGAGGCGACAACTGTGAAACAATTCCACATTCCTTGAGGTAATCGAGAAACTCGATACTAAGATACTCACCGCCTCTGTCGGATCTAAGCATCTTTATCTTTCTGCCCAATTGATTTTCTGCTTCATTCTTAAACTCTTTGAACTTTTCAAAGGTATCCGACTTATTCTTGATTAAGTAGACATACCCATATCTACTAAAATCGTCGGTAAAGGTCACATAGAACCGCGTGCCATCTTTAGTGGTTGTTCTGAAGGGACCACACACATCTGTGTGTATGATATCCAACAGACCTTCACCTCTTTCAAAGGAACCTTTGAATGGTGATTTTGTCATCTTGCCAAGTAAGCAAGATTCGCATACATCATCCGACCCGAGGTCGAATGATTCCAACATTCCATCCTTTTGGAGTTGGGCGATGCGTTTCTTGTTTATATGGCCAAGGAGACAATGCCACAGATAGACCTGGCAAACGTGTCGTGTCGTGTCGATTTCGTGTCGTGTCAAAACATTAAACGGGTTGAAAGTGCTCGACCCTAACCCAACCCGTTTAATAATCGTGTCGTGTCGTGTCAACCCGGTTATTTTCGTGTCGAGTTCGTGTCGAGTTTCGGGTTTGGGGTTTAGACCTTGTAAATATAGCATGTCACTTTTCGAGTTGAAACACTAAGTATGTTGAAAGAATAGGAGTTTGAGGCGAAAAGGAAAACATGAAAAACTAGTAATATAAGCATTCACACTAAGTTTATAGAGCAACGTTAAAAGATTAGGAGTCGAGGAGATGAATGACGAGGTTGAGAGGAGGAGAGAGAAGCTGAGTGAAATTGTGGAGTATGAGTGAGAAAGTAGAAAAGTGAAAATGAATTCATGACCTAGGTGGCTAAGCGACTTCCACATTATAAAACACGTCAATCAGAAGTTTTTATTTTAAATATGGTATTGATTTTTGACTTGTCCAATCTATATATGAATTAGAAAAACTTGAATATAAATAAACGGGTCATTTTCGAGTCATTTTCGAGTTGAAAGTTTCAACCCTGACCTTACCCGTTTAATTATCGTGTCGTGTCGTGTCAACCCGTTTAATTAAACGGGTTGAAATCTCTTACCCAAACCCGTTTATTTCGTGTCGAGTTCGTGTTGGGTTGTCGTGTCGTGTCAGGTTTTGCCACCTCTAGCCACAGACATGCCTTTTCTACACCGCTTGAAGCATCAATAGTTAAAACATTTTTACCATAATTGTCAACACACATAATAGATTCATACACTCCATCACAAGGCATAGCATTAAATATAAAAACATCATTTTTGAAAACTGAAATTGAACCATTCAATTTATTAAACTCATAATAAAAACCTTATCTAAATAGTGCATAAAAAGAAATTATGTTCTTTGCCATATCTGGCGCATAGCAACAATTATGTAAATCTAATCTAACTCTACTGCTCAGCATCAGTCCATAAACACCAATCTTGGTAACAGGTGACGTTCTCCTATTGCCCATGACCAGGTTCAGTCTGCCATGCTCCAGTTCCCTACTTTCCTCTAGGCCCTGCAAATCAGAACAGATGTGAAAACCACATCCTGTATCAAGGACCTATGAACGGGAAAAAGATGAGTTATTAGATATAGAATATGTACCTGCCTGTGACGGTTTCACTTTACCGTCCTTGACATCCTGCAGATACGTTGGGCAACTCCTCTTCCAATGACCCTTCTGCTTGCAGTAAAAGCAGTCGGCCTCTTTGGGGTTCCGAATATATGGAATTCCGGAAGACTTACCTTTCGGGGCACCGCTAGATGACCCGACATGAGTCTTTTCCCTCCAGTTCTGCTTAGGAGGGCCTTTCTGTTTCTTTCCCTTTCTGGAGCCAATAGCCAGAACAGGCGGGTTGACAGGGAGCACAGCCTTTCCCTTCATCCCGTCCTCAGTCGTACGAAGCATGAGATGTAACTCAGCTAGATTTTCCTGGTTGTTGTTCAAATGATACGCCAGTGTGAACTGGTCATAAGAACTGGGTAAGGAGTTTAGCACTATGCCAACTGCTAAATCCTCATGAACCGGCATTTCCAGCTTTCTAAGCCTTTCCACGTAACCATGCATCCTCTGCACATGTGCACAGATGGACTCGCCCTCTTTGGGCTTGCTGTTAGTGAAAGCTTTTACAACCTCACGCCTTTCGATGCGCTCTTGTTTGCGGAACCTTTCCGCGAGCTCTTTGTGCATCTCGTAAGGCCAATAGTCCTCATAGATACGCTGCAGTTCAGGGTTTATAGTAGCGATCATGATGCAAGCCACTTTGGTTGCATCATCAGAGTGTTTGGTGTACGCAGCGATTTCCTCGGGAGTAGCGGTTTCAGTGTCCACATCAACAAACTCGGTTTCTAGAACATACTCTTTATGTTCAAACCTTAGAGCCATTTTCATGTTGCAGATCCAGTCATTGTAGCTGGTGCCGTCCAACGTCACCTTTGAGCATAATGACAGAATCGAGGTGACACTACCGGGATTTGAGTGGGGAACGGATTGGTCAGAAGACATCTGAACAAGAAGAAGGTAGTTTTAATTAGATAGAGTAATAATAATCCTCATATTCACCCAAGAATAAATACGAGGCTAGGATCCTACAATAACAATCTACAATACCGAAAAGGGATGCCGTAATCAATATTGCAAATTTTACAAGGTAGGCGAATGACGATTCAGCCAATTCCACCGCGGAAACATAATCATATTATAATGGAATTCCTAGTTTCTTTTAGATTTACCGAACTGTTCGATAGCATGTTTTAATCTCGGGAATGCCCCGCTGTTTGTGACTGGGATACCGAGGATCACAAACCGGGTGTGAATAACCATGCAAATTTGCTTGGTACTCTTGAAGTCAATTGTCATCTCTAATTAACGTGCCGGTAAACCACACACGCTCCGTTAATAATGACAAAATCAAGAAACCCATTACGACTCTTTGCGGACCCCAGTTGGCATGTCGGTAAACCACACACGCTCCACCAACGTTCCACAAAGTGCAATGTGCAATTTCATGGATTAGCACCAATTCACATTTTTAACCTAAAGTAACTAGATTGGGATTTGTTTTAAGGTTCTAGTACTTTCAATTATAGCATTATACTTTTAAGAGGCTTAGCGGTTCTATCATACCCGTTCGGCTAACGACACTCGACTGACCAGGAGAGCGGTTGGTAAGAGTAGATACCCATTAGACTAACATTTTATAGTCAGTCGCCTTATACCCTCTTTATAGGACAGTTTTGTGAATGAGGCTTACTAGCGGTAGACTAACCAATTTTCTTATACATATTAAATTAACTTTTAATTTTAAATACATATAAGATATATTTTAATCTCATTAAAATATTTTGGAATTAATTTTATCTTAATTTTCGCAAATTATTACTAATTTTTTGAAAATTTTAATTAATTCTTTAAACTGATTTAATTGGTCCTTTAATTAATCAATTAATTAAACTAATTAAATCTAGGTTACAAATTACCAAATTAATCAAATTAATTTATCTGTATGTGTCCCTATGATTTTTGAAAATTTCAAGCCAAGGAAATTAGGGTTCAAGTTATTTTAGTTGATCTAGTAACCAAAAATAACAACACATAATTAAGGCAAGCAAATCAAGCAATCAAGGGGGACCAATAGGGCATGGCGGCTAGGGTTAGGAAACCCTAGCCAAGCCGTCGACTTCAAGGCCTCCCAAGGGTGAGATTTCACAAAAAACACCAAGGCCAAGAATCATGCAAGCAGTTCATAATCAAATCACAAGAAAACTAGCTAGCTCTGATACCACTAAAGGGTTTCTATGCAATCAATGAACACAAAAATACCTAACGTTCACATGCAACCCTAATATTGATCTATGTTTTCTTCTATGAAGATTAGAACTAAGAACCTAAAGGAAACAATTCAATTCTAAAGATGAATTAAGAAAACCAACCTTTGATCTTATGATCCTTTCAAGCAGCAGCATAAGTATCCTGCCTCAAATGCAAGTCACACCCAAGGGATGGAAGAATCAGTCCAGCAGAATAACACAGAGAGACATATGGCGTGAATATGAGGTGCCAGGGGGTTCCTTTTATAGCCTCCTAGGGTTACACCTGAAACCCTAAGGAGCCTCCAACTGGACAAGGCTTTTGACCACTTGGACCAGGCTTACCAAAACCCTAATTAGGGTTTCGCCAAACCCTGGAGGAGCCTCCAGGTTGGCGCCACTTTTGGTCCCTGGTTTTACCTGGCCAGTTATTCAACTATTGAATAAATGCCAAACCAGTCCCTGCACCTTTTAATTAATTAGTTTAATCTCTAAATTAAATCCAATTAATTCTAGATTAAATCTCAATTAATTAATATAGTTTCTAATTAATATATTAACACTTAAATATATTAATAAACCATATACTTAATTTCTATTGATTTATTATGCAATTTATAAATCAACTATTCTCTCTACTGAACTATATATCTATCCTCCATCTATGAGGGCAACCCAAATGGACTTTGTTTTTAATCATAAGATAAATACAATTATAAGTCATGGCTTAGACACCTAATCCAACAAACAGATGATGGCTTGAACAAACAAATTTTCTCCCTCTCAGCAGTTGAACATTATCAGACTTGTCTCAATTAAGTTTCTCCCTCTTAAATGTATAATATTTAACACAACAACATCCGATATTCAGAGACAATATGAACATCAGACTTCATAATATTTCACAAGAAACTCATGTAATCTCTTGTATCGCAAATGATAGATCATATCTCTCCACTTAAAGATCACCGGATATTATTGTCTTAACATTGCTCGTGATATAATCCATGAAGCAATCTATTAAGCGCGGGTTTATCCAATACTCAAATCTCTATTTCTAAGTACTCATGAACGTTGCAGCAGTCTTACTGCAATGTCTAACTCTTTAGACAATCTGCAACCAATTCATGACAGTCTTAGTTCATACTTACTTCCTAACAGTATGATCGACTGTGGAGTTTTAAATAATCTAATTATTAAGGAAGTTAAACATGCAAATATAGAAACACAGAAATAAACAATTGACAAAGGCAGTAACAATACTCATTTATAAATCTCTATTATAAAATCACCGAGTCAATTACATTTATACTGTTACAAGTTTCTAATCTATCTAATTACTAAAACAAATATCATCCTTCAATCCAATGCTCTGAGCATGCTGATTATGCTTGATCCTATTCAGAGCCTTAGTCAAAGGATCTGCAGGATTTTCCTTGGATGATACTCGCTTAACCAGTAAGTGCCCTTCTTCTATTTGATGTCGAATGTAGTGGTACTTTCTTTCGATATGCCTGGACTTTCCATGGTCTCGCGGTTCCTTTTCCAAGGCGACCGCTCCTTCATTATCGCAGAAAAGTTCCACCGGCTCCTGAATGCTTGGGACAACTCCAAGATCCCCGATGAAATTCTTCAGCCAAGCCGCCTCCTTAGACGCTTCACTCGCTGCGATGTACTCTGGCATGGAACTTTGTAGTTCAAATGACATCTCTCCCAATATCCTTTTATCATAAATGATGAGCAATACACATGGCATGGAACTTTGTCACTAACAAACCATGTATTTAATTTTGAATATCTTTTGCACTGGTTTAATAGTAGAAAACATCTTTAAGCGTTCATGTTTTTGCTCTGGTGCTAGTTGTTGGTCTTAGAATATGAATACACTTGTACGAATCATTAAGAAACACGGAATAACATAAGATATTTGATCACAGTCGTTGACGCTATAAAAAATAAACCTTAAAAGCACTAATTAAGTAGGGCAAGTAACGGTCGAATCCACGAGGTGCTTATGGTTAACAACTAGTTCTAATAAAATCTAAAACAGAACAAAATCAGAAAACAGCTATTGCAAGAATTTAATTCAATAACAATGAAAAGTGATTGCTTCACACTTTCAGTTTTGATTCCTAACAACATATTGCACCAGGTTCTACTAAGTTTGCATTCATTCAGGTCACATAGACATAACGTCCTATTGATGACTAATCTGGTATCAAACTATGCAAATCCGCACTGTCCCTCTTACACACCACTGTGGATGATTTGACACGGTGGGGATGATCACAATAGAGTTGTATTACACTCTATCAAATAAGAAGTTTAAGAACAAGTAATGAAAACCAGTCATATGATTTAAAAGCAAAAGATCCAAATATTGTGTTCATGAATCTAAACTATTCGAACCAAAATACAATATGAGAAAAGAAATCTAAACCTACTCCCGGTCACTATCACGGGATGATTTAGCTACTCATGGATGGGGATGATGCAAATATTGTGTTGATGATGATGAACATGACTAGATCTTCAAATTTTTAAGAATTCTAGCTTGATCTTGACTTGAATGAAGCTGAATGTGAGATTGGGAATGGATTAGAGGTGTTTGGATGCAGTTTAGAACTCTAGAAAAACACCCAAAACTTCTAAAAGTCGACCAAAAAGAATTTGAATCGATAGGTATAAGCCCCCTTAAATAGAGCAGCTCAAATATGACAGTTTAGGTCACGCAGTAGCATCTTACCTAGAGTCTAGGCACTGCCTAGGACGTTGTCTGGGAGGCTGAGAGTTTTTCGTCAAACAACATTCCACCAAAAGACGCAAGTAAAACATTGGGCATCCTAGGCCAGCGTCTGGGACGCTGCCTAGGATGCTGACAGGCTTTTTCCAACTTTCAGCTCTGACTTCCCCCGCACTATTCACCAGTTTGACCCTGACGTCTTACACAACGTTTGGGACACTTTCTGGGACACTGACACACTTTCTCATCTTCCAGAAGTCCATTTATTGTGCTACTTTCACCTGATTCTTTCGTTCTTAATGTCTGCACATATATTTCACTCATTTCTATAAAAAATAGGGCCATTCTTGGTCAACTTAACATAACTTGACATAACATGACTTAACATAACAAAACACATCATGACTTAACATACATTGACATAACATAACATAACATAACATAACATAACATAACATAACATAACATAACATAACATAACATAACATAACATAACATAATGTAACATAACATAACACAACACAACACAACACAGCAAAACACAACACAAGACAACACAACACAACACAATATAACATAACATAACATAGCATAACATCATATCATAGCACAACATAACATAGCATAACATAACATAAAATAACATAACATAACATAACATAACATAACATAACATAACATAACATAACATAACATAACATAACATAACATAACATAACATAACATAACATAACATAACATAACATAACATAACCCAGACTGTTGAGATTTGATCATATTAACAAGAACATTCATGCAGCGGAAGATAAAACAATATCAAATCATAAAACTAAGTATATTATCACACAAATCATCAATTTCATAATCAAGGATCATATGTTCATAATAATTGCATCAACTAACAAGATGAATATGAACCCATTCCTTTGTTTGGATGTAAGGATCCAAACCAGAATCCCTCTAATGATTCACACCCAAGAACACCAGCAAACCAAATAGACAGAGTTTCTTCTTGGCTTGAAGAAAGATACAAAAACCCTTGAAAGAGTTATGGAATTTTTGACAAGGAGAAGGATGGAGGAGGGTATGGAGGTGGCGGGTCCTTTGGAGGGTTTTGGGATGCCTTAGGGTTTGACCCTAAGGCCTCTATTTATACTGGAAGGCTCCTAGGGTTCCAAACTTAAGGAGCTTTCTTACAGCCACCCCTGGACTTGTCTGAATTAATTAAACATTTAATTAATTACAATTCAATCCTTCTAATTAACTTCTATAAAAATTAATTTATCAATTAATTATTGATTCAGTTTCTGATTAATTTATTTCTCAATAAATTAATAAACTAATCATTCTTTCTTATTTAGTGTCATTGTTTGTTTTTACTGGGTCGTGAGGGAAACCTAAAAGGACCCTGCTATTATTAGAAATATCACCACAATTAACGACATTGGACACTATTTCCAACAGGTAACTTCCGCCACTAGCCACATCTCCTGCGGGGTACTTCGTGACCAGCCTAACCTAACTATTTCTCTTATCGGGTCCTTCATGGATTATCAAGTACATATAACATACTTTTTTAGAACTCATATCAATTCAACCATTCAAAAGTCATAACCATACATTCATATCATAGATAATCACACTACATGCACCATTGACATAATAGACGAGTTAGTGTAACTCACCTGATACTACTGTGTTACTAGCAGCGATCCAAGTGCCAAACATTAAAAATAACATATAATTCCTACAATTATTATCAATAAACAATACTTAGATTATAGTACAATACGTTACTTTTTAATACTTATGTGCATTATACATTTTGGCTTCTTTTTCTAATCATTCATACAGTCTTTACCAAAAGACCTTAACCCATTAAGTCCTTGTCAACATGAAACCTTATAAAACCATGTACATATGCATTTAAGCCCTCCCTAGTTGATTAAGACAAGAACTTGAAAGTAAAGGTTCAAGGTTGGATTTTCACATGAAATTACAATATTCACTAAGTTTAGTTTTCCATACAAGCTCATATTTATAAAACCAACAAATGACTTTATAAACTTCTTAAAACATGTCACATATGCCAAGCCATCTTATTCTTAAGGTCTTGATGCATTAAGGGCCATGACATTTTTATACATTTTCTGAATTAAGCCCTTCAAGACCCCTTCTTAGTGTTTGACCATATATTCTGAACCACAACTCTAATTGACATGTGATATAACTTTTTGGAAACTATGCTTGATTTCTAACAATTTCTATATGAGATAATTTTTCCTAATTCTGCTTTTATGTTTCTAAAAAAGGTCTGCAAGATCAGGGACAAAATCAGAATCTGTTATGAACTTTTGCATCCTTTTTCCAACTTTTAGCATGTTTTCTTTGATTATTCCTCACACATATTCTATTATGTTTTTGACAACACAATTGTTGATTGTTAGAGTTAAGATGTACATTAAGACCTTCACATATGCTTAAGACCAAAGCTTGCACAATTGATTGACATACTTAAGTTTTACATTAAATCATACACACATAGAGACCATGTATTCATATTATTTCAATGCGTCTTGAGACATGCTTACTAGGGCTGTTTTTCATATCTTTAAACACAACCACAATCACCCATGAGATGGTGGTGCATTGGTGGGGATTGTATGGTAGAAATAAGAACACGTAAAAAGAACACATCACAATTTACATGTCTTAGATACGAATCACGGCTGGAGGCACACAAACTATTGCAAGTAACCACAATCCTTAACCGACAGTCACCTTCGTGGTGGTTTCGTGGTGGTTTTAGGTAGCCAAACGGCTGTCGGTGGTGGTGATGTTACTGTTAGACAAGAGGAAGCAAAATAAACGACAAAACTTACCGAAACCTGCTAGAACCCTTACCGAAACTTCCACCGTAACCTCTCCTTGATCCTGACAACAAACCTCCGACCACAACCTTCTTCTTCCTCATGTCAAAACTCCGATCAAAGCCTCTACCCGACCCCTTTCTTGTTTTCCCATTCTTCTTTCTACACAGCAGCAGCTAGGGGCTGGTATGGGTTTATTGTTTGGTGCGTTAATCACTACTAGAAAATAGATCTTTAATGACACACGAACTATGACATACACTGATTTTATGATATGCAAAATTTTTTGTCATAAAAAATGCCATCTTTTTCAAAACTGAAAGATTTATGACATGCTTGGTTGTGTGTCGTAAATCCATGTCATCTTTTTAATATATTTATGACATTAAAAAATTTATGTCATATATTTTTGTGTAGTAAGGCTAAGGGGAGCAGTTCGCTCAACCCCTCGCCAAAAATTCTCGCTGAAGCCTCGCCGACCTCGCCAAACACACCGCCACCCTCGCCTTTCGCCTTCGCCGATGGAATCCTCGCCAACATTTCAACGAACTCGCCAAGGGACTCCAACGTGGCTGGTTTAGCGAGGGAGGATGGCTCGCCACTGCTCCCCCAGCCTAATCGAAAAAAAAAAACACCCACTGTAGAAGAATTGGTGGGCTTCACGAAAATTGAAATTCCCCAAATCCGCCTCCTCATTTTTAAAACATTTATCGAAACCTGTTTTCTATTGAAACCCTAAGACATTTACATCGTCTCCTTCCCAAATTCGTCGACCTGCAAATTCCCTCCGCCTCCTCACAATATTCTTTGGTAAACCCACTACCACCGCATCTATACAGACAGTATTCCTTTCAATACGTATCATATTTAGGGGATTTTTTCTAGGTAAGTTTGTTATCTGGTTCGAATAAAGACAATACTCCTTTCGTCGACCTGCAAATCCCTCCGCCTCCTCGAATATATGAGGGCAGATTTAACAAATCTAGGTAAGTTTGTGATTCGGTTCGATATTTAGGGGATTTTTTCTATACGTGTCATTTTAAATTAGCTTGGCAGATCCAGAAAACATGGAGGTGGTTTCAAATCGTGTTGAACTACGATAAGCGTTTGTTATATACAGAATTAACATAGCTATATTAATGTTAAAATCGATTTTCGCCCAAATCGAGTTCAACTACGCTGATGTTCAAATCGAGTTCATCTGCATTTGCGTCATCCCAGATTTTCCGGGCCAGGTTTTTACTCTTACTTCTGAATGTGTGTGTTTGACAAATGAATTTTTGTAATTTCTGCCATTTGCGCCATCCAGAAAACATGGTGGTGGTTTCAAATCGAGTTCAAGTATGCAGTTAAACACATGTACACTTTTAAAAAGGAATTTTGTAGTGACTCTTGATTTCAAATTGGTTTATATTTTCAGTGTATTACACATTTCTTTATGTTTCTATCGGGTATGGAGGTATGCAGTTGAGATGTTGCATCTACTAAGTATCAATTTAAATAAATCTTTATTTACGTTTCTATCAAATTGGGTTAAATTTACAGTGGGTCGAACTAGGATGGTTTGACAATAACATGGTCCAACACCAAAGGATATATATATATATATATATATATATATATATATATATATATATATATATATATATATATATATATATATATATATATATATATATATATATATATATATATATATATATATATATATATATATATATATATATATATATATATATATATATATATATATATATATATATATATATATATATATATATATATATATGTCTTGGTGGGGTGTTCAATAGTGGTCTAATTGCATCCCTTCATATATTACACTTGTATCACAGGTCTGATTTTTTTGTAAATTATATTCTACTTTTTTGTACCAATTCTACATTAGGTCTGGTATACCAACTTACTTTTTTTGAAGTGTGAATTACAACATCCTATTTTTGTATCGTATTCCACCAAATGTAGTTATTTTAATCATTAAGTAAACGAATCTGATGCTTGTATTCTCCTACATAATTTTTTATTTTATCGCAAATATGATTTTTAATATAAATAAAAGTATGCACCAGGTGTAAATGAAGAACACGAATATGATGGAGCAAAAGGATAAGTTTGAAAAGGAACGGAAAGATCTTGATGAGAAAAGCAATATTTTTGATAGTTTCTAAATATTTATTATATTGTATTTGATATATTAATTCTGATGTGAAATGTATTGTATTTGTATCAATGATATTTTGTATTATATTTTGCAATATTAAATTTAATGTGTAATTTAATTTTAATATTATTAAATCTATAGAAACAATATATTTTTTATAAAATTGTAAAATCATGACACACAAAATGCACGTCAAAAATGAACACCGTAAGTGTATGTTGTAAATGTAAGTCATAATTTTTTTTTTTTTGGTAAAGAGGACGGTACCTCTGGCAAATTTTATTAATAAAAAAAATAAATACAATTGAAGGCTGGGGACTCCCCACCTAAGAAACGACAAAAACCCATTGGGACATGCCCCAATGGACAACAAGGCTATACTAGGAACCAAAACAGATTTTGGAACCAGAAAACATAACAGGAATATAAAAAGCAAACATCCTGCAAAAAAACAAACAATATAGGAAGAGAAATATATAGTGGAAAGGAAGGTATAGGAGAGAATAATGGACCACAGTGGAAAATAGGAAGTACATCTCTCAACGTTAGGGGAGGGACTAGATCCTTTTAGCCAAAATAACATTAAGGGAAGGTTTCATAGACAGACTCATCAGTCTACAACGGACATCATCAATAATAGACCTGACAACAGCATGATACGTGTTTCTCTTATTTTTAAAAATTCGGTTATTTCTTTCCTGCCAAATGTGGTAGATAGCTCCCGCAAGCACAAGTCTTCGGATAACGGACCAGACATTCTTACCTTTAGAGATGGGCTTGAGAAGATTGATGATATCCGACCAGCAATTTGTGGGGAATGAGAGGTTCATAACATGCTAAAGATCATGCCAAACCATAGAAGGGAAAGAACATTCAAAGAAAAGATGAGGAAGGGAATCGGAACAATCGCTGCAGAAGGCACAGATGAGGTTGGGAGAACCAAACAACTCCCAGCTTCTGATTTTATCATGGGTCTTGAGTCGATCTTTGAGAGCAACCCAGAGAATGAAGGCATGTCTAGGGATATTCTGGGAGAACCAAACAAGATGATACCAGTCGACAGGCTGCTCCGCAGGACGGATAGAGTGCCAGACAGAACGGACCGAAAAAGGATAGACCTTACCGTCGCAAGATCTCCAGAGGAGTTTATCAGGAACGGACGTGGAAAGAGAAGGGGGGTTATGAGAAAGGAAAATGGGGTGGGAGTCCTGCCAGCAATGGGGGCGCACCCAACACCCGTTGAGGACAATGTCAGCAACCTTAGAATCAGGAGTGAAGCCGGCATTATGGATGTTACGGGTAGATAAGAACTTAGAGAGCGGACCAGCAGGATGCCAGTTATCGAATCAAGCAGACGTAGAGCAGCCATCACCAACCTTGGAGACAATAAAGTCCCTGATCTTACCCCGTATGTCGAGGATATTGTGCCAGGCATAGCCCGTACCGCGCTTCTTGGGGGCATCCCAGAAGTTACGCCCACAGAGGCGGTACGAGTGGATCCACCTGACCCAGAGAGAATCCTTATTAGAAAGGAGTCTCCAGGCATGGGAAGCCATAAGGGCAATATTCCAAACAGCAAGGTTACGAATACCCAGACCACCATGGGTCTTAGGGAGACACACAGTCTTCCATGAGACTTTGGCTTTACCACGCTTCATCTCACCGTTGCACCAGAGGAAACCCCTAATGAGTTTCTCAATCTCGTTAGAGATAGATTTAGGGAGAATAAAAACGGAAGCCCAATATATTTGCATGGAAGAAAGGACAGAGAGGATGAGCTGGAGACGACCGGCAAAAGAGAGAGACTTGTTCTTCCAGTCATTAATCCTGCATTTGACTTTATCAACAAGGCGTTTACAGTCCTTGTAGACAAGACGAGTGGTGATGAGAGGGACGCCAAGGTATCGGACAGGGAAAGATCCCTCCGGAAACCTAACAATACAATCAATGGAAGCTCTGCGCCTCTCACCAATATTACAGTAGAAAGCTTCACTCTTCGCTTCATTAGGGTGGAGCCCAGAGACCCTAGAGGATTCAGCAAGAGAGTCAAAAATGACACGAACCGAAGATGTATCGCCTTGACAGAAGAGAAGAAGATCATCGGCAAAGCATACATGGGTGATACTTTGCTCCTCACATTGCCGATGGAATTTAAAACAATCGGAGTCAGAGATGTTTCTGTTGATCATAAGGTTAAGCACCTCCATGACAAGAGTGAAGAGATAGGGAGAGAGGGGGTCACCCTGACGGATGCCCCTTTGACAGTCGAAGAATCCGTGCATATTACCATTGATACTCACAGAGTAAGCAGCAGTGGTGACACACGTCATGATCCAGTCAATCATACGAATGGGGAAACCAAACCCAAACAAGATTGTGCGAAGAAAAAACCAGTCAACTGTATCGTAAGCTTTTTGGATATCGACTTTAAATGCACACCTGGGGGGACCACGATGACAATGATAATCACGCATGAGCTCCTGGACAAGAAGAACATTGTCAGTGATAAGGCGCCCTGGAATGAAAGCCGATTGGTTTTCATCAACGAGAGAAGATAGGTGGTTCTTGATACGATCCGCAATGATCTTGCTGATACATTTGTAAACAACGTTACAACAGGCGATGGGGCGAAAATCAGTGACTTTAGACGGCGAGTCAACCTTAGGGATGAGAGCAAGCACGGTGTTGTTGAGGGATTTAAGGAGTTTACCAGAAGATAAGAACTCCTTAACCGCCGAACAGACATCTGACCCTACGATATCCCAAGCAGACTTGAAGAACTTAACCGTGAAACCATCTGGGCTGGGCGCTTTATCATCTCCCATCTGGAACAAGACGCACTTAACCTCCTCATCCGTAACAGGAGTAAGCATGGCGGCAGACTGAAGAGGGGAGAGCTTATTAGAGAAGAGGGAACACGGGTCACGAATAGCAAGGGAGGGGTGGGCTGCGCTCAAGAAAGTTTTAAAGTGGGAGACGAACAGATTGGGGAGGGCATCCCCAGAGATCCAGTTGCCCTGGTCATCCTGGATGGAGTCGATACGATTACGAGAATTACGGCTTTTAACAGACTTGTGGAAGAAAGCAGAATTTTTATCACCCTCACGAAACCAGTCAACCTTAGCCTTCTGTTTCAGGAACCTCTCTTCATCCAGGCAAGCTTCATTATAAGCGAAAAGGTACCTGCATTGTTCGTCACGGAGAGCCCTATTGAAAGGGTCCCGATCCAGAGCAATTTGAACTCTATCAAGCTCAGTACGAAGAGAGATAACAAATTTGGAGATTTTGATCGCGGATAAGCTCTCTCAAAGCTTTCTGATGAGAAAGTTTACAGAGACCGCGAGTGTTCCACGCAGCGACGTGCGTCATATGGAAACCGATAGTGTGGTGGAGTCCATCTGCTCGTACTCCGGAGCTATCATAAGGTGATCATGAGGGGATCCAATATCTCCGGCAATGAACTGGGCAGTTTCCCCATCATCAGAGTCGACCTCAATGCAGTTATCCTCGTCGGTGTGAGCACGTTTAGAGGGGAGGGGGGAGTAGAAGCGGGATGATCTGTCATGTCGGTTGAACAATTCTCAAGAACGGAGAAGGCATTGAAGATAGGAGTTGAGCGCTCAGACTGTTTCGGTGGCGTGGTGGAAGAAAGTCGAACAAATGGGGAAGGGAAACCGGGTGGGGCATTATGAGAAAGGTGGGGAATGGGGGGGCGGTTCTTAATAGGAACCGGGCGGAACTTAAATCGCGAATTGTTAATAGTGTTTTTATTTTTATTATAAGTATTCTTTTTTGAAAAATCTTTAGCCGATACAACATTTTGGGTATTTCTGTTAGAATTACTTTGTGAATTATCATTAGTTTTGTTTTCATTTTTTGAACCTTGTTTATAAGAAGATTTGATATTTCCAGTGTTGTAAAAGTCGTCCTAGGCGGCCGCCTAGGCGGCGCCTAGGCGCTAGGCGGGCGGGTTCCGCCTACGATTAGTGGTAGGCGGTCAAGTTAGGCGGATTTGGTCAACGGCGGTCAAAATCGGGTTTAGGCGGGTCTGGGCGGGTCTAGGCGGCAAAATTTTCAATTTTTCAAAATTCAAAATTTTAAAGTTTTCAAAATTTTCAAAAAATTTCAAATTTCTAGAATTTTCAAAAATTAACAAATTTTTTAAAAAAAATCAAAATTTTAGATTTTTAAAATTTAATTTTAGAAAATGTCATTAATTATGATAATCGGTGGCCAAGTTACGATTATTGATGATTAAAATTGTCAAAAATATCATTAATTAGTCTAAACATTCTGATGTTTGATGACTTACATATTTAAACACTTAGATTTATCAAATTTTTATGCTTATTTATTTATTTTGTAGGGATATAAGTAATATCTAAATTTTAAAAAATAAATTTTGTTACAATTAATACTCCCCGCCTAGGCACCGACTAGTCCTCGCCTAGACCGACTAGTCCTAGGCCCCAGTCCACCGCCCGCCTATCGCCTAGCGACTTTTACAACCTTGGATATTTCTAGTTGAATTACTTAGCAAACTATCATTAGATTTATTTTCATTTATTGAGTTTTGATTAGAAACATTTTTCTTTTTAGAGACAACCGTAAAACCATCATTTTGTTCCATAGGATTAGAAGCTTGCATTGAATCAGTAGAAATTTTATCTTTTAGCTTATCTTCATTAGTCTTAGAAATGACATGCAAACAAGTGTTAGTTTCATGACCGTAAACCATGCAGTGAGTGCACATAGGAGGTTTCCACTCATACTCTATACGAAGAGTGTGAGTAGATAACTCAAAAGTATCGGGATCAGGGATACGAACCATCACTTTATCCACCCATGAAGATCTAGTGGGGACCTCAAGAAGGACACGTGCATAAACGGCTTTGCCAGCCGCATAAGTGCACATATTAGCTGTATAAGAGTCCATGGCAAGGGGCTTTCCAATTTTGGAAGCTATGTGGCTAAGACCGTCATCACTCCAAGCCTCATAGGGAATATCATGGATTTTGATCCAAAGCGGTAGTTTGTCATGTTTGTTCTTATGGATACTAAGTCCAGGTCTCCATTTTTGAATTACAATCGGGACACCTTTAAACGTCCATGGTCCATGAGTGATGACATGTTGAAGGCCTTGGTCATCACTAAATTTAAAAAGGTAAACACCATTACCGTTTAACAAAACGTCCAGAAGGCCATGTTGGGACCACATCTTGGAAGCAAGATAACACACGTCTGAATACCACATGTTTTTTCCAACAAAATAACCACAAATAGTCCTAGCATGTGTTTGACAGACTTTATTAACTGCCGCCATAGGAATATCTACCGGAACGTTAATATCATTGCTAAGGTTCGGGATAAGACGAAAATTAGCGCTAGTGTGTTTTTGAGAACCGGTAATAATGTTTGCTTGAGAATTAACAAGTAAAGGTAATTTTTTTGACCAATCATTAGCAATTTTATTTTTAAAACCATCAATTTTCACTTTATCTGAAAGTTTAGCAATGATCTCATTAACAGGAGGTATACATTTTGAGGAGTCACGGTTGCAATTATAATTGCCAAGAGAGTGTTTAGGTGGAGGGCCCAAAAGGGATTGAGAAATAGGTTTTTCACGTCCGATCTTAGAGGGGGACATCACCACATTGGAGCAAATAGGAGTGGCAAGTGGGTGATTATTCCCTACAGTAGAGACATTATCTTTACCTTTACGTTTGGAGACATTAGATAATCTAGGATTCAAATTGTTAAAAGCAAAAGTAGTCAAACCTTTATTTTTAGAAGCATGTAATTGGACCTTTGTGCAAGCATGGTCATCTTCCTCGTGAACAGATATTTCGTGTGCGACTTCAAAAGGCATGACCTTTGGAGAAGCATTCCCACGGTCGGATGTGACAGCAAAATCTGTGGTACTAACTCCAATCCTGGAAACGGCAACGTTGGTATCTTCGATTGCTTCTTCGCTTCCTTCCGTAGCTTCATCCTCCGACGAATCACCATCCTCAACCATGCCGTCCACCATTCTACCACCGGAATATTCGTGAGAAATACTTGGCCTCGAGATCACATCAGCGGGGATACGTTTTCTATGAAGAGTTTTTCTTTTATCTTTGTTTCTTCGTTCATCAGTTGCATCAATCAACGAAGACGAATAGTTCTTAAACATTAATGATTTGTTATCACGTGAGACCATTTGTAACTTTCTAACTTTCTGATTACCAGAGTATATGAATGAAAGACCAGTATCTTCACTTCTTTGAGCAGAAAAAATCATATTATCGTTGTTTTGCATACCTATGTTTTCATCATCAGGGTGTAGAACGGAATCAAAACCCGGTGTATCACCGGCCATGACAAAAACCGAACACAAAAACTAAAAAACTCAACTTTTTTGACCCTTACCCGAATTGACTCGCCGAATCAACTCACCGAGTTGACTGAATCGACTCAACCGATGGAGATCGGAGAAGATGGTGGTTGGGGTTTGCTGCAGAAGGCCTCTGGAATCCGGAATCGGTGACAGTAGATGAAAACTCGACGGCTAAGGAGGTGACTCGGTGAGTTGCAGGTCAAAGATCGTGGCCAAAGATCGGTTTCTGGTCAAAGATCGTGGCGCTCAGCTTCAAATTCAGTCTGTTATGGAAGAGGAGAAGTTTGGCGGAAGCAGATAAAAGCACTATCAGTGGAGAATGTAAAACCGGAGCTGCAGTTGTGGCCCTTCCGATTTACCAACTGTTCGGCGGAGCTTCAGTCTGTTATGGAAGAGTTCGGCGGAAGATCTAAAAGATAGGTCGGTCGTGATCAGAAGAAAAAGAAGAAGAAGCCTCCGATTTACCAACAGTTCGGCGGAGCTTCAGTTTGAACACGCTGTATAACCACTGCTTATCATCTTCATCTTCCGTTTTTAGGATTGGAACGGTGCTCAATGTAAGTCATAAATTTATGACATAAATGTGTGTCATCTTTCTTTTATGACAGGGGCTTTAATGACATACATTTGTGTGTCATCTATACCCTTTAATGACAATGTGTGTCGTTAAAAGCCTTTTTTAGTAGTGAATCTAAGGACATGAGAAGGAGAACGAGATATAGTCTGCCTTCAACGAACGATAGTCGCAAGCTTCACTCTCAGACACCATATTTTGGTAATCTTTTCTTGGCTTCTGCAATCGATTAGGGTAGTAGGGTGGGGTTGCACAAATGGAGCTTCACAGGAACGGGGGTATATATGAGACCATGAGCTTAATAAGTCGAGTTCACAAGAAGGACGAGAGAAGATCCCGATCACGTTGCATACGACCCAAAGGAAAGATGTAATTTTCTAATTCCATGCATCTTAGGTTTCTTGGCAAAAATGATCCCATAAGATGTTAAACCATGACCATAAAATACTTAGTCACATGTTTTTTATTTGTTGAATAACTATTGTTTACTTTTAGACAAACATAAGAAATTAACTATGAGAAAAAATAGTTACGGTCACATGTTTTCAGTTACTATTATGGTTTACACACCATTAATAAATCAAATTGTGACCATAAAAATGCTTATAATCACATATTTTTTTTATCATGACAATTGTTTACTTTTAGAAACACAAAATATTAACACGTGGATATAAAATACTTATAGTCAAAAGTTTTTTTTTAATGATGTTGCTAATTAGTGCTATCCTTTGGTCACAAAATAATTTTTATGACTATATAATTTACCTTTTCGCTACAATTTATCCGTATGACTAATTCCGACCTATGATTATGTCATTTAAAATTATACTCATTTGATCTTATATGATTTATCTGTCTTAATTAATAATTGCCCAAGATAAAGCTACATATCAAACAAAAAAATATTGACAAATGATGACATTTAACATTGACAAATGATGACATTTGGCCACGATGTTCCACCCTGACTCATACTTGCCATAATTCACTCATACTTATCATAATTCATAATTCATAATTCACTCATACTTGTCATAATTCACATGTTAATTTGGTCTAAGGGTGTGAATATGACTTCTAATGGTTACAATAATTTAGATAAAATGTGGCTAAAGTCAAAAATGAAACGTCATGATCCACCTTTAGACATAGAATTAAGCAAAACCATTGCTAGAGTGTTTTGAAAAAACTGTGCAATTAGTTTTTATTTATTTATTTATTAACCTGGTGGGTGTCTTTTTGTCACTTCGGTTCTTGAGTTTCTACGGGAGTTATTCTTTTTCAACTCTATTCTTCAATATACATACTCTATGGTGGATGTTAGAATAAGGAAAATCAGTGCTAATAATATTCCTATAAGATATACTATCAGATATATTGCACGTTCATGCATATCCAAATATAATTACAAAGATTCTCTCGAATTGCTCGAAGCTCATGTTTTGTGAAATTTTTCTGCTCAAATTTAGCCATTTTGAATAGCGTCTCTGTCTCAATTTTAATTGCTTGTAAGATTTATGTATACTAGAAAGATAATAATTACTTTCTTAAAATGATTGTTGATCTCTAAAATACATCAAATTTATAGTGTTGCAAGTAATTAAAATGCGAGTTAATAAGATGTTTGGCTAAGTTTTTCAAAAGTGTTTATTGATTTATTGGTTTTTCAAAAAGCCAATAAGTCAAAAATAGTATTTGGATTATCAAAAGTGTTTTTTAAAACAGCTTTTTGTAACCCTTTAAAAGTCATTTTTAATAAGTCAGGAAATCCCGACTTTTTGAGGTTGTAGCCCAGCGGTACCGGTGTTGCCCTCCCTCTTTGAGTTTGAGGGTTCAAGTCTCGCTAGAGGCATAGGTGGAAATTAGGTGTATTTTAGGAGTAAGTTAGATAGGATTATATTTGCCGTTTCAAAAAAGAAAAAAAAAAAAAAAGGAAATCCCGACTTCTTAAAAGGGTTTATGACTTCTTGGTATTAAAATGACAGATATACCATTTTTTGTCATTTTACATATATAAAAGATAAGTCACTTTTTAAAATATCTTTATCAACTTATTAACTTTTTCCACCACATAAACTTATGTAAACACTTTTTTAAAAACTGTTTTTTGAAAAATTATAAGTTAAAAACTCCCAAACATCCCCTAAATAAAATAATCTACAAGTAATAAACTAATTTAAATTTAGGATTTTGTTCTTGTATATTATTTTCTTGGTATACTGCCACAGAAAATATGATGTCGAAAAGGTTTTTTTCTTAAAATAAGTAATGTGTAAGGACGAACCTTATTTATTGTTATTTTTATTTTTTGAAACAATAAATATTACATTACACCTATTGTATTTAAATCATCTAATCTCTTAATTGGATTTTAACCAAATATTTAAGAAGGCCGAAGATACATCTTTAACGCTTTAACGCCAAAACAGGTCTTTGGCATAATAACCTTATGCCCATTTAAATTTGCGCTTGATATTTAGCTTAGTTGTTGACTAGCAGAGAAATTTAGGAAAATATGTAATTTTGTCATTTTCTAAATTTTTAATTGGGGTCCTTAATCCATAGAAAATATTAGAAAAGGTCCTTATGTTTTGTAAAATTATTGTAATGGTCATTGCTTAATTATAACTTTATAAAGATGGTTTATGTGGTTTATAAAGTTATAAAAATGGCCCTATCTAATAGGAAATTTACAACGATAGTCCTTTTGTTTAAAAAAAATTACCAAAGTTGTTCTTATGTTTAAAAAGAATTACAAAAAAGTTTCTGCGTAATTGAAAATTTCTAGAAGTGGTCCTTTATTTTACAGATATCTCACAAATTTATACAAATAACCTGTCTAATAGCGAATTTATAGACATGTTCTCTGTGTTTAACAGAAATTACAAAAATGGACATTATACAAAAGATATTTTACACAAAAAACATGTCGAAAATATAGATTTTAATAAACCCGCCACAACACGCATGTCATCCCGTTAATTTTAATAATAGATGTTAGAAAAAAGTCTTTCATTTGTGCCCCACCAAAACAACAAACATTTAGCGAAGTGAAATATCTGTGTCGTTAATGAAAAAGCTTACTTTATTTGTTCATGTTACCGTGTAAAGTACTTACGTTATTTTCATTTATTAATTTCGCTAGCCTCAAACTGATAAATATAATATTAGATCTAGTCAAGTTTGCACCAAGTAATAACTATCCCCATCCATGGCCTAAACTCATATCAAGTTGTGGGTGAAAACAATCACAATCAAGTATAAAAAGACAGCTGCCCAAGTGTTGGACCCAACTCTTCGAATCTCTTTTTCCTTTCTAAACAATTGAAATCCTTCTTTGTGGAAAATTAAATGAAACGAAAAGGTAGTAATTTAATGTCTTCTTTTGTTAACCAATAACTACCATGTGCAATAATTAAGTAATTCTAAATCATACTTCAAAAAACTACTTTAAAAAGTTTAAAATTTTCCATCACACTAAGAGACATCAACCTTTATGAAAACATCATATTAAGCTCGTAGTTAATTTTTATTTCTTTCTTATTCAAAAAAGTTAATTAGTTATTCTTGACAAGCTTGTCTTTGAAAATACTTGTTACTTAGTTAAAAAAAAAAAAAAAAAAAAAAAGCCTTTCTAAACTTTTGAAATGTAGTGAAGTGATAATATAGTCCATATAACACATTTGCATTTTAATACACTAATCGTTTATTTATAGACCAATTTTTTCACTAAACAACGTTTTTGTTACATTCTTATCATAGGAACATTTCATAAAGTTAAAAGAATGACATACATGATATCATAATCATGTGTCCGAATGATTTGACTAAATTTTGTTATCGTTTGGAGTTATTCACTAATATCATATGTTGAGTTGATGTATATTAAGAAAATCACTTTTTACTAAAGATAAATTATGACCATCAATTTCGTAAAGTTCACATCCTTAATATTGCTTTATCGTTTTTCAGACAAAAGTTGGCCAACGACTTTTTGCGGGAAGATCTTATCTGTGAGGTTTTATTATTTCTATTTTCTCATATTGTAATGACATATATGTAATGGAGGCATCATCGCCAAAGACTTACGGTCTCTATTTGTTACTCATGAGTAATTAAATTATTTTATCTTTCCCGTTTAATCGTTACAGATATAAATAGATTTTGCTAATTACTTGCAGACTTCATAACTATTCGCAAGAGTTTGTTGAGATATAAAATATACAAACGAATAGTAAGTGCGAAATATTTAAAAAGCAGAATTTAAACAGATAATATGTGATAAATGTAAAGGACAAAACTAAATAAATAAAAACAACATGTACAATGTTTTGAATGATATTTGATATTTGAAATCACTGTAATAAGCTTACAATTCACATACATAGAAACTCTTACAAAGTTGACTATTTATAAGGGGGGATGGACACCTCTTAACTATATAAACATACAAGTACACTGACAAAGTGGATATCCTATAAGCTTACAATTCACATACATAGAAACTCTTACAAAGTTGACTATTTATAAGGGGGGATGGACACCTCTTAACTAAATAAACATACAAGTACACTGACAAAGTGGATATCCTGATATATATTATATGTCCCATATATGTCCCTTAATACCTAAACAACTATGATGTTCATCTTTTGTACCCTCTTGTATATATACACGAAGAGCTTCAGATATAAAGTCCCCAAATGGTAAGTTCTTTGGATGGCCAAACTCCCCGGATCACAAACTGTCCTGATAACTTCAAAGATAATCACAAACTGTCCTGATAACTTCAAAGATAAGTTCTTCATACAATTTAGCTTAGGAAGACTTTACCTGCAGATAGTCACTATGAAGTCTAACAATCTCCCCCTCAGTCCCTGCTGTAGAGTCTTCGAATGTTCAACATTTCAAGAAAATCCAACACCTCTTTGAGAAATCGCCTCACCATGTACGCCTATTGGATATGAGCCATTATTTCATTTTGGATAATTGGTGAACGCTCAGGTGGTTTCAACACTACGTTTTTAATAACTTTTAGGAAGGTGTTGAAGCACTAGTTCTTCTGGCTCAGTCGAAATAACATCTTCTAATTGTCATATATTAGGCTGTAGATAACTCCAATTATAGGAACGTCTGTAATCCCATATTCTCTCTCCACGATCCCCTCAAGGCTAGTGTCCAAAAAAAAATCCCAACTTACATGGGAAGGATGCTATCAATTGTTACATCTATACAAGCAAAGTCAAGTACAAGCCTTTGATGATATCTTCGAATAGGCTGTAACACTTGGTAAGCAGTGGGTTTGGTGATAATTTTCTTATGGACAACCTTGGTAATGGCAAACAAGTCTGTAGGGTTTTTGTTGGGAAAATCTTCTTGAGTTATGGTATACTCTTCAAAATCACTCCAAACGACGTCATAATATAAAAGATTGCCCCATGAAACTTTTTTTTAAAACCCTTAACCTTCTTAGTTTTTGTCATTTCCATGTGACGAATGTGTGCTGGTGTTTGAGGAAGAAATTAGCTTGATGTTGACGTTCAACATAATCTCTATTAGCAGGTGAGAGATCATAAGCTTCCAAAGGTTTGAAGACTAGTACATAGGGACCATCGGGCATGTTTGGATAGTCTTATTAAAACCCGATGCCATTAGAGGGTCACAAGTGTTAGGAAGACAAAAGTCCTTATCCTATACACTTGAGATGAGTGCTAACCATGCATCTGGTGGCATACATTCACCATTCAAACCCTCTTCCTTGGTTGGTTTTTAACTGAAGAGGATATAATGGTATTTTATGTGGCCTCTTCCTCCTAAAGCTTTAGGGAGTAGGGGTGATCTTCTTCTTATTGATTTCCCTAACTTCCTTGGAGTCACACTTGTCTAGATCAAAACTATTGACCAATTTCTTTGGCTCATCATCAATAGTGATCTTTTTGCCCTTATCTTTCTTTGGGGCATCCTGAGTCATTTTTGGGTCTAGAGAAGATGGATCGGGAAAATTTGATCGCAGTCGTTGATGCAATCAAAAATAACCTTAAAAGCACTAATAGCTAGGGCAAGTAAGGGTCGAATCCACGAGGAGCTTATGGTTAACAATCTAGTTCTAACAGATTTAAAAGCAAACAAATTCAGACAAACAATGCTTGCAAGGGGTTTAATTCAATCAGAGAAAGATGTGATCACTCCCGGTTTCAGTTTTTGATTCCTAAACAATGTATTATATCAGATTTTACTAATTTTGCGTTCATTCAGATTACATAGACATAACCGTACTGTTACTGACTAAATCTGGGATCAAACTATGTAAAATCCGCACCCTCCGTCCTACACACCACTGTGGATGATTTGGCACGGTGGGGAAGATCACAATAGAATTGTCTTACACTCAATCAAGCAACAGTTTAAGAACAAGTAATGGAATCAAGTCATATGATTTAAAAGCAAACAATCCAAACACTGTGTTCATGAATCTAAAAGGTTCAAATCAACATACAATACTTGAAAGGAAATCAAAACCTATTCCCGGTTGTGATCACGGGATGATTTAGCTACTCATGACTTAAATTGATGCAAACTCTGTGCTGGAGATGTTGAACATGGCTGGATTCTTCAAAACTTCAAGAATTGTGGCTTGATCTTGATGCAAAAGAGGCTTAATTTGAGATTGGGAATTGTTTGGAGATGATTTGGGAGTGTTTTTGGCCTTGCAAAACTGTCAAAACCCTAGGAAAATCGTCTGGAGTCTGCCTTGGGTCGATCGGATAAAGTTCAATTAAAAAGAGTGGCTTAAATAAGGAAATTTAGGGCATTCTAGGCGGCAGCGTCCTAGACCAGCGCCCCAGATGCCCCTGGGACGCTGTGTGTATTTCTTCAGCAGTTACGACGAGCAGCGTTCCACGACGAGACGTCCCAAAAACGCCCGGCGTCCTAGGCCAGCGTCCCAGACGCCACCTAGGACGTTGACGGGGCTTCCTGGCATTTTTGGCTTGCTTTTTCCTTGAAAATTGGCCCAGAGTTCCAGGCCAGCGTCTAGGACGCTGCCTGGGACGCTGCTAGGACGTTGACGTTTTTCTTCAGCTTCCGGTGTCCGTTTAATGCGCAGTTTTCGCCCAAAATACTCGTTTTTCAATCACTGCATGTAATTCACTCAATTCCATCAAAAGTAGGGCCATTCTTGGTTCAATAAAGCTTAATTTATCATGTTAATCACGTATTACGTTAAACCAAAATGGCCCGATCAGAGGTATGCTGAATGGATGTTGGTCATAGGTAGGAGACCCTTGGTCATGTTTGCGTTTCTTTTCTTTTGCATCTTTTTTTAAAGAAAAAGAGGAGGAGAAACATATTTTCTTTTCTCCTTTTTTTGTATAAGAGAACTCAACCTCATCTGCAAACCCCTTTCTCTCCTTCATATCATCACTTTTTTTCAAATACCTTGAAGAAAGACTCACTCCTAGTCTTGGACAATGAGTCAACCCCAAGTTAAGAGATGAGTTTTTTAGCAACTCTCCCTTGGCGGTGATCGAATATGTCATTCGTTGCACCGCCTTGACTCGACAATCTAGGATCTTTATTATATCCCTGATGAGTTTGAAGTTTACCTCAGTCATCGTGTAGCTATTTGTGTAATGTAAGTAGATATACTAAAGGCACCTTTCAATTTCTTGGTCTTGTTCAGTGCCCAACTTAGTCATGATTGCACTATGTGACGACCTGAAACTTGATATGAGATAATAAATGAATATAAGTATATTTGATAATTAAAGTATAAGGTTTTTTTCTACTTATGTGATGCAAGGGAAAATGGTAAAAAAAAAAAGAGTAAATATATGGAAACTTATATGTTAAGACCTTTTTTAAGTCATAATGAAGTGTTACTTCATTTGAAAATTAGTTTTAAAGGCTCGAGGGCAAAATGAGAAATTTTGGTACAAAAGTGGAGAAATTAAGTGTCAAACTTTACAAATAAATATCTATAAGGAATTGGGAAAAAGTCATCAAGGAGAATTTGTAATGTTTTATGTATCAAGAATATAGGAAAAAGACTCGGGTAATTTGAAGTTATAATGAAGAAGTGATGAAGGTTTCAAATTGGCCAAGTGCTCATGTTTGAGGGTCTGCATCTAAAAATCTGGATGGATTTAGACTTAAGTTAGTGAGAGAAAGTTGTAATGCTTGTTCCTACCTTTCCAAGGACATGAATATTGTAAAAATATGATGTCATATTTAGAAGTTATGACTGTGCAAAGATTGAGAATATTTTAGATTAAGTTGTAGAAATTTTTTCTAAGGTATTTCTGGAGAGAGGCAATTTATTATTTAGCGCTTTGACGAAGTCAAAATCAGCCATTGCCTTCTCTCCTTTTTTGGTTTACACACATCAGAATCTAGAAAATGGAGCACGGTTCGCAAATACTAGAAACATGCACACACACACACATACACTTATGTGTGTGCAATCCCAATAGATCACGAGAGAGTGTGAGAGAGTGAGAGAAAGAGATCCAGCAGAGATATGAGATAGAACAATTTTTTGGTCCCTGTGGCCCACTATTTTTAGGGTTCAGGACAGAAAAAAAATGAAAATCGCAGCAGCCATTACTGCTGCCGGCGACGATGGAATGCAGCGGACCACGCCGAGCCGTTGGTGGCGGCAGTGGTCGGGAACAACGGTTCTGTGTGCCTGAATCCATGAAATCGATTAATTATCTCAAATTTCTTCCCGTTGACAGAATTTTTTGAAGGTAAATTTCTGATTTTAAAACCCTAAATGTTGAAATTGGAAATGCTTGAATACATGTTGGAATTAACTCTAGTTTTTTTTTTGTTATGCCAAATTATGAGTTCAAGATGCAAGCAAGTTGTGAATTTGGTGATTCGAATAGGGATTTTTGAATATATATATATATATATATATATATATATATATATATATATATATATATATATATATATATATATATATATATATATATATATATATATATATATATATATATATATATAGGGCTAGGATCAAATATATCCATACAAGTATTGTATAACCTTGAAACTCAATCTGGACCACTCATTTAAAACACATTCTTTTAAGAATATACAAAATTTAGTTCATTATTTTAAGATTGGTAAGAACTCATTATGTCAAAAACTTATTCTGTTAAGAATGTGTTTTTTTCATTGTTACGAGAATGAAATCCGATGGTCAGGATTTAGTTACAAGGTAACACAATAATTGTCATTCTTATTATAACCTAGCCCTATATATATATATATATATATATATATATATATATATATATATATATATATATATATATATATACATATATATATATATATATATATATATATATATATATATATATATATATATATATATATATATATATATATATATATGTTGGGTTCATAAGCACAAAGAATCAAGTTCTTCTTAGGAAGATTTTATTTTGTTCAAAACTGAAATTGGTGTTATGTGTAAATTTGGATGCTGATGATTAGGATTGGGATTGAGGACATAAGATGAACAAAAGAATATGTTATTATGATTGATAGCTTGCTTATTTTGAAAAGGATAAAGATTTGTTCAAAAGCAAAATGTTTTGTGGTTGGAATTGTGTTGTTGCATCTTGTAAACTTCATATACATCAAGTTCTAAAATTTTGAGACTTGAAACTGTAGATGATGTGACTTTTTTAATTTGGTCAAACTTGACCATAAAATGGGATTGTTGCAATATGTTTGATGTTAATATAAGTTGGTTTGTTTTATGCAAAATAATCTTTAGCACTTATAATTGGATCATGTTATGCAACTAAAGAACAAGTGGATAAAATGGATTACATGTATGAAAAAGAAAGAACACCATGATTATGTCTATTAGTTATATTATGTAGGACGATGAAAAAGAAAAGAATTGATAAATTAGAACTAAAGATACTTGAAGTGGATATAGGTGTGAAGTATTATGTTTATAGTTATTTGATATGTAAATATGACTTGAAAGCACATAATAGATGTTATAAATAGCATGGGACAAAATTTTGTAAGTTGGAATGGAATTGCGTATTCCAACCATTTTGGGGACACTTTTTCGTATGTACCAATACATTCAAACACTTAAGGAAGAGGAGACATATCATCAACAGAGTTACATCAGCAAAACCTAGCTGATATATTGTTGAGTCGAAGACTTTTGTTAGTGTCGAAGACCGAGGCATCAAGGATGCGCTTCAAATATTTTTGCTAAAAGCTTCTATCAGTCGAAGTCGATGCTATTCGATTCTAGCTAGCCTCTTCAACTGAAACCATGTGGTCTAATATGGATTTTGGATGATGGTGTGTGCATGATTGCTGCTTCGTTAGACCTGCTGTATGAACCCTGCAACACGATCCTACTGCCAATACGCATGCCATTCCTTAGTCGTGCAAATGAAATAATCTCATTGATTTATCAAGTATAAACAGATAGTTTTGATCATTTTGCAAGCAACGAGCTGATAATTGAGGTTAAAAATTAGGGTTTTAAGTTCGTATTATTTGTTTCGTGTAATACTTGAGTTGCAACCTAATTTCATCACTGAATATACGCAATACGTGTTTGTCATGGCTTCTGTCCTGAACATCGAAGATGATGGTGGTGTTCTACGATCTACTGAGGCATAAAAGATAAAGAATGATGCTAAGACAAAACGTGAACTTAGGTATGGACTTCCCATTGTTGTCTTTGATCATATCTAAGACTGTTCTTCAGCGAAGGACATATAGGATATGCTTTGATATTTGTTTGAAGGGAACGATAAACAGAAGAAAAACACCATTAAAATGTTTTCGTTTAGTTTAGAGAATTTAAACAAAAACATTCTGAGAGTCTTGATGCCACCTTTCTGAGATACAACAAAGTGATTAAAAAAATTAAAAGGCATAAACAAGACAAGTCAGAATAGGAGATCACCTTGACATTCATTCTTTCCCTCTGTGAGGAATGAAAAAAGGTCACGAGGATGCTTCATAGACACGAGAAATTTGACTTATACTCTCTTTATGACATCCATGGATACTTGAAAAACCATAAGGATGAGGTAGAAGAGAAGATGAGGAAGAAATCTATTGCTGGACCTCTAGCACTGGTTTCGACTAAAGAAAAATATAAATCTGTTTCAAAACTTGTCTCGGAACCTTCAAGTGAATAAGATATCGGAAGTAGTGATTCTGAAGATGAGGTGGCTCTGGTTGCAAACTAAAAATTCAAAAAGTTTTTCAAAAACCAACAAAACACACATCTTCAATTCATGAAAGGAAATATGTTCACTCCAGCTCAAAAACCCCAACGACTGAGACGAAAGGTTAAGGAGACATGGCGATGAAAGACTTTGCAAAACTAGAGCAAAATACATACAATATCCCTAAATTATCGTTGATATTTGTAGATTTCATCCATTTATTTCTATCTTAATATTAGTCTAAAGTGACGATTTCCAATCCTATCATAGAGGTCATTTGATCAATATAGTTCAAGATAAATATTTATCTTTTACCATATTGATTTTAATTTTAAAAAAGTATAAGTTAGCACCGGTGGGTATGTGACCAAATTTTACGAACTCGACTCCATGTGACCAAATTTTACGAACTCGACTCCAAAACTGGGAACCGATGGTTCATGGATTGTTGCAACTAATGTGAAGTCAAATTTAATAAAACATAAGAACAAAGATATATAGTAAATGATTAGGCTCTCTACTTATAAATGTTTGTTTTTTATTGAATTTTTTTATCTAAAGTGATGTTTGATGAAAATTGTATTAGTCTCTTATAGATGTTTGATTTTCCTTCAATGTTGTTTGTTAAGCGATATGGAATAAGAAACATGATCTAAAAATAGCGCACGATGAAGGAAAGTTTGATCTCATAGCGTCATGATAAACCAACTTAACAAGCTTTTTTGTTCTATAAATAAAGGTCTCCCTCAAAGTTAAAAATAATTATATAATTCATTAGTAAGTTTCATCTTTGGAAACGTCTTGAAATATTAAAGTTCAAAGAAATATATAGTTAAATGTTTTATTATTTTTACTATAATAAGCTTGCATTTTAAAAAATATGGGGAGTCGATCCCATGATTGAATTCTACCATTAAATTGCACAAAAGCGCATGCACCACACCGTATATAATACAGTTTAGAACATTTGAAGATACAATTTTTACTTATAAACCGCATATGCAAAATAAGCATATATGAAGAACATTAAAAAGAAAAAAACCAATACATACATTTTATTAAAAATCATCATTTATTATTATAGTTTTATATTGTTTTAAATAATTTATATTTCAACAATATGTAAAATATATTTTAAATCAATTATACTTTTTAGTAGCTTTAGTTTTCTTTTTGTTGAATATTGTAGAAAATTTCATTCTTAAGAGGTAGTATCTTAATATTTTATTTATAAGCAATATGGCTATTAGAAAATAAAGATAACAAAACATTTGTAAATTTATGTTTTGTAAAATTTATAAGTATAGATCATTAAATATTTAATATAGTTATTTATGCGTGTGTTTATATATATATATATATATATATATATATATATATATATATATATATATATATATATATATATATATATATACATACATACATACATACATACATACATATATACATACATACATACATACATACATACATACATACATACATACATATATATATATATATATATATATATATATATATATATATATATATATAAATTTAAATACAATCATAATTATATGGGGAAATAAATATAAAAAGCTAAAAAAGCATACTGTTAATTTAAATTAAATATTTGAAATTGAAAATTAACAAAATACGTTGTTTTTAAATTGATTTAAAAATAGATAAAGGTAAAAATAAATCGAAATTATACATAAATTTAATCAATGCACAAGATGTAAGTAGATATTATTAAAATCATGTAGTTTGAGATAACTATTTATCTTGAACCATATTAATTTTAATTTTATTTCATAAATTGTATTCATTTGTTGTAACTTTTTCAATTCTTTGTCTTCTATAGTTTTGATACATGTATCTACTATCATATTATTTAAAATAATAAAGACATTTTATATAAACTTTTTAAAAATGGTATGATAACAACATGTATTTATCTATCTTTAACTATATAAATTTCTTCATTCACGGACATTCGCCTAATTAATATCATAAATTAGTCGTAATTTTTTTTTTACCGTAAAATGTCATTGAACTAATTAAAAAAACATGATTCACGAAATTAGGGGTGAGCGTGGTGTGATTTTAGGCTAAAACCGCATCAAAACCATATAACTCGGTTTTTAGATTGTTAAAACCGCACCGTTCGGTGTTTGTATTTGGTGCGGTTTATGGTTGTAAGTGCGGTTTAGCTTTTATGTAGTACAGTTTGGTTTATATACCGCAATAGCTACGGTGCGATTTTTATATTGAAGCGGTTGTAAAACCGCTAAACTGATGGATTATAATCATATTTATTGGGCTTATAATAAATCGAACACCAATGTAAAACGACTTTATGACAAGTTAGTTGTTAAAATGATTAAAAAAAAAAAAAGGTCAAAACTATGACTTAAAATAGTATTTTCGTCACGAAAAATACATATTTAATTTAAGTATTGAAACTAAATTTTCTTTTATGTTAAGAACTTAGATTGAAATTAAATCTGTTTTTAGCTTATTTGTAGCCAGCTTTACTTAAAAAAACTTAAATATATAATATATATTAATTAAATATTTAAAAGATCATATGACGCACTTTTTTGTGTGGTTTTTGGTATGCGGTTTTTACAAATGGTATGATGCGGTCTTTGCGGTGCGGTATATAATAATTAATACAAAACCGCACCGCACCGCAAATAACCGGTTTTTATCGGTTTTAAAAAGAATAAAAAACCGCACAATTGGTTTATTCGTTCGGTTTCGATTTTCAGTTTCGGTTTGCAGTTCGGTTTTTTTGCTTCCGCCAACACGGAATAGCATTTTAGAAACGCCTAGTGCAGGTTAGAAATGGTATTTCGCAGTCAAATGTTAAAAAACCAACTTTCTTCTGTCATCTCGTTTAGCATCTCCCAAATTGAACGAGTACAGATTCGCTCTACGTTTCAAGATGCGGCCGACCAACCGTCCATCTTCTACACTCAACATCGGTCGTGCTCATTCGTCAATTCTCATATTGATCACTCTCTTTCAATGCGTACGCACTCAATTGTATGACGCATATTTTCCCTTTTTGCATTATTTGTGTTTCTTTGATAAGATATCTCTTATGGATACAAGATTGATGTAATTGATTACTTTTCCATCCAACTAAAATAAATTGCTACTCTGAAGTTAAAGTGGATTCCAAACTTGAGTTGGCGTATCAAGTTTTCCTAAAAGTTGCACTAATTAATTTTTTTTAGATGGATGGCATAGTTCTTTACTTTATTTAACCCAAGTATATGATTTGGCTCCACAGTTTCTTTCCTGTCCAAACAAATTTATGCCTATCTAATAATTTATTGGATGCTATACATCGATCGATATGAGATTAAATTTCAGATTGTGTGAACTAGTTCAGCATATGGCAGAATAAAACAAATAACATTCAGATTTATTGAATTACATATGTACTTCATTTGTTGAAGAACTTATTTGTAGAGCTATGGTTGCTTATCCTTCTTCTTTCAATATCATTTATCGGTTAAAATAAAATATGTCGATCGACGCTCTCGATGGATTGGATAGGGGCCAATCAACCCAAAATTATAAGTGGAAAGAATATTGTGTCGATCAAGACTCGTGATGGAGATAAAGTTTATGTATGCAGAGAAAAACAGCATCACATACCAAGTCTTATTACCGCAGGCAACGCTCAAAAGTGCCTAGCGAAAGGGAGCTCATAATTTATTACTTATGTTCCAGATGATCGGAAGAAAAAGAAAACCATTGAAGATATCAATGTAATTCGAGATTTTCCCAATGTTTTCCCGGATGAGTTGTCCAGTTTGTCAGCTGAAACGCAAGTCTAATTTTGAATTGATATCCATCTGGAGGCGACACCAATTGCCCATACATCATACCCTTTGGCTCCCAGGAAAATGCGGGAATTAATGCCACAACTCTATAAGCTTCTTGATAAGGTATTCATTATGCCCAACTCTTCAGTGCAACACTCATTTCCCCTGTATTATTTTAAAAGCTTAAAGAAATTAATCATATTTAATTTGGAGAAAAGGGACTTCGCAACACTAACCCAAAGGGGGGTAGTGACGCGAAGAAGGGTTTAAGTCTGCCTATGGAGTACAACTAATAGCTGGGCTATCGGCCATGCTTAGCGGCGCGATGCGTCGCAAATGCAAAACCTTAGATTTCTGGCATTGAGCCCTATTTAAGAGGCACTAAACCCTAGGGATGCTTTTTACCGGCCTCTACAACCTCTGAAAGATCAAACTCGTAAACCTTAGCCTCCCTTTTGGTGGTTCTAGTCTCATATCTCTCTTTTGAAGCTTTCTTAAGGAATAACAAGGTGAGAACTAATGCATGGAAGCCATCTATAAGCTAGAACCTACCATATATCTACTTGTTGAACCATTGTAAGTTATATAGCCTCTGACTTTATGTGTTTCAAGGTTGTTTTAGTAGTTTATATTGCTTGGTGATGTTTATAGTCCATAGTTTGTGTTATTCTTGGAGTTAGTGAAACTCTAGACCTCTTGGTTACTGATTTATAATATCCTGGAACTTTGAGCCAGTGTTGAGGGAAAGCTCAAGCCCTCATGGTCTATGCAAGCCTTATTGGTTGTTCTAAGCCACTTTTGACCTACGTTTTAGGGTGGGCATGCATTGGACATGCATGTCCATAAATTTCGTATTTTTATGAATCTAAAGATCTAATGGAAGGATAAAGGAAGCTATTGGCCCCTGACTTAATGGATTAAGTTCTTTATATGAAAATTGGTATGATTGGGGTTAGCGCCGCTAACAACAATGGATAGAGAGCGTCCCATAGCGATGCTAAGGTACCCGGTGACGCTACGTGTCACATTGATTTTCGCTGTTGATTTTTTAGCAGTTTGACTTTTGGTCAAACTTTGACGGATTCGAGGCGTTGATTTAGGGGTTGAGCTCGTGTTGGATTAAGTTACTGATCTATGCATACTAATGATTTAGGACGTCCGTGTTGGCTGGGTGAAGAGAGAGGTCATGGATATTCATACGACTTGCGATTCAAGTGAGTTTCTTCACTATACTATGTGTGACGTTGCATGAAACCAGTAGGGTAAGATTGTGAGTTGATTAGCATAGTATTACTGTACTTGATGTTAGTTGTATGATGTGTTCTTATGACTATAGGTTGCTTGTTGTATTATATGGGTATGACGGTGTCGAGTCCCGTTGGGGTAGGACTATGTCGAGTCCTAGTAATATTGCTTGATATGGGTAGGATGGTGCTGAGTCCCATTAGGGGTAGGATGGTGCCGAGTCTCGTTAGGGATAATACTGTGTCGAGTCCATATGTAAGATGTGGAAGGGTAGGACGGTGCCAAGTTCAGCAACGGTAGGACTATGTCATGGCCTATTGTTGGCTTGTTGTTATGTGATGGTTTATATATGGTATTTGGGGAAATCACTAAGCTTTGTGCTTATTCTTTTTGTTTAAATGTTTTTAGGAACTTCAGGTGAAAAAAAGAAGGGCACGGCATGACTGCATAGCATCGACATTTTGCTTTTAGACTTCCGTTGTTCGATTATGTTTTTGATACAATATTACTGGTTTTGGACAGGATGTTTTATTTACTTAATGAATATTTTGGGTGAATTGATTATGGTTTTAAAACTAACACTCTGATTTTAAAAGAAAATTTTGTTCTGAAATTTGGGAGGTTACATGTTTGTATCATAGCCTTATTTTGAAGGATTTGGATGACGAATAGTGTGAGTCCAAACTGAAACTAAGGGCTGGTGAAACTTTTTATAAAAACCTTTTCGAAAAAGACTTTTAAGACAAAGGAATGTTGCGTGCAGTCAGCCAGAGCCCAAGTAAGAAAAATGATTCCAAAATATCCATGATATGTATGTCTCGTTGATTGATTTGCATGCTAGATAGTAGGCTAAGGACCCACTCAGGAATTGCATGCTAGAATTGGCTTGGATAATAGGGATGTCTTATTGCCTTGAATATTGCTTGTTGTGTGCTAGTTGGAACCTATGTTAATATGGTTAGGATATTAGATGAATACTTAGGGTTGTACACAATTATAGTAAGATAGCATTCAAATTCTTGATCTAGCCTTATTGGATGTTCCTTGTTTGGTTGTGACTTTAGGGTAGGGTCACTTATTCGACCCTCTATCTCATTTGCAATTATGTACGACTGTGCATTCATAGGGTGACCCGATAATGTTAGCAGAAGTTTCTATTGACACATGTGGGGTGTGGAACCCTAGGTAGTCTAGGAGGAGTGTTAGGAACCTCGGTGAGAGACTATATGTATGATATACGAAAGTCTAATAGAAGTGTGAAGGGTGACTTAGGGGATTGGACACGGTTTCTAGGGTAAGTCTCTATCTTCATTCTTCACTTTTTCTTGTTTTGCTTCGACCCCGTTCCACTTTGTATCATTTTCACCCGAAAATCTTTGAATTCTTTACAAAGAAAATTCCAAGGAAAGTGAGTACATAATGTTCATTTAAGTCAATTATCACTCAAGAATACCCTGATATTGCACGGAATATTCGCAACAAACAATGCAATATCAAAAGGAAGTTTGATCGCACGACTTTTCCCTTTTCTGGCATACCCTGCCAATACTATTAATTAAAAAGGTCTAAAGTTGTATAAAGTTTCATATAAAATAAAAGTGGTCACATATGTACATCATTAAGAACTAAATAATATATCCTTGAATTCTTCTGATTCTCTATTTTTGACATGCGCATCCCACTCAAATTGTAGAATAATGGTACCATACCATTTTCATATTTGCCAAGTTTCCTTGGTCTACCCAAGTTTGGAAATATGTAACATGCATAAGTTTTTCTTCTGAATTTTTACAGAAGTATAGCAAGACGTGATTTGACTTTTTTCTTGGACGTTCATTGATTACATAAAATTGTTGCATTAACAATAAGTTGTATGTTAGTTAGATTTCATCAAATATAAATTCCTAATAATAATAATAATAATAATCTATTCAAGTTTAAATATATATTACATGTTGTATACCTTTGTTTCATCTAATAACTTATCCCTCGCTTCATTTTGACCTTCTTCCACTCTGTGTACTTCAGTCTAGATATGTCTTTGAACAAGGTCAACCAAAAAACTTTCAAAAAGTTCCTTATACTTACCACAAAATTTACCTAGGTGTTATAAAATTATATAATATGTTTTTTTTCTCCAGATCTCTCCTAGGCCTTATGTATTTTGGGTAATCTCGTTAACCCTCTAACAAGTCTTTTATTTCTTCTTGCATCATTATCTTCTTGATCTAGCTGCACCACTTCTTTAGGCAGCCCATTCTCTACATTTACTTTTAAAAATAACAATTCATTAAGCATACATGAAACTAAGATAATGCATGTAATCCATCTAGTTTAGCTAAACATATATGTGATCAAAACCCTTCAAACAAACATGCATGTAACTTATATAATAGAAAATATGTAAAATCTACCAATTTCATGATCATGTTGTTCTATTACATTATTCTTATTGTCATCACTATTAGACTGCTACCGGATGTATGATCTTCGCTTATTGAATCAATTCTTCCGAAATTATCTTCAATATAGTTATCATATGGAATTTCATTTTCATCCATTAATCGAGTAGTTTCAATACATATATCGATAACAATTACTAATATGGGTTACGAAAACCTAATTGACGATGATAACGAAAGGCTGAATTGTTTACAGACTGATATCATTTAAATGCGTTAAAACGTGGATATGGAGGGAACTGGAATTTTCAAGTATTTTAGAACCATTTTAATTTTGGTTTTGAAGGGAATTAAAGGGATTTCATTGGCCATAACCAATGTATTGAACTGTAAATTTTAGGAGTGCAATTGATTGCCACATCAGCATTATATTCACTATTCAAGAAAAAAACACATTAGTAGTCATGCAAATACACTGAATAATTTTATGGGTTAACATATTTACTTAAGCCAAAAACCCTTGACCATGATGTGGTCATCCAACACCCCTCACCGAATAAATAAGCTGAATATTGTAGTACTTTATAAGTATGTAAGACCCGAATAATGCATATTCAATTTGTTAGTAAAATCTGGGTTTATGAAATATGGTCTCCACTTTTATATATATATATATATATATATATATATATATATATATATATATATATATATATATATATATATATATATCATTCATTCACAAAAATATAAAATTAGTGCATCATTTGGTTTACAAACTGGTATACAAGAGTCACGGTAAAAGTATCATACATAGACATACTACAAAAGGAAATCCAAAATACTCTATTTTCCATATCTCTGGTTCACTAGTGGGTAAACTAGTGTAAAAATCCTTCTAACTTCATCCTATTCTTTGTCTTTGATTCCTAGATACATGTTACAACAACCATCACAAAAGAAGTAAGCGAAATTGTCTTATGAGTACATAAAACTATCATTAACATATACATCATACTTAATTAACTATAAAAATCAATATGTATCCATATAGATACCAAACATTTAATCACTTCTACTTGGGTCGGGCCAAGCCCTTCCCAAGGTCTTACTTAATTGAGGTTGTCCCTCAATTGTTCTGTCTCGTATGGGGCCATTCCCCAATTGATCTATCTCGATTATGGCCATTCCTCAAACCACCGAGGCAAGCCCTCGTCATGGTCACATGGGCGTCCCGTGCCCTCATCCCCTCATGGGATGTATGTCTAAACATACTCTCTAGTTGGCCCAACCATTGACCTACGAACTCTAGGCTCTAACTCTACCAATTATTTCATACATACATACTAACTATGATGCTATAACATAGCAATACATTCAATGATTACATTATAACATCTTGACATGTATCCAAATGGTTGGGATATCATATACTCATCTTGGTTTTGTTAGTTTATCAAGACGGGCTCGTTTCCTTGATCACTTTCGTTCTTCCACTTCCCCCTCTTGAGTTTCTATATTTATACAATTCTCATTAACATGTGGCTTTATGTTTTCATTATGACAATTACCCCATCCCATTTGTAACGACCCAAAAATATGTCCAAATGGAAAGTAAGAAGTAAATGAATAATTAATAAGTAATTATTCATAGTTTGAGAAAAAGGGTATTTTGGTAATTTTCAATTACGATTATAAAATGAAAAGATCTATATTTTCATTAAGGATGAAGTAAATTAACTATGTTATAGTTATAAGTATGAAGTATTAAGAATGAAAGGATAAAAGTGAGTGAAAAGTGTAAAATGACCAAAAAGGGTATTTTCGTCATTTTGAAATATTAACCTCATAATGAGATTTTTATGTGTTAATATATCCTTAATATGTATATTAAGTTTAGAAGTGAGGCAAAACTCTAAGACTTGAAAGTTCTAAGAAATAAAGTGAGTTTTGTGTCTAAAGTGAAAAGTAGGAAGTTTGAGGGACCATCTAGTCATTTCTCCAAAGTATAGAGGTATAATAGAGAGGAACCTTCTATTCCTCCTATTTGAACGTACGTGACTTCAGAGGAAGGAAAGGTAGTCGAGTTCTTGAAGGTTCCCAGAGAAATTGAAGCAGGAATTTATGAATCAAAGCTTGGAGTAGTGATTCCCAAGCAATTCAAGGTAAGATCTTCATCTTTCTAAGCTAGTTTAACCCACCTTGTGTAGATAGGTGTGGGTGAATTCGAGTTTTAGTGGATGGTTGAAGTTAATCTCATGATTTCAACCTCTAAACGATGTTTCAATCATCATTGGAACTCAATTCAATCATTAGAAGTGGTTTGGAACCCAAATTTTGATAGTTGGACTCATGAACCCTAGAATTCGGGTTTGTGAGGATTGGTATGAATTGAAATGTTTATAGATGTATAAGAGTTATATAAAAGGTTTAGAAATGTTCTTAATATCATGATATAGTTAGCTTTAAAATCGAGTTTGAGCTGGAACTATTCAGACCAAGGATCAAAGGTTATGCAGGAAATGAAGAAGAAGGGTCTGTAGCGTCACACGGCCCGTGTAAAATAACATGCCCCGTGTGATTTTGATCAGTAAGGTATGTAGGTTTTACACGGCCTGTGTAAAATAACACGTCCCGTGTGAATTTGAACAGTAAGATCTGGAAGTCCAACACGACCCGTGTAAAATAACACGACCCGTGTGACCTGGACTTGTATAATTCACTTATATTATGACCTTAGTTGAGTAGTTTGATCCCCAAATCTTTAATATATATTTAATATGATATGAAAACATGAAAACATAAGTTCATATCATGATATAAACAATTGTATAGGTGCGGATCAAGCAATAGAGAAGCAAGGGAAAGGAAAAGAGGTGTTGAATACTTAGACATTCTTTACAATATCTAAGGTGAGTACATGTAGCTTTTATCTACTTTGAGATACATGGCAATTATTATGAAATATTTATTTATGTTTTCTACATGAAGAGATGAATATGTGATAATACTTATATTATGTCGATAAGTATTATGTGAGATAATGATATTGGGGTTCTAATGAGAATACCGTATTGTGTAAAGTATATGAAAGATAAGTAAGATATAAGTAATGATATAAGAATTGGTATTTGGCTTATAGCCTTAAAATACATAGAAGTAAAGATGATATGGTGGAAAGAGTATATGTAAAAGTTCACAAAAATTATGAAAGATAATAAATTAGATGGGGACATAACTCCCCATAAATAATGAGTAATGTTGTAAAGTATATGTGTTAGCACATAGCCTTGAAAATGTATATATAGTGATATAAATAAAGAAATAAATAATTAGGGGACATAATTCCCCATAAATAATGAGTAATGTTGTAAAGTATTTGTGTTGTCATAAAGATGAAAGAGTAAGACACTGGGGACATAATTCCAATCACGAAATGAGATGCGATGAATTATTGTAACCGGGGACTTAGCTCCTCGTAGTAGTAGTATAGTAAAATAAAGTGATTATCTTGGCTGTGCATATACATGTTAAGTAATTGGTATATAATGAAACATATGAAATTAATGTATGCATGCAAAGAATGAATGAAAGTTGGGTGAAATGTATTGACATGGAATACAATAGTTATGAGATTAAGGTAATACAGGTGAATTGTGTAAATAGCAAGTATAGACTATCTTATGCAATTGAAATATTATGAGTTACGAAAGTTGAGTCTGTTAGCTAAAGAAGAAAGTAAAATTAATATATTACGACCCAGGATCTTACCCGTGAGAAGGGGGATCAATCAGAATCTTACCCGCTTGAAGGGGGATTAACTAGGACTTTACCCGTATGAAGGGGGGTCAGGAGACATTACTGGGATGTTATTTCCCTTCGCGAGGTAGTTGTATTTATCACGCCCTTATGGTTAGTTGTTCTATATCATGAAGGGAGATGAAACTAGCATGCCCTTATGGTTAGTTGTTCTATATCATGAAGGGAGATGAAACTAGCACGCCCTTATGGTTAGTTGTTCTATATCATGAAGGGAGATGAAACTAGCACGCCCTTATGGTTAGTTGTTTTATATCATGAAGGGAGATGAAACTAGCACGCCCTTATGGTTAGTTGTTCTATATCATGAAGGGAGATGAAACTAGCACGCCCTTATGGTTAGTTGTTCTATATCATGAAGGGAGATGAAACTAGCACGCCCTTATGGTTAGTTGTTCTATTCCATGAAGGGAGAGAAAACAGAGCACACCCTCATGGATGGATTAATTCCATTCCGAGGAGGGAAAAGAATACAGAGTTGCTTGTAAATAAACATGAATAGAAAGAAATTATGATTCAGAATTAGTTTACGTTATTTATATATATGTGATGATATTAAGTTATACGAGTTGTGTTGTAAGTGTGGGGGTACACGTAATGGCATAAAAATCCTTAAAGGGATAAATATATTGATACTAAGTATACGCATATATAGTAAAGATATATGCATGTTTGAAGAAGTCATCTATATGACTTAATAGATCATGTATGATTTATCGGTATATATATTATATATGTGGAATGGTAAGAGCATTAGTAATTAAAGAGTTATTATAAGGACTCAATAGGTAGGGGTTGTTTGTGTAGCATATGTGGTAACGGTTGTGTATTCAACCAGTAAGTATGAAGTTAATAATGTGTGAGTTTTGGGACGACAAGAGTATGATGTATAATATATGTTCCAAGTAAAATAGATTATTAGCAAAAGTAATGTTGTGGAGTTATATTCCACAAAGCAGTAAGTAAAGGAGGGATAAATTAAGAATAAGTAAAGGTGAATGTATTAATGAAATTTCACAAGTAAACAATATTCAAATGAGTATTTGTATAAATATAATACAAATCCAAATTCATGTAACTCACAAGACTTTATAGTCTTACGAATGTGTATTTTATGTTGTGTATTCCAGGTATACAAGAATTAAAGAAGATGAGGTAAAATGATGTAATTATGGAATTGAATGTAATTGTATTCAATCAATATATTATGTGTAAGTCTTATTTCACTGCTATGGTTGTGTTGATATTCAGTTTGTGACTACCCAGATTTTTATTTCATGTGATATAAAAAAAATCTCGGGTGTCTCATTTGGTATCAGAGCCATAGTTTAAGTGAACTAGGATTGGATTATTCCACTTCTAGACTTAAACTGTGAAAGAATAGAAAAGGATAAGAGTTGGATTGCTATGCTTTATAAGTATAGAATCATAAGTGATAATTATAATAATAAAGTTTCCATGGTTATAAAAATTGATCATGGTAAGTGTTTGAAAGGCCTTATGATAAGGTTAAGAAAAAGTATGAAGTGCTAAGTTAAGCACTAGCATGAAGTAAGAAGTACAAGAAATAAACTAACACACAAGGTGTTAATATAGTAAGAAGTAAAGGTATTATATGTACAATACGATATAAGACATGTATTTAAAAAGTAATACATGTAAGTTAATGAATAATAAGATAATAGTTTAATAAGAATGTATGGGAAATAGTAAACAACTATATGAAGTGATAACTTTCTGGTAAAAATAATAAGAGTAGGAATGAGGAGGTTTGACAGAATTTGTAAGTCAACTTCAACAGAAAAACTTTACAAATATACAAGGCCAAAAATTCTGTGCTATACATGAAAAGAAACTTCCGGATGTCTAGTTTCTAAATCAAAAAGCGGTGAGTCGTTTTGATTCCCCTAGTGTGAGATATGCAATTTTTCGTGCAGGGTATCCTGTTTTGGCAAATTCTGTCCCAATAAGGATTATGAGTATATATGGTGATATAGAATATAAAAGAAAGAAAGAAATTCATTCCTTACATATAGGAATGTATTAGAAATTATTAGAAATGATAAAGAATATATTGTAACACCCGGCTTTTAAAACAAAAACACCCCTGAAAAATTTTCATTTTAAAACAAAGGTTTCAATACATAAAACCATAACAAAGGGGTATATTTTAACAAAAACGGGTACAAGCGTATCAAGGAGAGTATAAAATACCATGTCTCCTTTAAAGCCGGGCTGCTACTGACAGCATCTATGAGTCCCACTTCAAAGTCACGGACTCTATCTTGTCCCCTATCAGTATCATGCTAACCTGCAGGGACAGTAACAAATATCGTGAGCTATAAAGCTCAGTGAGTAATCAAATCTGCAAATAACATGTATTAAAATACAATCATATAACTGTCTGAATTTCGAATCCAAACTCCTAGCCTTATAGACTGACCATATTTACTCTAGGATTTCACATCCTATTCTGTACCCCTACAGGCTAAATCATAGTGACCTGTAATTAACAAGCCACGTTAGTTATTTGCATCTATAATCATGTCTAACCATTTCTGTCCCATATTTCTTAGTCACAATGGACTGCATCATATATCATGGCTAAATAAGCCGCACCCTGTGTCATAGCTATATAAGCTGCACCAAAACATTATCAGTATATAATTCATAGCCCGCAGGCCGCACCAGCTGGGTTTAATAACCCAATATCATAGCCAAAAGGCCGCACCATGTACCTGTAACAAAATCATAGCCAAAAAGGCCGCACCAAATATCATAGCCCGAAGGCCTCATCGGAGACATAGCCCGAAGGCCGCACCGGAGTCATCGCCCGAAGGCCACATCGGAGACATAGCCCGAAGGCCACACCGGAGTCATAGCCCGAAGGCCACATCGGAGACATAGCCCGAAGGCCGCACCGGAGTCATAGCCCGAAGGCCACATCGGAGACATAGCCCAAAGGCCGCACCGGTTGGATATACAATCCAGAAATCATTTGTGGCTCACGGCTCCGTTCTTGTCATTTCATTGACTCACGGCTTATCCGGTATTGCCTTTTCACCATAACTTTAGATCATCATTTTCGTCCCTCAAACCTATTTCAACCTGTAACAGTCCAATCAACACATATCATATGTGATGTCAGTGAGATTACTCACCTGGATGCTAGCTGCATTAAATTCCCGGTTGTTTCTTGCCTTTTACGTGCACCACAACCATTTTGTCCCATACCTATTTATCCATTTATATACCAAATGATAATAGGTTAATATACCATTTCAGTTGGTTCTAATGCACAAGAGTCTAATATAAGACCAATTTCAAGCATTAACCATTGGTATAAAAAATTTAATACACTTCCCGAAATACGCGTATTCTACTACAGTACTTTCGGGAGGTCGTATACGTATTCCGATAATTTTCCATGAAGTTTCACAACATATTAGACCTATGTTTAAAATTTCAGGTCAATCGGATAAGCCTAGCATCAAAATCAAATTTGGAAAATGCACCAAATTTTAACAGGAGGTTTTAGAGCTTCTGCCCGATCCCGCGCCGCGCCCAGTATGAGGGGCGCGTCGCGGCTACTGAACAGCAGTCCAGAATTCCCGATTTTTATGCTGTAAAATCCTATTTTTTTTAAGCCTTTAATTCTCGACTTAATGACCAAGGATTGTTCTAGGACTAAAACCTTTGTCTAATAACAAGTTTTAAGCCATTTAAAAACACCTTAATCACACCAATTCATGATTTAGGGTTCTTGGCAAAATTCTCAATTTCATCAAAAATGGCAACCTACTTCCATATTCTTTGATTAAGTCCTTTTTAGCATGACTTAATGGAAGTGTTAAACCATTTAAACCACATAATCATAACTGAAATTTACAATTTCAGTTTCTATAAAATCCATTAAAACAATCAAGCTAGGACTTGAGATACTTACTTCCAAAGCCTCAAATTCTTCAATTCCAATGCTATGATCCGAATTCCTTGCCTCAAGCTTCATGATTTCTGCAGAATTTTCTCTCAAGAATCATTCCCGTAACTGAGAAATGGCCAGTCAAAGAAGAGAGTCAACTCTCTTATTTATACTTCAAAACTTTACAAATTTGGTCCTTAAGTTCATTTTCTTGAACTTTGGCCACAAAATCAAGTTTTATTACAATAAAACTTCCATTCTTTATACATTTGCCACAAGCAACAACATTTTTACATAATTGGTCCTTCACATGGTCAAATGACCAAATTACCCTTTTGTGGTAAAATGACCAAAAATCAGTTTTTATAACATTTTAAGTCCAAAACTCAAAATATTATTTCAAATTAAATTCTTTTCTGTCCAAAAGACCAATTTACCCTTCTAAGGTAAAATGACCAATTTGCCCTTTTATTATAATTATATAATAAAACATGTCTTGGCGTTACATATATCACAAGCCTAAATGACTTAAATAAAGAAGAATATGAAAGTTATAACATTCAATAAAAGTTTATAAGAACTAAAGCCTAATGAAAAGAAAAGAGTAGTTAAATTATGGATTGACTTTTGGAAAGTCAATATTTCTATAATAAGTAAATATAAGAATTTGTAAACTTCTAAAGAAGAGCATACAAGTAAATTTTATGTATAAAATTTATCTGGAAGAAGATAATAGTTTTATGAGAATAAAGTTTAAATGAAAAGAAAAACAAGAATAATAAGAGTACGAATTGACTTTTGAAAGAGTCAATTTTTCTATAGTAAGAAAAAGTAAGAAGTTGTGAAACATCCACAAGAAAAGAATGCAGAAGTTTTATAAAGTAAGAGATAAACCTTAGTGGTTTTATATAAAGTACCGAAAATATAAGAGAAATATAGTTGTAAAGCTTAATAAGAAGGTGAAATAGTAAGACTATGTGAATGAAATACAACACAATGGTTGTTAAAAGCAATAATGGTGAAGAGAATTGTAATATGAATAAGAGTATATTTGGAAGAAAATACGTAGTTTTTGTAAAATGTCCGATAAGGGATGAAAGTTATAAGAAAAGATTAAGTATGTTTTATGAATTTTGCTATTAGACAAGCTATGCTTATTTATATTACTGGAGGTTTTATAAATAAATGTATGAAAAGCTTAAAATTTTCAAATTTTAGGGAAGGTATGAAAAAGATAGAAAAATACATTGCCATTATTGAAAGATATAAGAAAGAAAAATGTTATTATGTAAAATAAATAAATGAGAAATGTTATGAAAAGCTTCATAGGAAGTAAAAAATTTATAAAATGTTGAATAAAGTTTATGAAATTTGAGAGTAATAACCCTCTAAATTTAAGAATAAAGTGATTGAAGATTGTAATAAGAAGAATCATATGTTTGTAAAAAAGAAATGTTTATGTTATATAAATCTATTCTGTGTTTAAGTGATTCTGGGGACAGAATCCTTTTAAGGGGTAGGTATTGTAACGACCCAAAAATATGTCCAAATGGAAAGTAAGAAGTAAATGAATAATTAATAAGTAATTATTCATAGTTTGAGCAAAAGGGTATTTTGGTAATTTCCAATTACGATTATAAAATGAAAAGATCTATATTTTCATTAAGGATGAAGTAAATTAACTATGTTATAGTTATAAGTATGAAGTATTAAGAATGAAAGGATAAAAGTGAGTGAAAAGTGTAAAATGACCAAAAAGGGTATTTTCGTCATTTTAAAATATTAACCTCATAATGAGATTTTTATGTGTTAATATATCCTTAATATGTATATTAAGTTTAGAAGTGAGGCAAAACTCTAAGACTTGAAAGTTCTAAGAAATAAAGTGAGTTTTGTGTCTAAAGTGAAAAGTAGGAAGTTTGAGGGACCATCTAGTCATTTCTCCAAAGTATAGAGGTATAATAGAGAGGAACCTTCTATTCCTCCCATTTGAACGTACGTGACTTCAGAGGAAGGAAAGGTAGTCGAGTTCTTGAAGGTTCCCAGAGAAATTGAAGCAGGAATTTATGAATCAAAGCTTGGAGTAGTGATTCCCAAGCAATTCAAGGTAAGATCTTCATCTTTCTAAGCTAGTTTAACCCACCTTGTGTAGATAGGTGTGGGTGAATTCGAGTTTTAGTGGATGGTTGAAGTTAATCTCATGATTTCAACCCCTAAACGATGTTTCAATCATCATTGGAACTCAATTCAATCATTAGAAGTGGTTTGGAACCCAAATTTTGATAGTTGGACTCATGAACCCTAGAATTCGGGTTTGTGAGGATTGGTATGAATTGAAATGTTTATATATGTATAATATTTATATAAAAGGTTTAGAAATGTTCTTAATATCATGATATAGTTACCTTTAGAATCGAGTTTGAGCTGGAACTATTCAGACCAAGGATCAAAGGTTATGCAGGAAATGAAGAAGAAGGGTCTGTAGCGTCACACGACCCGTGTAAAATAACACGCCCCGTGTGATTTTGATCAATAAGGTCTGTAGGTTTTACACGGACCGTGTAAAATAACACGCCCCGTGTGAATTTGAACAGTAAGATCTGGAAGTCCAACACGACCCGTGTAAAATAACACGACCCGTGTGACCTGGACTTGTATAATTCACTTATATTATGACCTTAGTTGAGTAGTTTGATCCCCAAATCTTTAATATATATTTAATATGATATGAAAACATGAAAATATAAGTTCATATCATGATATAAACAATTGTATAGGTGCGGATCAATCAATAGAGAAGCAAGGGAAAGGAAAAGAGGTGTTGAATACTTAGACATTCTTTACAATATCTAAGGTGAGTACATGTAGCTTTTATCTACTTTGAGATACATGGCAATTATTATGAAATATTTATTTATGTTTTCTACATGAAGAGATGAATATGTGATAATACTTATGTTATGTCGATAAGTATTATGTGAGATAATGATATTGGGGTTCTAATGAGAATACCGTATTGTGTAAAGTATATGAAAGATAAGTAAGATATAAGTAATGATATAAGAATTGGTATTTGGCTTATAACCTTAAAATACATAGAAGTAAAGATGATATGGTGGAAAGAGTATATGTAAAAGTCCATAAAAATTATGAAAGATAATAAATTAGATGGGGACATAACTCCCCATAAATAATGAGTAATGTTGTAAAGTATATGTGTTAGCACATAGCCTTGAAAAGGTATATATATAGTGATATAAATAAAGAAATAAATCATTGGGGGACATAATTCCCCATAAATAATGAGTAATGTTGTAAAGTATATGTGTTGTCATAAAGATGAAAGAGTAAGACACTGGGGACATAATTCCAATCACGAAATGAGATGCGATGAATTATTGTAACCGGGGACTTAGCTCCTCGTAGTAGTAGTATAGTAAAATAAAGTGATTATCTTGGCTGTGCATATACATGTTAAGTAATTGGTATATAATGAAACATATGAAATTAATGTACGCATGCAAAGAATGAATGAAAGTTGGGTGAAATGTATTTACATGGAATACAATAGTTATGATATTAAGGTAATAAAGGTGAATTGTGTAAATAGCAAGTATAGACTATCTTATGCAATTGAAATATTATGAGTTACGAAAGTTGAGTCTGTTAGCTAAAGAAGAAAGTAAAATTAATATATTACGACCCAGGATCTTACCCGTGAGAAGGGGGATCAATCAGAATCTTACCCGCTTGAAGGGGGATTAACTAGGACTTTACCTGTATAAAGGGGGGTCAGAAGACATTACTGGGATGTTATTTCCCTTCGCGAGGTAGTTGTCTTTAGCACGCCCTTATGGTTAGTTGTTCTATATCATGAAGGGAGATGAAACTAGCACACCCTTATGGTTAGTTGTTCTATATCATGAAGGGAGATGAAACTAGCACGCCCTTATGGTTAGTTATTCTATATCATGAAGGGAGATGAAACTAGCACTCCCTTATGGTTAGTTGTTCTATATCATGAAGGGAGATGAAACTAGCACGCCCTTATGGTTAGTTATTCTATATCATGAAGGGAGATGAAACTAGCACGCCCTTATGGTTAGTTGTTCTATATCATGAAGGGAGATGAAACTAGCACGCCCTTATGGTTAGTTGTTCTATTCCATAAAGGGAGAGAAAACAGAGCACACCCTCATGGATGGATTAATTCCATTCCGAGGAGGGAAAAGAATACAGAGTTGCTTGTAAATAAACATGAATAGAAAGAAATTATGATTCAGAATTAGTTTAAGTTATTTATATATATGTGATGTGTTGTCGTCAAAACAACTCACTTGTAGTTGTTATGTCATTTAAGTCTTAATCCATTTATCTACCTAATTATATGACTATTAGACTTACGAGCAAGCATTACTCGATCATTTAATAGTATAGTTTTGGTAAGTAAAGGTATCGAATTTTCACAGGGAGTTGTTAACTAACTTAAAGTTCGCAATTCTTAGTCAAACGGTTTAGAGGCGAGTTTTAGTGAAAACTCGTAAAACCCAAGTTTTTGAATGTTTTTAAAAGAGATTAACTAATAAGATGCAATGGTTGTAACAACACAACAATAAAGAGATAATATGATCAAATGATAACAAGGGAAGCTTTCGCCTAGGATTTGTTGATTCATATAAACCTATGTTGACTAGTTTTGATTATGTGCAATGAGTTTAAAATAGGTTGCATTAAGTGGTAGGATCATATGGTCAAGTCACCAATTCTATGATTTCTAAGTTATTATAGCACAATGGTCATGTAACTAAATAACTTATAATCATGAAATATTAATATAATCTAGCATGCAAACATAGTCCATACCCTAATGGTCATAGTGATATGTTCATACAATCAATGGTCATGAGTTGCAACTAAATGTGATATAAGTTTTATTTCACTAATCAAGTTTATAACTAAAATAACTTCCCTAGTTAAATGGTCAATAACTAGTCCAATGATATATAGTTGTCAATTACACATCAAAATGGTTCATATGATCAATACGTTTAAATGGTCAATAAACTTAATCATATGAAGATAGCTATCAAGAATACAAACTTTAATCACATTCAATATGTATAGCATGCAAATTATATATCCTAACCGATATTTAACTCGAATCAAGAACTAGATCAACATATATTTATATTAATGAATCAACATCACCTAGGCAAAAGCTACAGGGATCTAGCCTAGCATGGTATCAAATATACAACAACAATATGAAGAAGTCATGATAGAAGATACCAACCGGTTTACAATCGATGAATCCTTGCTTATAATGAAGATCTTAGCTCCTTCTTGTTATGAAAATCACTCTTAATAACATGTAAAAATGATAAATACACGAAAATATATCTGAACTATAGTTTCCTTGCCCTCTAATTGTCTAAAAATCGTGCATAGAGGCTTCTATTTATACTTGCTGAGTACAGTGCTCGCGTCGCGACCAGGGAGTCCGTCGCGTCGCGAGGGTGCGGCCTGGTGCTGCTTTTGTCGGCCACTGGTCTGGCTAGTGCGTTTGTTGGTAGTCTCGCGAACAAGAAGTTGGTGGTGTCGCGTCCTAGGTCTTCGCGTCGCGACCAGGCCTTCCGTCGCGTCGCGAGGGCTGTACCGTTTTATTCTTCTGTCTTGCTTCTCTTCGCGTCGCGATTTCTTGGTCAGCATAGGGTCTCGATATGGCTCTTGATTTGGCTTTTTCGTCTTTAAGGTCGAATCCAGCTCCTTCTTAATCTGCAAAGCTATTTTTCCTGTGTTTTGGTAATTTTGGCGTTATAAGTATCTTTTATCTTTAGATAATACCAAAAACACATGTTTAAGCACTCGATATTGCCCGAAATATATGTATAATTTATGCAATATCAAAATACCCCACACTTGAACTTTGCTTGTCCTCAAGCAAACTACAATTTAAAACCCAGCTAAGAAATTTGATATCCAAACAACTTTCCGAATGCTATCACAGATCTAGCATTATTTACCGATGTTAAGAATAAAGTTTTAAGAATAACCCTAGTAGATTATACCTAATTTTATGTACGTATTTCTAACTTTCCAAAATTTTACATAAAATCTATTTCTATTAATGACAAGTCTTTAGATTGAAAAATACTCATTTTTACATAACATTGAATACACCCTTAAAATTTTCTTTTACCTCAAGATCTTTTGTCAAGTTTCCCAAAAATTATGTTGGACTAAGTTTATCAAGTTTAGTTATTTTCTCCATTTTTACCGCACCTTTGAAACTCGTGACTTTCTATGGAACTCTTGATTACAAATTTTCAACTCATAACTGTACAGAGTTTACTAATTCAAATTCCAAAGGCCACTAAGGAAATCCCATGACTTTCGATGACACCCGTGTAGCGAGCTTTCGACAATATTATCCAAAACCAGTTGGTTTTAGGTAATAAGGAGTAGAAATGCCCGTGGGCCCCATTTTATGTCTACTTGCTCGAATGTCAAAGGTCACTGATTGAATTTCCTTCCTGAGTCTCAATCTTATGGTGTAACATTACTTGATTTTCGCTTTTCATTAGATTTCTCATTCAAAGTTCTTTTAACGAGGCTTATTTTCCTCAATTTAGTCATAGCATTCGCGCGATTAGGGAAACTGACTCAACCTGTTTTGACAAAATTTGATTTTCAATGGGTCTATTTCATTATTTATGCAAAACCTTTTGTAATTATCATTCTAATTACTTGTCATTTAAAGAATTAAATTTTATACGAAAATATCGAAAAACTAGAAAATAAGAGAATAAAATCAAGTTTAACCTACGAATTTATTTTCAAAACATTTTTCTTAACAATTACCTTCTTAGTATTCAATTTTTGGAAAATATGTTTAAGATAAAAAATTTTACTTGGCTCAGTTAATTATTGCAGTTTTGACTTGTTTACCCTACACTTATTTTATACAATAATTTTATTGTATATATCTTTTAAATCATAGAGGAGTTTTAATTGGAATGGACTCCCCTTGGGTAATGAGTCGTTTTGTTTGAAGGACATCTTTCCACAGAAGAAGAATGCTGAACTGACCGCCAGTATCTGTTTAAACCTGAATTCTGCATCTATGCTCAGAAAAAATATCAACCACACCATGAAAAACACACCATTACATAAAAACACACCACTCTAAAATCAACTTCAAATAATTCAAATGTATTTAAATACACAAAATAAAATTATATATATATATATATATATATATATATATATATATATATATATATATATATATATATATATATATATATATATATATATATATATATATATATTAGATCAACACATGAAAGACACAAATAAATCATACCATGCGATAATCTCGGGTTGCCTCCCGGAAGCGCTTATTTTTCATAGATTTGGAGTCTTTTTAGCTGGACTCCATTCCCCTCTAATGTTCTACTGTTTGGAGTGGGATGTCTTCGCGTTCGTTCTCGTTTTGAACGCATTCTTCATATCTTTTCAACCTGTGCCCGTTCACTTTGAAACTTCCTTCACCTTCCTTGAAAAGATCCACAGCCCCGTGTGGATATACTTCTTTGATTGTGAACGGACCATACCATCGTGTCTTCAGTTTCCCAGGGAAAAATCTTAATCGTGAGTTGTACAGTAGGACTTTCTCCCCTGGTTGGAAATCTTTGTTTCCTTTCAATCTCGAATCGTGCCACCTTTTGACTTTGTCTTTGTAAATAACTGAGTTTTCGTATGCGTCATTTCTTAGTTTATTAAGTTCATTCAATTGACACAAACGGTTAGTACTGACAAGATTAAATTCCAAGTTACACGTTTTTAAGGCCCAGAATGCCTTGTGTTCAACCTCTACTGGGAGGTGACAAGCTTTTCCGTACACCAATCTGTATGGGGTGGTGCCAATTGGTGTCTTGAAGGCGGTTCGAAAAGCCCAAAGTGCATCGTCAAGTTTTTCTGACCAGTCCTTTCGGCTTGTTCCCACGGATCTTTCTAAAATGTGTTTTAAGGCTCTGTTTGTGATCTCTGTTTGACCACTTGATTGCGGGTGATAAGGTGTGGATATTCGATGGGTTACCCCATACTTATTTAAAGCATTCTCCATTTGTTTGTTGCAAAAATGAGTACCCCTATCGCTTATAAGAGCTTTAGGGACACCGAAACGTGCAAAAATGGTTTTCAAAAATTTAACCACACCCCGCGCATCATTTGTGGGTAAAGCTTTTGCTTCAGCCCACTTTGATATGTAGTCCACCGCAACCAATATATATTTATTTCTGTGAGAATTAGGAAAAGGTCTCATAAAGTCAATACCCCACACATCGAAAATTTCACATACCTGGATAGAATGCAATGGCATTTCATTTTTGGATGAGATATTACCCGCTCGCTGACATGGATCGCATGTCTTGACGAAATTTGTTGCGTCTTTGAAGATAGTGGGCCAATAAAAGCCCGCTTCAAACACCTTTCGTGCGGTGTAATTTGCTCCGTGATGTCCACCTGTAGGTCCTTGATGGCATTGCTTGAGTATATCTTTTATCTCTTTCCCGTGTACGCATCTCCGTATGATGTTATCCGGGCATGAGCGAAAAAGGTATGGTTCATCCCACAGGTAGTACTTGATATCGGCAAAGAACTTTTTCTTTTGTTGGTTAGTAAGCCCTTTTACAAGCACTTTGGTTGCAAGATAGTTTACAATATCCGCATACCAGGGGGTCTCCATATCAACATGAATTGACATTACATGTTCTTCAGGGAAGGAGTCGTTCACTTCCTTTTCTTCCCTTGCCTTTTGCTCCGGATTTTCCAGTCTTGATAGATGATCAGCTGCCAAATTCTCGGATCCTTTCTTGTCTTGAATTTCTATATCAAATTCTTGTAACAGCAAGACCCAACGAATCAAACGTGGTTTGGCATCTTGCTTGTTGAACAGGTACTTGATTGTAGAGTGATCTGTGTAGACAACGGTTTTTGATAAAATTAGATAAGGTCTGAATTTATCAAAAGCATACACTACTGCCAGGAGTTCTTTTTCAGTCGTTGTGTAGTTTTCTTGGGCAGGATTCAGAGTTTTGCTGATGTAGTAGATTGGCTTGAATTTCTTGTCGATTCTTTGGCCTAGGACGGCTCCCAATGCGATATCACTTGCGTCTGTCATCAGTTCGAAAGGTAGGTTCCAGTCTGGGCCGACCATGATCGGGGCAGTAGTCAATTTAAGCTTCAAAAATTCAAAAGCATTAACACATTCATTATTAAAATCAAATTTTACATCATTTTGTAACAGTTGTGTTAAAGGTTTGGTTATTTTTGAGAAATCTTTTATAAATCTCCGGTAAAAACCGGCATGTCCCAAGAAGCTTCTGACTCCTTTTACGTTGGTCGGTGGTGGTAGTTTAGCAATGACTTCAACTTTTGCCTTGTCGACTTCAATCCCATGTCTTGACACTTTGTGTCCCAAAACTATTCCTTCTTTCACCATGAAGTGGCATTTCTCCCAGTTGAGCACTAGATTGGTTTCTTCACATCTTTTAAGCATTTTGTCTAGATTAGACAAACATTCTGTAAATGAGTTACCAAATAGTGAGAAATCATCCATGAAGACCTCCATTGAGTTTTCCATCATGTCATGGAAAATTGCCGAGACACATCTTTGAAAAGTGGCTGGAGCATTGCATAGACCGAAAGGCATTCTTCGGTACGCAAAGATTCCTAAAGGGCATGTAAACGTCGTTTTGTCTTGATCTTCTGGGTCAATCGGAATTTGAAAGTAACCTGAAAAACCATCCAAAAAACAGTAATAGGCTTTTCCTGATAATCGTTCCAGCATTTGATCGATGAAGGGAAGAGGAAAATGGTCTTTTCGTGTTGCATCGTTTAATTTGCAATAATCGATGCACACCTGCCATCCTGTCACTGTTCTGGTAGGTATAGCTTCATTCTTCTCGTTGGTGATGACTGTTATTCCTCCCTTCTTTGGTACGACATGGATTGGGCTGACCCATTTGCTGTCAGAAATCGGGTAGATGATACCAGCATCGAGCAGCTTCATGATCTCTTTATCAACTACGTCTTGCATTTTTGGATTAAGCCTTCTTTGGTGTTGTGCTGATGGTTTTGAATCTTCTTCCATCAGTATCTTATGAGAACAAATGGTTGGGCTTATTCCTTTTATGTCAGAGATGCTCCAAGCGATAGCATCTTTTCTTTTCTTCAGAACTTTCATGAGTTCTCCTTTCTCTTCTTGGCTTAATTCAGATGAAATGACAACCGGGTATTCCTTGGTGTCTGTCAAAAATGCATACTCCAAATGGTTTGGAAGTATCTTCAAGTCCGGGATGTTCTGGTTTCTAGGAAATTTTTGCTTTGGCAGTACCGTTTCTTCTTGGTTAGCGAAATGTGGTTCATTTTTCAAGAGTTCTTCCAGCTCCTTCAGATCCTTTTCTGGATCGAATGTTTTCTCAGCAAGTTGCATTTCATGACTATAATCTTCTTCCCGTATGGCTTTGGCTTCCTCTTCCAATATTAGATCGAAGGTGTCGATATGGAAGACTGTGTCATCACTCATCGTTGAGTGTTTGATCGTGTGATCCATGCCAAAGGTGATGGCTTCAGTGCCCACCCGAATGGTTAATTTAGTGTCATGAACATCTATCAAAGCTCTTGATGTGGCCAAGAAAGGTCTTCCAAGAAGAATAGGTACTTCATCATCTTCCTCCATATCCAGTATGACAAAATCTACAGGAAAAACAAACTTGTCAACTTTTACCAGAAGATCTTCTACTATCCCTCTTGGATATGTAACCGCCTTGTTCGCAAGATTAATTGCCATTCGAACTGGTTTTGGTTCTGGTAAGTTCAGTTTCTTGTAGAAAGAATATGGCATTAAATTGATGCTGGCACCTAAGTCTGCCAAACCATAGCTGCTGGCATAGTTTCCGAAGGTGCAAGGAAGATGTAAACCGCCTGGATCTCCTACTTTTTCTGGTAGGTTCTTCATCATTGATGCGTAACATTTTTCACTTAATGTTACCAGTGACACCTCTTCCATTTTCTTTCGGTTAGTTAGGAGGTCTTTGAGGAATTTGGCATATTTTGGCATTTGTGTTATTGCATCAACGAATGGAATATTGATGCTCAGCTGTTTCAAGTGCTCAAGAAATTTCTTGAATTCTTTATCCTCCTTCTCCTTCTTTAAACGTTGAGGGAATGGAATGGTCGGTTGGTGTGGTTGAGGTGAAGCTGTTTCTTTTGTTCCTTTATCCTTAGTGCTCCCCGGATCTTTTCCAGCTTTATCTTCTTGTGTTTCAGGAGTTGAGTTGATGGCTTCTTCAATGACTGTTGGTGGGATGATTTTTCCGCTTCTGGTTGTGATGGCTTTAGCCTGTGCTCGTGGGTTTGGTTCGGTGTTGGTAGGAAGTGTTCCGGGTAGTCTTTCTTGTAACACTTTTGAAATTTGGCCAATTTGGTTCTCTATGTTTTGGATAGAGGCGGCTTGATTTCTTAGTTGAACTTCAGTTGCTGTGTGTCTCTTTTCTGATCCTTCCATGAATTTACCCAATATGTCTTCCAAGTTTGGTTTCCTCTCTTGGTTATGTTGTGGGTTAAATCCTGGTGGTGACTGTTTTTGTTGATTATAAGTATTTTGCTGGCGTTCAAATGGTGGTTGTTGCCTTTGTTGCTGGTTGTAAAAATCACTTCCTCCTCGCCAGTTGTTTCTACGTATCGGGAAGTCAAATCTGTCTCCAGATGAGTAACACGCTTCTGCTTTCTTATTACCATCTTCATCGTATGGACAGTCTTTCTGTAAGTGAGGACCGCTGCAATTGTCACAGCCTACCGTTATTGCATGGATATTTGAGTCATTTTTTTTAGATCTCTCCCAAATTGATCCAATCGGTTGTGAATAGTGGACATTCCTTCCACTGCCTCTTCTTTTAACTTTCTTCGGCATGATGGATCTCTTGAGGAATGGTAATGATGAGAATGTTTTGCCAGTTCCTCAATTCGTTCATAAGCCTCGGTAGCGGTTAAGTTGATGAGGGGTCCTCTCCCGTCTAGTAGTTGTCTTGTTTGTGTGTTGATGCAGTCGTAGAACTTCTGAACTTTTTGGTGTTTGTCCATGTCGTGTTGTGGACAATCTTGAATCAATTCTTTGAATCGACTCCATGCTTGGTACAAAGTTTCATCTTCGTCTTGGAGAAAGTTCTGAATCTTTGCTTTCAGTTTATTTATTTTAGACGGTGGAGTGTATTCTTCTATGAAGTCCTGTTTCAGTCCGTTCCATGTAGTGATGGAACCTGGAGGCAGTCTTTTCAACCATTTCTTTGCTCCTTCGCGTAATGTCATCGGGAAGATTCGTAGCATTATCGCGTCTGAGGAAATTCCTGGAATGTTGAAACAGTCAGTGATTTCTGTGAATTGCTCGATGTGTTCGACTGGATCTTCTTATTCTGTTCCTTTGAAAGTAATGCCTTTAAGGGCTGAAAGGTAATGGCCTTTAAGCTCAAAATTTGCATTTTCCGGTATCTTGGGCCGAACAAGACTTAGTCCTGTTCCGTCTCGTGCTCTGTTGTAATATGCTTTCAAAGTTGGTTCTTGCTCGTTTACTGGGATTTCCATTTCTTGTCTAGGTTTTTCTTTCGGAAAAATGCTTCTTCTTATTCTTCTTCTTGTGTTAAACTCACGTTCTGGTTCGTTCAGTGCAGGTATGATGTTCGGTTGTGAACTTCGGGTCATAAACTGCACATTAGAAACTGTTTGCAAGTTTGGTGTGTCCCTTTTTTTTTTAATTTAAAATAAAATATATTTTTTTTATATTCTCTTTTTTTTATACAAATAATAAATTGAACAAAAAGTTTAAAACTTTTAAAACCTTTATGTAATCACTCAGTTGTAACAACCGAATATCTTATCAAATCCACTATAATGCGTTGACTATCAAATAAAGAACGGCCAGGCAGGACAGTAGGGAGGCAGGACTCTTTCGGTCAATGACCTTTCGAAAATCCAACAACCAAACCGGATCTGTCTATTCTGACACCGTTCTCATAAGTAGAATTACTAGCATGATAGTTGGATTGATAATCAATTTAGTTTGAAACAACTAAATAAATCACAAGCGAGTCTTAAAATTATTTAGTAAACAAACAGAGAGAAATACATGAAACAAACTAAAAATTTTAACTTCCCACGGTAGAAACCGTAAAAAGGATCGATTGACTAACAATTGTAAACAATAAAATTAATTGAATAACTCCCTGGCAACGGCGCCAAAAACTTTTTGTCGTCAAAACAACTCACTTGTAGTTGTTATGTCATTTAAGTCTTAATCCATTTATCTACCTAATTATATGACTATTAGACTTACGAGCAAGCATTACTCGATCATTTAATAGTATAGTTTTGGTAAGTAAAGGTATCGAATTTCCACAGGGAGTTGTTAACTAACTTAAAGTTCGCAATTCTTAGTCAAACGGTTTAGAGGCGAGTTTTAGTGAAAACTCGTAAAACCCAAGTTTTTGAATGTTTTTAAAAGAGATTAACTAATAAGATGCAATGGTTGTAACAACACAACAATAAAGAGATAATATGATCAAATGATAACAAGGGAAGCTTTCGCCTAGGATTTGTTGATTCATATAAACCTATGTTGACTAGTTTTGATAATGTGCAATGAGTTTAAAATAGGTTGCATTAAGTGGTAGGATCATATGGTCAAGTCACCAATTCTATGATTTCTAAGTTATTATAGCACAATGGTCATGTAACTAAATAACTTATAATCATGAAATATTAATATAATCTAGCATGCAAACATAGTCCATACCCTAATGGTCATAGTGATATGTTCATACAATCAATGGTCATGAGTTGCAACTAAATGTGATATAAGTTTTATTTCACTAATCAAGTTTATAACTAAAATAACTTCCCTAGTTAAATGGTCAATAACTAGTCCAATGATATATAGTTGTCAATTACACATCAAAATGGTTCATATGATCAATACGTTTAAATGGTCAATAAACTTAATCATATGAAGATAGCTATCAAGAATACAAACTTTAATCACATTCAATATGTATAGCATGCAAATTATATATCCTAACCGATATTTAACTCGAATCAAGAACTAGATCAACATATATTTATATTAATGAATCAACATCACCTAGGCAAAAGCTACAGGGATCTAGCCTAGCATGGTATCAAATATACAACAACAATATGAAGAAGTCATGATAGAAGATACCAACCGGTTTACAATCGATGAATCCTTGCTTATAATGAAGATCTTAGCTCCTTCTTGTTATGAAAATCACTCTTAATAACATGTAAAAATGATAAATACACGAAAATATATCTGAACTATAGTTTCCTTGCCCTCTAATTGTCTAAAAATCGTGCATAGAGGCTTCTATTTATACTTGCTGAGTACAGTGCTCGCGTCGCGACCAGGGAGTCCGTCGCGTCGCGAGGGTGCGGCCTGGTGCTGCTTTTGTCGGCCACTGGTCTGGCTAGTGCGTTTGTTGGTAGTCTCGCGAACAAGAAGTTGGTGGTGTCGCGTCCTAGGTCTTCGCGTCGCGACCAGGCCTTCCGTCGCGTCGCGAGTGCTGTAGCGTTTTATTCTTCTGTCTTGCTTCTCTTCGCGTCGCGATTTCTTGGTCAGCATAGGGTCTCGATATGGCTCTTGATTTGGCTTTTTCGTCTTTAAGGTCGAATCCAGCTCCTTCTTAATCCGCAAAGATATTTTTCCTGTGTTTTGGTAATTTTGGCGTTATAAGTATCTTTTATCTTTAGATAATACCAAAAACACATGTTTAAGCACTCGATATTGCCCGAAATATATGTATAATTTAGGCAATATCATGATGATATTATGTTATACGAGTTGTGTTGTAAGTGTGGGGGTACACGTAATGGCATAAAAATCCTTAAAGGGATAAATATATTGATACTAAGTATACGCATATATAGTTAAGATATATGCATGTTTGAAGAAGTCATCTATATGACTTAATAGATCATGTATGATTTATCAGTATATATATTATATATGTGGAATGGTAAGAGCATTAGTAATTAAAGAGTTATTATAAGGACTCAATAGGTAGGGGTTGTTTGTGTAGCATATGTGGTAACGGTTGTGTATTCAACCAGTAAGTAAGAAGTTAATAATGTGTGAGTTTTGGGACGACAAGAGTATGATGTATAATATATGTTCCAAGTAAAATAGATTATTAGCAAAAGTAATGTTGTGGAGTTATATTCCACAAAGCAGTAAGTAAAGGAGGGATAAATTAAGAATAAGTAAAGGTGAATGTATTAATGAAATTTCACAAGTAAACAATATTCAAATAAGTATTTGTATAAATATAATACAAATCCAAATTCATGTAACTCACAAGACTTTATAGTCTTACGAATGTGTATTTTATGTTGTGTATTCCAGGTATACAAGGATTAAAGAAGATGAGGTAAAATGATGTAATTATGGAATTGAATGTAATTGTATTCAATCAATATATTATGTGTAAGTCTTATTTCACTGCTATGGTTGTGTTGATATTCAGTTTGTGACTACCCAGATTTTTATTTCATGTGATATAAAAAAAATCTCGGGTGTCTCATTTGGTATCAGAGCCATAGTTTAAGTGAATCATAAGTGATAATTATAATAATAAAGTTTCCATGGTTATAAAAATTGATCATGGTAAGTGTTTGAAAGGCCTTATGATAAGGTTAAGAAAAAGTATGAAGTGCTAAGTTAAGCACTAGCATGAAGTAAGAAGTACAAGAAATAAACTAACACGCAAGGTGTTAATATAGTAAGAAGTAAAGGTATTATATGTACAATACGATATAAGACATGTATTTAAAAAGTAATACATGTAAGTTAATGAATAATAAGATAATAGTTTAATAAGAATGTATGGGAAATAGTAAACAACTATATGAAGTGATAACTTTCTGGTAAAAATAATAAGAGTAGGAATGAGGAGGTTTGACAGAATTTGTAAGTCAACTTCAACAGAAAAACTTTACAAATATACAAGGCCAAAAATTATGTGCTATACATGAAAAGAAACTTCCGGATGTCTAGTTTCTAAATCAAAAAGCGGTGAGTCGTTTTAATTCCCTAGTGTGAGATATGCAATTTTTCGTGCAGGGTATCCTGTTTTGGCAAATTCTGTCCCAATAAGGATTATGAGTATATATGGTGATATAGAATATAAAAGAAAGAAAGAAATTCATTCCTTACATATAGGAATGTATTAGAAATTATTAGAAATGATAAAGAATAGATCACAAGCCTAAATGACTTAAATAAAGAAGAATATGAAAGTTATAACATTCAAGAAAAGTTTATAAGAACTAAAGCCTAATGAAAAGAAAAGAGTAGTTAAATTATGGATTGACTTTTGGAAAGTCAATATTTCTATAATAAGTAAATATAAGAATTTGTAAACTTCTAAAGAAGAGCATACAAGTAAATTATATGTATAAACTTTATCTGGAAGAAGATAATAGTTTTATGAGAATAAAGTTTAAATGAAAAGAAAAACAAGAATAATAAGAGTACGAATTGACTTTTGAAAGAGTCAATTTTTCTATAGTAAGAAAAAGTAAGAAGTTGTGAAACATCCACAAGAAAAGAATGCAGAAGTTTTATAAAGTAAGAGATAAACCTTAGTGGTTTTATATAAAGTACCGAAAATATAAGAGAAATATAGTTGTAAAGCTTAATAAGAAGGTGAAATAGTAAGAGTATGTGAATGAAATACAACACAATGGTTGTTAAAAGCAATAATGGTGAAGAGAAATGTAATATGAATAAGAGTATATTTGGAAGAAAATACGTAGTTTTTGTAAAATGTCCGATAAGGGATGAAAGTTATAAGAAAAGATTAAGTATGTTTTATGAATTTTGCTATTAGACAAGCTATGCTTATTTATATTACTGGAGGTTTTATAAATAAATGTATGAAAAGCTTAAAATTTTCAAATTTTAGGGAAGGTATGAAAAAGATAGCAAAATACATTGCCATTATTGAAAGATATAAGAAAGAAAAATGTTATTATGTAAAATAAATAAATGAGAAATGTTATGAAAAGCTTCATAGGAAGTAAAAAATTTATAAAATGTTGAATAAAGTTTATGAAATTTGAGAGTAATAACCCTCTAAATTTAAGAATAAAGTGATTGAAGATTGTAATAAGAAGAATCATATGTTTGTAAAAAAGAAATGTTTATGTTATATAAATCTATTCTGTGTTTAAGTGATTCTGGGGACAGAATCCTTTTAAGGGGTAGGTATTGTAACGACCCAAAAATATGTCCAAATGGAAAGTAAGAAGTAAATGAATAATTAATAAGTAATTATTCATAGTTTGAGCAAAAGGGTATTTTGGTAATTTCCAATTACGATTATAAAATGAAAAGATCTATATTTTCATTAAGGATGAAGTAAATTAACTATGTTATAGTTATAAGTATGAAGTATTAAGAATGAAAGGATAAAAGTGAGTGAAAAGTGTAAAATGACCAAAAAGGGTATTTTCGTCATTTTGAAATATTAACCTCATAATGAGATTTTTATGTGTTAATATATCCTTAATATGTATATTAAGTTTAGAAGTGAGGCAAAACTCTAAGACTTGAAAGTTCTAAGAAATAAAGTGAGTTTTGTGTCTAAAGTGAAAAGTAGGAAGTTTGAGGGACCATCTAGTCATTTCTCCAAAGTATAGAGGTATAATAGAGAGGAACCTTCTATTCCTCCCATTTGAACGTACGTGACTTCAGAGGAAGGAAAGGTAGTCGAGTTCTTGAAGGTTCCTAGAGAAATTGAAGCAGGAATTTATGAATCAAAGCTTGGAGTAGTGATTCCCAATCAATTCAAGGTAAGATCTTCATCTTTCTAAGCTAGTTTAACCCACCTTGTGTAGATAGGTGTGGGTGAATTCGAGTTTTAGTGGATGGTTGAAGTTAATCTCATGATTTCAACCTCTAAACGATGTTTCAATCATCATTGGAACTCAATTCAATCATTAGAAGTGGTTTGGAACCCAAATTTTGATAGTTGGACTCATGAACCCTAGAATTCGGGTTTGTGAGGATTGGTATGAATTGAAATGTTTATAGATGTATAAGAGTTATATAAAAGGTTTAGAAATGTTCTTAATATCATGATATAGTTACCTTTAGAATCGAGTTTGAGCTGGAACTATTCAGACCAAGGATCAAAGGTTATGCAGGAAATGAAGAAGAAGGGTCTGTAGCGTCACACGGGCCGTGTAAAATTACACGCCCCGTGTGATTTTGATCAGTAAGGTCTGTAGGTTTTACACGGCCCGTGTAAAATAACACGCCCCGTGTGAATTTGAACAGTAAGATCTGGAAGTCCAACACGACCCGTGTAAAATAACACGACCCGTGTGACCTGGACATGTATAATTCACTTATATTATGACCTTAGTTGAGTAGTTTGATCCCCAAATCTTTAATATATATTTAATATGATATGAAAACATGAAAATATAAGTTCATATCATGATATAAACAATTGTATAGGTGCGGATCAAGCAATAGAGAAGCAAGGGAAAGAAAAAGAGGTGTTGAATACTTAGACATTCTTTACAATATCTAAGGTGAGTACATGTAGCTTTTATCTACTTTGAGATACATGGCAATTATTATGAAATATTTATTTATGTTTTTCTACATGAAGAGATGAATATGTGATAATACTTATGTTATGTCGATAAGTATTATGTGAGATAATGATATTGGGGTTCTAGTGAGAATACCGTATTGTGTAAAGTATATGAAAGATAAGTAAGATATAAGTAATGATATAAGAATTGGTATTTGGCTTATAGCCTTTAAAATACATAGAAGTAAAGATGATATGGTGGAAAGAGTATATGTAAAAGTCCACAAAAATTATGAAAGATAATAAATTAGATGGGGACATAACTCCCCATAAATAATGAGTAATGTTGTAAAGTATATGTGTTAGCACATAGCCTTGAAAAGGTATATATAGTGATATAAATAAAGAAATAAATCATTGGGGGACATAATTCCCCATAAATAATGAGTAATGTTGTAAAGTATATGTGTTGTCATAAAGATGAAAGAGTAAGACACTGGGGACATAATTCCAATCACGAAATGAGATGCGATGAATTATTGTAACCGGGGACTTAGCTCCTCGTAGTAGTAGTATAATAAAATAAAGTGATTATCTTGGCTGTGCATATACATGTTAAGTAATTGGTATATAATGAAACATATGAAATTAATGTACGCATGCAAAGAATGAATGAAAGTTGGGTGAAATGTATTGACATGGAATACAATAGTTATGAGATTAAGGTAATAAAGGTGAATTGTGTAAATAGCAAGTATAGACTATCTTATGCAATTGAAATATTATGAGTTACGAAAGTTGAGTCTGTTAGCTAAGAAGAAAGTAAAATTAATATATTAAGACCCAGGATCTTACCCGTGAGAAGGGGGATCAATCAGAATCTTACCCGCTTGAAGAGGGATTAACTAGGACTTTACCCGTATAAAGGGGGGTCAGAAGACATTACTGGGATGTTATTTCCCTTCGCGAGGTAGTTGTCTTTAGCACGCCTTTATGGTTAGTTGTTCTATATCATGAAGGGAGATGAAACTAGCACGCCCTTATGGTTAGTTGTTCTATATCATGAAGGGAGATGAAACTAGCACGCCCTTATGGTTAGTTATTCTATATCATGAAGGGAGATGAAACTAGCACGCCCTTATGGTTAGTTGTTCTATATCATGAAGGGAGATGAAACTAGCACGCCCTTATGGTTAGTTGTTCTATATCATGAAGGGAGATGAAACTAGCACGCCCTTATGGTTAGTTGTTCTATTCCATGAAGGGAGAGAAAACAGAGCACACCCTCATGGATGGATTAATTCCATTCCGAGGAGGGAAAAGAATACAGAGTTGATTGTAAATAAACATGAATAGAAAGAAATTATGATTCAGAATTAGTTTAAGTTATTTATATATATGTGATGATATTAAGTTATACGAGTTGTGTTGTAAGTGTGGGGGTACACGTAATGGCATAAAAATCCTTAAAAGGATAAATATATTGATACTAAGTATACGCATATATAGTAAAGATATATGAATGTTTGAAGAAGTCATCTATATGACTTAATAGATCATGTATGATTTATCGGTATATATATTATATATGTGGAATGGTAAAAGCATTAGTAATTAAAGAGTTATTATAAGGACTCAATAGGTAGGGGTTGTTTGTGTAGCATATGTGGTAACGGTTGTGTATTCAACCAGTAAGTAAGAAGTTAATAATGTGTGAGTTTTGGGACGACAAGAGTATGATGTATAATATATGTTCCAAGTAAAATAGATTATTAGCAAAAGTAATGTTGTGGAGTTATATTCCACAAAGCAGTAAGTAAAGGAGGGATAAATTAAGAATAAGTAAAGGTGAATGTATTAATGAAATTTCACAAGTAAACAATATTCAAATGAGTATTTGTATAAATATAATATAAATCCAAATTTATGTAGCTCATAAGACTTTATAGTCTTACGAATGTGTATTTTATGTTGTGTATTCCAGGTATACAAGGATTAAAGAAGATGAAGTAAAATGATGTAATTATGGAATTGAATGTAATTGTATTCAATCAATATATTATGTGTAAGTCTTATTTCACTGCTATGGTTGTGTTGATATTCAGTTTGTGACTACCCAGATTTTTATTTCATGTGATATAAAAAAAATCTCGGGTGTCTCACCATTCATGTTAATAGGTGTTCGGCTACCCATTAAGCCTCATGAGTGAATACATTAAGACTTTCATAAAAATTTGTTTTTCCATACACATCCCAATTGGAATGTAATGATTCAACATCACATCTAGCAATATTTATAGTGTCACTTACTTAATTAAGATCAAAGCTAACATATTTAAACCACATTCCATTTCTTGCATCATTTTCGAACAATGAGCACAATTTATTCTCTACATTAAGTCTCAACCCTAGAATCATTTTCATGACATAATTTCTCATTCATATCCATTAATATTACTAGACATAGCTTTGGTTATCATCCAAGAGCTATTAGTTGATCACAATTTCTTCATTTTACCCAAACACTAGACTTTGAGGGTTGGGAGAAATTCCACACATAATAGGAATATCTTTACAATTAAGACAATGAGTTAGCTAGAGTTTTTACCCTTGTATGAATAACTTGAAGCTATTCCTCCTTAAAGATGATATTGATCTTTGAAGAACCCACCAACACACACTTACACCCCAAGAACAAACATACTAAATTTTGAAAGGTTTGATGGAAAGTTCTAGTGGGTTATGGGGTGAAAACCTTCTTTAAACGTGAGTTTCTTTCGAGTCAAATGGGAATCCATCGGGTCAACCCACGTTTATTGAGCTCGACCAATGAGATGGCAACACATGTATGCTGTGTCGAGTTAGCTTCACTAAGTGCTCATGGTGGCGTCACTAACAACCAATTTGCATCGCGTTTCAGGATCCCATCAGGGCACAACGTCTCTTCCTCGACCGTTAGCGTCGCTAAAGTTACATCATGGGTAAACATCAAAATCGCCTGCACCTAGTGTAGGGGCAACTTACTTCTTAAAATCGTGTACAAAAAAGCAACCTACTCTCGATACCGTCGCGACCCGTACATGGTCGCGTCACTAGAATATGGGTAGAAAGTTCTTTTCCCAACAAAATTTTGTAACTCAAAAGATACTAAACCTTAGGACCTGAAACTTTAACACCATATCTAAAATACATATTATAGTGCATCCCAATCATAAAATGTCGATATTACATAATTTTCACCAAAATTTACCAAATTACCCCTGTGGCCAAATTCTGTTTTCCTTATATGAGTTTAAACACATGTGTAAACTTACATTCAGGTGCGGTTCTTACAAAGTAGATAAAACATGAAAGAAAAGCATGATAGGTTCATGCACAAAGAGTTTTCACCGTCGAAAGGAGAAACATGAGAAGGATATGGGGAGGGTGGTATTCATCGCGCTCACCTCGGTGACAACTCATCTCCCCGCACCTCTCGCTCATCCTTTACCGTCTAACCTTAGGGTGGAGGGAACTTTATTTTGGGGACCCTTCCTTACCCACTTGCCACATTGGCACCACAACATATTTTGTCTTTCCTCTCACTTCCATAGTTCCCAACTCATAAAATAAATAGTCCATATTGCTTATGGTGATGGTTTAGGGTTTAGGATATATGGTTTAGGATTTGTGGCATACATATGGGTTATGGCTTCGTCGTAATAGGTTAATAGTTATGGGTTAAGGCTTCTGGATTGGGGCTTTGGGATTATTGTTTATAGGTTACGCCTTATGAATTATTGCTTATGGTTATGGTATATGGTTTGAGGTATAGGCTATAGGGTTTAGGGCATAGGTTATAAGGTTTATGGTTTAAGGTTAGCATTTGTGGCACATATATGGTTTCAGGTTTGTGACACATATATATGTGCTACAAACCTTAATGACATATATAATCCCCAAACCAAAATCCCCAAGCCCCGATCTCTATGCCTAACACATAACTATTAAGCCATTGGTCCTAAGCCATAACATATATGTACCACAAACCTTAAGACATATAGCCTATAGCATATACCTTAAACCATATAGCATATACCCTAAACCCTATATCCATAACCATAAGAAATAAGTCATAAGGCATAACCATAAGCCATAATCCCCAAGCCCTGATCCTTAATACCTAATACATAACTATTAAGACATTGGTCCCAAGTCATAACTCATATCTATCACAAACCTTAGCCATAGACCATAAACCCTAAACCCTATAGCATATACCCTAAACCATATAACATATGCCCTAAACTATGTACCCTTTATCATAAGCAATAAGTTCATAAAGCATAAGGCATAATCCCCAAGCCCCGATCACAAGCCTTAACCTATAACTATTTAGCCATCAATCCTAAGCCATAACCTATATATGCCACAAACCTTAAACCATATACCCTAAACCTTAAACCTTATACCATATACCCTAAACCTTAAACATTATACCATATACCCTAAACCTTATAGCATGTACCATAAAGCCTATATCCATAACCATCATCAATAATTCATAATACATAATCCATAAGTCATAACTCCAAGCCCCGATCCCTAAGCCAACCCATAACTATTAAGCCATCGGTCCCAAGCTATAACTCATATATGCCACAACCTTGAACCATATATCCTAAATCCTAAACCTTATAGCACATACCATAAACCTTATAGACTATACACTTAACCATCAGTACTAACTTCAAAAGCCATATCCCAATATCTATAATCCCCGAGCCCTAATTCCTAAGCCTTAACGCATATCAATTAAGTAATTGGTTCTAAGGCACAACCAATATTGTTGGGGTACAAAGCCCTACATGGATTGATGTTTGGCGAGCTTAGATGGCCCATTATGATGGGCATTGCTCTAGTTGTAGCTCTTACCTATATATAGTCATGTTTATGTCATTTGTTAAGTAGAGCTCACAATGTGAGGTGTTTGTATTATGCCCATTCCTAGTGATTGGAGCAACATCTTTTATACATCTCACATATTTGATACTCAATCATTCGGCACCTTGGATATTTGATTCGATCTTTATGTTATTATTATTCCGCACACATCAAATCCGAATTTACAATTGGTATCAGAGCCGTACCTTGAAGATCTAGCGATTATTTCAAGGGAACGATCTCCATTTGACAACTTTTTGAAGATTGTTTCAAGTTTCAATGATTGTTGGTGAGTCTCTCATGAATTAGTGGATTCATTTATCTTTTTGGGATATTGTTCATCTTGTTTGTTCTTGGTTCATCATAGTGTTCATCATCAAGATTTTATAGTTCATAAAAGAGTTGACTCGTCCTTTCTTTTGCTATTCATCTTGATTGTTGGATATTGATGGTTACTATTATTCATTCACTGTTCATTATCCAAACATTGAGCCCAGTCAATTCATTTGTTAATGAAAAATAGGTCTATTAGACTATACTGTTCATTATTCATATCACAGATGAATCTGCTACAGCGATTACTATTCGTATATTGGGATATTGTTCATTCATTATTCTATTCATTTATCCCTTTATATTCATTTACCCTGATACAGATTCACGTATTTATTTTGTTCGTAAATCAGATCTGGATCTCCTTTAGTCATCGTTTCTCCTATTTCCCCATCTGTCTTTCGTGTTTGATTCTCGTCATTGGTATCCGATGAACCTGTTTATCATAGCCATACATGAATCTCATTCAGAATCAGTAATCGTGTTTAGAAAAACATAAATCGATTCAGTGTTGTTGGTTCTGAAAATATCGATGGTTCATTGAGATACAAATAGAAAACACAAACTGAGATCTATACTTGCAACTCATTACCCAGTTACAATTTCCTAATCACGAATTGACTCTGATCCAACAATCGATTGTAGAAGATGAGTAATCGACTTTTGTTTTGTAACACAAGAAAACCCACCTGATTGGAAAATGAAAATGGAACTAACAAGAAAACCCACCTGATCGACTCTTGTTCTGAAATTACTTGGTAAATCTGAAGAAAGTCGATGATGAATTGGGGAAGAACACTTTATGGTGTTATTGAACTCGATAGAATTTACATTGACGGAAACGATTTAGATCGTATTCTAGCCCTTGTTTCTATTGAAAGTGTTCGTGGGTCGTTTGGGTATCTACGAACCTGTCTTCGATGATTTGGGAACTGAACAATGTTGGTATCATCATCGAAATGAAGAAACAATGAAGTGATGTGTAATCCGTCTTCAATGGCTTTGACGGTGACTAAAATCGATGAACCGGAAGGATGGGTGAAATCGATGGTGAAGATGATTTGGGATTCCGAAGACTTCGGATGTTTGATGTAAGAATCGATGATGCAAAATCAGATACAATCAGACAAAGACGATTCTGAAGGCCTTCGGAATTGTTGAAGGTTGATCGGAGATGCAAAAACGGAACCTAGTTCTGGTGTGAATCATAAATGATATGGTGATAATTGGAACAGTAAGATACGTGGTCAATTGATTGAATGGGTTGGAATCGATTAATTGTAGAACACAATTAAAGATGCAGAAGTTGATTGCCTTCGGATGGGTTTGTGAAACAACCCGAAACGCCAAAAGAATCAAGGCGATAATACCTTCGGAGATGCAGATGCCGAAAGAAAGAAACTAAACGTGGTTACCTTGCAAATCCACTTGGCTGGTTTGAGATCAAAACGGAGGAGATGATGATCCAATTGCTGAACAAATTTCAGCCGAAGGCTGGAAGGGATGGAATTAGAACAGATAGACAAAGGAGATGCGAAGGGAGAGAACACATATGGAACGAGAAAAATGGGATACGAAGAGAAGACATGATGAAGAAGATGATGTATCACGAATGTTGTTTGACTTTGTAGTCAAACCTAATCCATCGGACTCGACCCATTTCAAACACTTATCGGATCCCAGCCCAATTAACCCATCCGAAAACCAAACTTTACACCCCATCGGAACCCATTGCACCCATTACCCACTTTTAAACAAATCAAAACCCCATTTGTAAACTTTCGGACCCCACTCTAAACAACATCAAAACCACACAGTAAAACAATTTTTGGCGAACGATGAACAAAACAAAGAAGAACAAGAACACAATAAAATGTTTGAATTCCATAATTCATATTGTTACAAAGAAAATGTAGAGTTTTTGGGCATTGACGAATATGCTCAAGTCGATGGGGAGTTTTTATTGAATTTCCCGATTGAGCGCATTCTCATATCTAGCGGGTCATTTCACGATCACATTTTTTGAAGACCGGTGACATGTTGAGGGGGAGTTTTCACGTATATGAGGAGATCAGATTCGCCTCTATATCACGTGTTATCATCAGCTTCGGTTCCGCTAGTGCCCATTTGCCATCTTGCGCCACATCATCCATTCCGAACTTTAAGGGGGGGATTGTTGGGGTACAAAGCCCTACATGGATTGATGTTTGGCAGGCTTAGATGGCCCATTATGATGGGCCTTGCCCTAGTTGTAGCTCTTTCCTATATATAGTCATGTTTATGTCATTTGTTAGGTAGAGCTCACAAAGATGTTTGTATTATGCCCATTCCTAGTGATTGGAGCAACATCTTTTGTACATCTCACATATTTAATAATCAATCATTCGGCACCTTGGATATTTGATTTGATATTTACGTTATTATTATTCTGCACATGTCAAATCCGACTTTACAAATATGTGCCACAAATGTTAAACCATATGCCCTAAACCCTAAACTTTATAGCCTATACCATAAACTGTATATCATATACCCTAAATCTTGTATCCTTAACCAGAATTAATAAGTTTGTAAGGCATAATCTATAAGCCATTATCCCAAAGCCTCGATCCTTAAGCCTTAACCCATATTAAGCCATTGATCCCGAGCTATAACCTATATGTGCCATAAACCATAAACTATATACCCTAAATTGTATAACTTATACCCTAATCAATATTCCCACATCCATAAGAAATAAGTAATGAGGCATAACCCGTAAGCCATAATCCCCAAGCCTCGAATCCTTTAAGAATTAACCCACAACTATTAACCCATTAAGTAATGATGCAAGAAATCTATGACTTGGCATTTTGGCTTATCAGGTTGATGTAAATAGAGAAAATAGACATTATTGTGTCTGGCCTAGTCTAACAGTCATTATAGCCATCCACCCTGGTTGTGTATGAAAAAAAAAGTTTGCCATGCTTTCATTGTAAATATCATGTTCCCCTTGTAACAATATTGATGTTTTTCTAGAACCTTTGATTGACAATATTCAGGTATTATACGATGAAGGTGTCCACGCGTTTGATGTAAATGCACAAGAGAATATTACTTTATGTATTGTTGTTTATGGACTACAAATGATTACCCTGCTCTAGGTACGCCTTGTGGATTCCCCTATAGGGGATACAATGGTTATGTAGTGTCTCAGAAAGAATCTCATTCTATTACACTTCCTTACTCTAGCAAACAGGGTTATATAGGACACAAATAATATCTGCTATATGAACATATATTCCTAAGTAAAAAGAAGGCATTCAATGGAAAACAACGGTTTCAAAAAATATAAAACGAAGTTAGATCATTTACAAATAAATGGGGAATGAACCAAATTTTTGTGCAAACTTCAACCTTGACCGAAAGATGTGGAAAGATTGAGAGGAAAAGGAAAACATCAATCGAAGAAATATCATCTTTTAGGGGAAATAAGAAAACTTATCGGAAGAAATAAAACATTTGGTATAAATGTCATAAGTATTGGCGGTTAATTTGGTACAAATTTGTAGTTGTTGGGATTTGATCACATAAACACATGCAGCGGAAGACAAGCAAGATCATATCACAGAAATTCCATGAACATTGTTCAGGATCATGTAGATCATAACAGTTATTGCTACTCAAAACTTAAGCAGAATATACCTCAGCAAGTCTCCTTCTTTGTGCTCTGGTCAAGGCCATGATTGCAAGGATGATCAGGATCCAAAGTAGAACCCCTCTAGTGATTCACACCCAGTGATCTCCAGAAAACTAGACAGATCAGAAGCAAAGAACTCTAACCCTAGAGAAGGAAGAGTTTTCGTAGGAAAGAAAAAGAGGGAGGAGGTTGGCGGCTCACTTGAGGCTTGGGATGCCTTAGGGTTGAACCCCAAGGCCTCTATTTGAACTGCATGGGCTCCTAGGGTTTCAAACTTAGGAGCATTCTGGCGGCAGCACCTCTTGGACTTGTTTCCATTGATTAAATTGTTAATCAATCCAGTCCCTTTAATTGATTCTAAATTAATTCTAGATTAATTTATCAATTAATTTATTTATCTAGTTTCTAATTAATTTATTTCTCAATAAATTAATAAAATAATCATCCTTTCTTTTATTTCTGACTTTATTTGTTTGTCTGGGTCATTTGGGCAACCTAAAAGGACTCTGATATTATTAGAAATATTAGCATATGTTAATGACCTTAAACATTATTCCAATAATATTTATTTCATTTCATGTATATTGAAAAGAATATGGTTGAGAGTCTTAGCGGTACACTGTTAACCTGCATGGAAAGATGAAAGATGAATTGCTTGCTAGAAGGGATGTAGAATGCTTTGGGTTAAGACTAGAGTTGAAACCAAAAATTATGGACAATGGAATGCTACTTCCTACTAATGGAATGCTACTTCCTACTGCAAGTTTCATATTAATCACAGAGGAAGATGACATGTTTTGTCAAACACTAAATGATTGAAGGGTTCCACAAGGCTATTGATAGAAACTTTTCTGTATGGTGAGTTGAAAGAAGCGTATGCTTATCATTCTTAATACATGACTATCACATACTAATGCAACAATTTTTTCCACTTGTAATACGATCAATTACGACAAAACCGACTAGAGATGTTATTATTGTTATTTTTAGCTCTATATCTTGCAAAGAAATTAAAATGGAAGATCTCGATAAGTTGCAAGCAAATCTATGTGTGACATTGTGTTTGCTCGAGAAACACTCTCCTCCATCATTTTTTGATATTATGGTTCATTTAACGGTTCACCTTACCATGGAAGTACGTTTATGTGGTCTGGTATGCTTCCGATGGATGTATCCATTTGAAAGGTGTATGAAGGCTATTAAAGGACATGTATGAAACAAGACTAAACCAGAAGAATGCACTGTCAAAGCGAATGTTGTAGATGAGAAAATACAGTGTCTGAGTGAATTCCATAAACCATGACTACTGTTGGCACTCCATATGTCAAGCATAATGCATATGAGAATGAAAATACAAAACCACTGTCAGCGGGTAGAGCGATTGAAGTTTCCCTAGAGCTCTTCAGGAAAGCACATTTATTTGTACCAAAAAATACATCTGAACCTGAGTCGTATATCGAGTAACTATTTGTAGTTTGTTTGATTAATTGTCTATTATTTTAATATAATTAAGAAAACGTTTTTGGCCTCTTAATACATTAAGTCGAACCACTGGGCATAACCCATTGAGTCATTCTATCCATATTAGGTTAAAAAGAAACAACCATATCTAACTACCCAATTTAATCGATTAACCCATAAAGGTCATTCAATGAAAATTTAACATCTGTTAACTATACTTTGCAACATTGCACTCACAGGCATCGCATGGTATTTTTGAGATAAAAACATCCTGGTAAACGACAAGCATGGCTAAAGAAATAGCACATTCAAAAATTTGGTCGATGGTTACAATATAAGGTAAAAAATTGCATACATAGTATTTGCAACTTTTTAGTGATTTAGTCCTTAATGTGACATTTCTCATCGACCTTTTTGAAAATATGTTTACTTTTTGTTCGGTTAAAAGCTTATCATTTTAATGATACTTAGACTGAGAGAGAGAGATGGTGGTCGACAAACCCAACTATTTTTTAGGACTTAAGCTAGGTTTCTCATGGCCTATGAGTCAACGTTATGAAATACGAAGTCGATTATATTAATGGGTACATATTCCGTACAAAATCCTCTGAAGGTAGACTTAACCAAAATAATATGGTTAGCGTAGAGGCGACTAATATTCACATTTCTAAAGAGGTTGTATCCTATGGTCAGAAATTTTATTATCGTGTTCTATCAATATTACTGAATTACCATATATGAAAAATCCCTCAATTCAAGTGTGACTGGTTGAAAAAAAAACATGGGGTTAAAAGATAGAGTCTAGGCTGCACCTTTTTAGAACTTAATAGGTTAGGGTACAAGGATGATCCTTTCAGATTGGTCTCACAAGCGCGACAGGTATTTTATGTGAAATGTTAGCAGGATAAAAAAAAGCTGATTGTGATCATGAAACATATTCCATACAAAATCATGTGAAGGTAGAGTTAACCAGAATAATATGGTTAGCGTTGAGGCGACTGATATGCACATCTCTAAAGAGGTTGTATCATATGGTCTGAAATTTTATTATGGTGTTCTATAAATATATGGGTACTGTATTACCATATATGAAAAATCCCTCTATTCAAGTGTGACTAATTGAAAAAAAATATGGGGTTAAAAGATAGAGTCTAGGCTACACCTTGGTAGAACTTAATAGGTTAGGGCACAAGGATGATCCTTTTAGATTGGCCTCACAAGCGCGACACATATTTTATGTGAAATGCTATCAGGATAACAAAAAGTTGATTGTGATCATGAAACATCCAAAATGTTACAGAGAAGCATTTAAAGGCGATGATGAGGCATTTAGTATAGCCGTTTTCCAAAAAAAATAGTATATTGTCAGGTGTAGTTCCACTTTATTTAGGTAATTAATTATACAGTTATTATTTTCGGCTCAATGTCAGCGTATAAAATACGGAACACCAAATGACAGTTGTGTAGATACAAGAGCTATGTGAAAATATAAGTGCATTGTTTTATAGTTTTATATTTTTTGTAAAGATGCAGTTGAATAATTTACTAGAATTTGATAGTTAATTGATGCTTTTAGTTACGATTTTTGTTTAAATTGTTTTGCTTAAGTAATGATTAATGTTATGTAAAGATATAAGTGTCTTGTTTTAAGTTTTATATTTTTTTTTGTAAAGATGTGGTTGAATTTCCAAGAATATGATTAGTTATTTGATAGTTTTTGTAAAGATTTTTTTTAAATTCTTATGGTTAAGTTATTTGATAATTATTCTTAATAAGTTTGTAAAATTATTGTTTTGTCGAGAAGGAGAATCCATAAGGTGAATTTTTTGGTAGAAGGTGGTTGGTCTATTTTCATTGTTGGAGCCTGGATGGTATATTTTAATACATTCGTAAATTTTTTGGTTTTTGTTGACCAATTTTTTTCCTTGACTACTTGGACACGCATGTATTTCCCAACTACTCATTTTCCTCCGGTACTTAGTCACTTGCATATTTAATAGGTTTCCAAGCCACTCATTTTTCACCACTACTTGATCAAAGGATGTTGCGGATCGGCTAAGAATTTTGAGTACTATTTAGATTTAATCAAGATCTTGATTAACTCTAAAACGGACTCAAAAATGAAAATTATTAGTCGATCCTCGACTTCTAATTCTCATCATGTCTTAAGTGCTCAATATCCCGGGCCATGACTTTATTTTGAGAATAGAGGAGAAAAGAAATCCCAACATTGAATTATTATTGTCATCGACCGTTATCTGAGTTATTGGTAACTAGTAAGTATCAAATTACTACACACGTTTCAATTGTTCAACCTCTATTCTGTAAATAGGGCGATACATGCCATTAATTAGTCTAGACTTTGGTTTTGGTCTGGTGTAGCTAGGGTTTTGATAAACTTTTTAGACGGTCTATTTCTTATCAATATCATTTATGATAACTCTACCTTAATCTAAATTCCAGCTCCATAACTCTCTATGCCTCTCTCTCTCTATCTGTTTGTGTGTGTGTGTCTCTCTCTCTCTCTGACTTCAATTAACACTTTCTTCTGGACGATAGATATAGTATCTTCGAATCTAATAATATTAGTGTGAATCAAAGTGACCATGAATTAAAAAAAAAACACTCGTGATAATGATATTTTATATTTTATTGTAGATAATGAGTTAAAAGATGCTTATAAAGCCTCTATTCACAAGTGCCTTATTTAGGGATAACATTTAATTTTCTTTTGCTTTGGTGGACGCTTCGTTAAATAGTGACATGGTTTCCATCTTTGTGAAACAAGGTATTGCCCAAAGCAGCACAAAATCAGAAGTCTAGCCATAAGTAAAGCGTAGAGTAACATGGTTTTCATCTCTGTGAAACATATGATATTGAGTTAAAGTTAAAGAGCTAAATTGATGAAGTTATGGCAAGTGTAAAGATGCAAAATAAGGATTAAGAGCTTTTTGTAGCAACTTATAAGTCTGTTTTTATGTTCTTGTTTGGTTTTGTTTGATGTAGTTTGTTGTTTTTGTCATGTATTAGTGTTTACCAAAGGGTAGCCCAATGGTATCCAGGAGTGTCAAAGGTTTTCCTCTACCCAAGTGGTGAGGGTTCTAGTCCCGTCGAGGACAAAAGGGTGTAGGAGTAGGAGTAGTGTTGCCGTTCTAAAAAAATGTATTAGTGTTTATTGTGTTTTAAAAACAATGGTATCAGCTAATGGAATGGTAATATTTTGGTATGAGTTTTGTAAAGTATTTTTCATGTTTAATCATTATTATTTGTGTGCATTAGTTTTGGTATGAATTCTGTTTGAGAAATTTTCCAAAACAAATTCCTAACAAGTTTTAACGATGACCATAAAACACTTAAAACTGTGACCATTAAGTACATATAGTCACAATTCATCTATACTGTCATTACTATTATTTGGTTTTACACACGCATAATAAATTAAATTGTGATCATAGAGTAATTATAAACACATGTTTTTTCTTTTATCGTGATGATTGTTGACTTGTAGACACACACTAAAAATAAAATCATGACAATGAAATGCTTATAGTAACGAGTTCTTTTTTTCTTTAATCGTAATGATTGTTTGCTTTTATATATGCATAATTAATCAAACAATAATCATACAATACATATATTCACATGCATTTTGTTTTTTTATGACTATTAAGAAACCCTATAGATACACCTAACAAATCAAAATGTGGCCAAAAAATACTTATGGTCACAGTTTTTGTTTTCCAAGGCTATGACCATCAAATATTTACTCACATGTTCTTTTTAATTTATCATTAATATTATTCACTTTAGGCACACTAACGCAATTAAACTGTGACCATAAAATATTTACTATCACAGGTTTTTCTTTTATTATCACTAATACTTATTTTTAGTCATAAATAAAAAGTTAAGCAATGACCATAAAATATTTATAGTCACATGTTTCTTGTATCATGTGACTATGATAAACGATACCTTTGGTCACAAAAAATAATTTCCATGACTATATAATTAGCCTTTCGCCGTAATTTTTTCATGTTATTAATTCAACAATGTGATTTAGTCACATAAATTATATTTCATGTGACTATATATGATTTTTCGTCTGATTTAATAACTATCACGATATAAAGGTACATATCAAAGAAAAAAATGTAACATATGTTGACATTTGGTCACGGTGTCTGACAGTGGCTAGGACTTATCACAATTATTTTGCAAAATTCTGACTAAAGGTGTGAATTCTAATTCATAATGGTCACGAATTTGAGATAAATTATGGCTAAATGAATAGTGAAACTTCGTTAATGACCTTTAGTCACGAAAAAAATGAAAATCGTAGCCATCCGGTTTTTTAAACACTGTGACCAAAAGTCATTTTTGTACTAATGTAAAATTCATTAGCCACAAATTTGGTCGTCACTAATAGTTTTGTTGCGGTGATTAAGGAACCGTTGTCTTTTCTAGTACGAGAACATTTTTAGTTATGTAAACGCCAAAATTTTTAATTATGTTAAATTGTTGTATTTTTGGAAAGAGTGTGGTTTATAAGGTGTGTTTGGAAAATATAGCGGGAAGTTGGAAGCTTTTGTATGTATAAAAGTTTTGACAATATTAATTGTAGGGAAGTGATCCGTACACAACAATTTTTATCCATACACAACAATTCATGCTTTATGGATGTTGTACATTATACATAAAAACTGTTAAATTGTTGTGTATGGTAAAAAATTGTTGTGTACGGATCACTTTGTTGGATTAGGTGTCTAAGCCATGACTAATAATTTGTATTTACCTAATTAATAGTAGCAAAGTCCATTTGGGTTGCCCTCATAGCTAGAGGTTTGGCAGAAATTCCAGGAGAGAGAAAGATTGATTTATTATATGATTAATAAATCAATTGAAATAAAATAAATAGTTTATTAATATATTAAAGTGATAATATATTAATTAGAAACTATATTAATTAATTAGAAATTAATTGGATTTAATTTGGTGATTAATTTAATTAATTAAAGGTGTAGGGGCTGAATTGTAATTATTCAATAATTGAGTAAGTGACATATTTAGCAGGATAATAATCAGCGAAATTTATATATTGGATATATATAATTTCGATTATTATAATAAAGATAAGTAGAGTTTGAATTGTAAGATAAAAGGTTTATCTTATTTGAATTCAAAAAAATTTATCTCTAAACGCTTATCAGGTTATCTGCTGGAGCCTATAAATAGGGACCCTGGGGGACCTTATTTCTGCGCCAATTTTACACATAATCTCTCAAGAATTTCATGACTCTCCTCAAGGCTTGGGTGTGACTTCATTTGAGGCAAGGAATTTTCGTTGCTTAGCTTCCAAGAAAAACCTAAAGGTTAGTTTTTCTGATTTTTCTTTTAACAAGTTTTCTGTTGGCCTTTTAGGAATTATTTATATGTTCAAAGTTAGAAAACATAGATCAAATTTAGGTTGCATGTGAACTTAGGGTTTTAGTTCATAGATTTGCAGAAAACCTTTCAGCAGTATCAGAGCTTTTGGCTGTTTTCTATTTGAATTGTTATAATTGTTTTCCCAAAAATTAGGGTCTAAAGCTTATAAACCCTAATATGGCCTTATCAAAATTTAGGGTTAGGGTTTTAGAAAGCCTAGCCCTTCCCATTTATTATTTTTGAAAATTGCATAGGGTTTTAGAATGTATTCTATTTTTGGTAACTTTTGATTATTTAATAATTGGATTACCTTAAACCCATTATTTGTTTTTCGAAAAATTAGGGGGTTTAAGATAGGATTAAATTAATTTGATTAATTTGTGATGCCTATCTGGATTTAATTAATTTAATTAATTGTTTAATTAAAAGATGAATTAAATCATTTAAAGGTTTAAATTTAATTTTTTAATTAATTGTTTAATTTCGAAAAAATTAAAAAGATAAACCAAGAACATTTTAAGATAGGATTAAATTAATTTGATTAATTTGTGATGCCTACCTGGATTTAATTACTTTAATTAATTTTTTAATTAAAAGATAAATTAAATCATTTAAAGGTTTAAATTTAATTTTTAATTAATTGTTTAATTTCGAAAAATTAAAAAGATAAACCAAGAATTTCATTAAAAGGTTTAAAATACATCTTATACATATTATTATTAAAAGTTAATATTATATGTATAAGATAAATTGGTTAGTCAAATCAATAGTAGGCCTCATTCACGAAGCTGATCTATAAGGAGAGTATAGGGAGACTGCCTATAAAATGGCGGTCTAATGGGTGTCCACTCTCACCCATCGCTCTCTTGATCAGTGGAGGGTCGTTAGCCGAACGGGTTTGATAGGACCGCTTAATCTCATTAAAAGTATAATGTTATTAATCAAAGTACTAGAACAGTTTTATAAAATCCCAAATCTAGTTACTTTAGAAAAAATATGAAATAGATGCTAATCCATGAAATTGCACATTACACTTTATGAGACATTAGTGGAGCGTGTATGGCTAACTAACACACTAATAGGGGCTCATAAAGAGTGGTAATGGGTTTCTCATCATTTATCATTGTTGATGGAGCGTGTGTGGTTAACCGGCACATTAATTAGAGATGATAAATGACATTGAGGTTACCGAGTATATTTGCATGGTTATTCACATCTAGTTTGTGATCCTCGATATCCCAGTCACAAACAGTAGAGCATATCCAAGATTAAACATGTCATTGAACAGTTCAATGAATCTCACAAATCTAGGAATTTTATAAGATTGAAATTGATAAATGTATATCTACCTTAATGACCACTGTGTTGTGATTATGGCATCCCTCTTCACAACATAGTTGGGGTATTTTGGGTCCTAGCCTTTTTAAATAATATAATTGGGTAATTGTTTAAGAATGATTAAAATTAAACTAATAAGTTCAAATTTTATAGAAATCTGAAGAAAGTGTCATTCTCCTCCTTATCCTTTTTCACCCACTTCTCAAATGGAGAATGGTTCTTAGTTTTGCTAGCATACCATATCTGATTGAGTGTCCGCTCCTTGTTCTACCAAAGCATGGCATCACACAGTAGCTTGTGATGAGCATGACCCCTTGACTATTAAGTCAAATGAAGTTCGTTGCCTCATGCTATTGATCATTGACCCCGAGTTTCGCAGGGATTTAGAATTCCTGGAGTCAGATGAGTTAGCACAACTGGTTGAGGAAAGGTTCCGATATCGGTTGAAAAGGAACGAACTAGGATCTTCAAAGAATTTGAAGTATGCAAGCTAGAAGGAAGTAGCACCCGTTTGCATGTTCTCGAGATTGAGGGATACATAGGTAAACTGTATAAAATTGGTCACCCCTTTTGATCGGGAGTTAAGAATTAGCTCGACTCCCTGATCTGTTCATCCAGATGTACAGAAAGGGAAACCAGGGTAAGACTATCATGGGAATGCATTCAATGTTGACTCTGTATAAGTCGTTCATAGAGAAGCATAGTTCCATTGATTCGACTGCTTCAGGATTGAGTCCAGCAATAAGGAACATCAAGAAATGATCCAGATCGTCTGGACCGGTTCTTCGATGTCTCAAACTGGGAATCCACAAGGTGGGACACAGTCACGAAAAGATTGGAAAAATGCTCCGAAGCCGAACGGTTTGGCAACTCATGGAATATCTTAAAACTCAGAACTCTCGATCCTTAATTCCTTGATACAGGATGTGTTTCTCACATTTGCTCTGTATGCATGGACTCTGTAGGATGCGGGATGTTGTTGCATAGGAGCATATTCGGATTTGATTTGAAGCTCATGCAATTTTGGAGTTTAGTTAGATATTATGATCTTGTTATTAGATGCGTGTAACATTGTCTGTCATATAGTACATTGTTCAAGGATATTTTGTTTTTTTATAAAATGTTGATTTTCATTTAATACATGTTTATTTAAATTATCCTTGACATGTTGTATGAGTATGTTAATTGCATGAATGGTAATGTTGATGCATCCAAAGTGTTTGGATTCATGAATTGTGTCCTCTATGATTGTTAAAGTAATTTTATAAGGATCAATTCAACCAAATGTCCAGTTGGACAGGACTTTGGAATCATTTGACTTAGTCACATGATGAATTGAGTTCTTAATAAAATCATTTGTGGCAAGAAATGAATCACCCAAAGATCCAGTTGATAGGATTTTGGAATCAGTTGACTTAGAGTCAGGTGATGATTGCATATCTTGAACAAAATTAACAAAGTCATAAATTTATATAGAGATGTAAAAGACATTAAGATTATGAGCAACGGACACATCAGTTACTGTGTATTGCTCGAATCTTCGAAAAGAACACAATTAGTTATACTTCACGATATTTGTCAATTAGTATGACGAATATGGCTTCGCTTATCAGAATAAGCGATTGAATTGAAACCTTGAACAGTTCAAGAACTTCAAAGGGAGTATAAGATCAACAAGAATTTGAGTGACAACATAAACTGAGAAAATGTTTCACAATATATCCTCTTCCAAGAACATTAATGGTTATAATGTGTCTTAGGGAAGATGATGGAGCATTGGTCGAAATAGTTCGATCCTCGATGTATGAGATACATCTTCAATTAGTCTCCGATGAATTGAATATTCAACCAGTCAGACCATAGAAACCATATTCCGACCACATCTTATACTAAGTAGGTTATACAGACACTGTCTGAAATGTAAAGCTGGGATCGTCCCACTTGTACATAGAAAGTCCATGGTCATGTAGCGTTCGTCCGAACCTCATGACTAGTCTGAACCTGATCAGCAATGTCGTTTCATTGGCTATCCCGCTGTACTTGTGAAAGAATAGCTCTTTTAGAAATGACTCATGTTCTAAGGAAACGGGATTAGCCAAGTGAAAGAACCTTTAGTCATCACTAGCCCTCGAGCTGGAATAAGATTTTTGTTAAATCTGACATACTCTTCTCTTAACCAGTAGTATTGGTCACCGTCATAAAGTGTTATGATCGGGGTGACATACCGATTAGTGGTGAAACACTAAAGTTGGTACAGATTAGCAATCCGACTACTTGGAAGCATTGGTGAGCCTGGTTGCTGCCAAATAAGAGAACCTTAGGGCGAGACACAGTCTATGTGGAAATTTGATTGATTCTACACATGGTCTAAAAACCAGTGGGAGTAATTGATTCATCAAAAGAAAGCAACATGGATAGAAATGTACTTTCAGAACATCTGGTTGAGTGAGACGATACTCAGAGTCAAGTAATTGATTCCGGGAGAAGCACTCTTAATAGAAGATGAAATCCGAGCGGATACTGTGTGGCACATTGTGAGTCGTTAGTGGAGCGCGTGTGGATTACCGACACACTAATAGGGACTCATAAAGAGTATGCCAATTGAGAAGGTACGTGGCCCCGTGATTCATCCCACGTGCACCTCACAAGAAAGGATATTCGGATTCTCAAAATGTGCCAAAAGTTTGGATTTTGTGAATAGCCTGAAAGATTCCCATAACTATGTCAGAAAGGTTTCGGATTGTCGAAATGTGCCAAAAGGTTTGGATTTTGTTAATAGTCCGAAAGAGTCAAAGCCAGTGGGAGTATCGTTGTTATCTGCCTATGACTGTATGTTGGTTACATATTGTTTCTATGAAACATCTCTTATCATTACAAAGTGTAATGATTTGACATTAAGAGATAATTCATTATGAAAAACTTAATAGAGATAAAGCGTACTCAAGTGGTTGTGAACATCTATGAGATAGATCAAAACTCTGCCAATATGATCTTGATAAGATTCAAGATGAATAGCCATAGGAAAGGAGTTTCCTATTATTGCAAAGTGTGATGACTTGGCATGAGAGATACAAAAAATGTGCAACATACTCATGTAGTTCACAGACATCTATCGGATAGATGAAATTGTCAGTATAAACCTAGCCATTGTAAGCATGATCTTGATAAGATTCAAGATGCATGAGAAAAAGTCTTCGAAAGGAAATAGTTTTCTCGAAAGTCATGACACAGATAATCTATAGATTCCGAAAGGGTTTGGAATAAGATTAGATCGAGTTCCACGAGCTTTTTGGATCGATCAGAAGTGTCATGAACATGTCCTAATGACTTAATGCTTGGGGAATAGTAAGTTGGATTCATGATATAGTCTGGCTGGGAATACTGGATGGATTTTTGAACACACATGAGAAATCATTGGGAAATGGTTGGGTGAATGTGGTAATAATAATTTGAAAGGAGTTTCAAATCGGTAATTATTAACATCAGGATGGGGTGCTTAAGGACTTCATGGTTAAAGAGTTTTGTTGGTATTCTGATGGAGCGCGTGTGGTTCACCGGCACATCATAACACCTCGAAATAGTCTTAGGGTGCGGTCATGTAGACTAAAAACCTCGAGAACCATAGGAAGTCGCAACACACGTCACCAGAATGGAGTCGTAAGGGAGAAAGACAGAATGAAAAAAAATTGAGATATCGTCGGAAGAGTATCCGATTGGATTATCTGTAATGAAGTGTATCAATGTAAGACACTTTTGAATACATAGAAAGAGTGAAAAGTTCATGTAGACATAGATATAAAACTTGAATTAAAAGTTTAAAAGAAATTTAGAAACCGATAATAGTTTTATGCCAAATTCGACTTGGTGATTACCTCGTGGAGACTTGGTAATAAGCAGGAGTAGCTGCCAGTCAGATTTTATGTTTTGCTTTTGCATGTTTTACTTCCTGAATAATTTAACTATTCAGAAAGGTCCACAGTCGCTCATACTTTGGGAAGTAAGTATTGAATCAAGACTGTCATGAATTGGTTTGTATATTGTCTAAGGAGTTAGACATAGCAATATGATTGCTACAACATTCATGAGTACTTAGAAATAGAGATTTGAGTATTGGATAAACTCACGCTTAATAGATTGATTCATGGATTACATCACGAGAAATCTTGAGACGATAATATCTTATGATCTTGAAGTGGAGAGATATGAGTTATAATTTACAAGGCAGTTATTCATTGATAACACGAAAACGCATCGGTAACTCGATGTTATAAAACATGTTGTTGTGAATGATTTGACTAGTAAAAGATATAAGCATATGAGTCGAAGCTTATTCGTTCCTTGACCCTGATGGGAAACAGATATCTGTAGGCCTCTCGATGATTTTGAAGTTGACTAAAGTGCTGGCCAGCCAGGATTGAATTGATGTGTTCAATTAGAAGTCTTATGTCATATGCAAAATCAGAAATCGGGAAACAGATAATCGGACAGAGATTGATCTCAATCCATGTCTCATGTTCGAAAATATTTGGTTGGACGGAGGATCATATGATCACTTATCTATGGACAGAACGGACTAGGTCAGAGTTCGGCAGTAGTTTCTAGAAAGCTACAGTTTGCTTATTAATTAGAGGTTAAATTGGTAATTATAATCATAGACTTATCCAAGTGGGAGACTGTTGGATTAGGTGTCTAAGCCATGACTAATAATTTGTATTTACCTAATTAATAGTAGCAAAGTCCATTTGGGTTGCCCTCATAGCTAGAGGTTTGGCAAAAATTCCAGAAGAGAGAAAGATTGATTTATTATATGATTAATAAATCAACTGAAATAAAATAAATAGTTTATTAATATATTAATGTGATAATATATTAATTATAAACTATATTAATTAATTAGAAATTAATCTGGAATTAGTTGGATTTAATTTGGTGATTAATTTAATTAATTAAAGGTGCAGGGCTGAATTGTAATTATTCAATAGTTGAGTAAGTGACATATTTAGCAGGATAATAATCAGCGAAATTTTTATATTGGATATATATAATTTCGATTATTATAATAAAGATAAATAGAGTTTGAATTGTAAGATAAAAAGTTTATCTTATTTAAATTCAAAAAAGTTTATCTCTAAACGTTTATCAGGTTATCTGCTGGAGCCTATAAATAAGGACCCTGGGGGACCTTATTTCTGCGCCAATTTTACACATAATCTCTCAAGAATTTCGTGACTCTCCTCAAGGCTTGGGTGTGACTTCATTTGAGGCAAGGAATTTTCGTTGCTTAGCTTCCAAGAAAAACCTAAAGGTTAGTTTTTCTGAATTTTCTTTTAGCAATTTTTCTGTTGGCCTTTTAGGAATTATTTATATGTTCAAAGTTAGAAAACATAGATCAAATTTAGGTTGCATGTGAACTTAGGGTTTTAGTTCATAGATTTGCAGAAAACCTTTCACACTTCCCTTAGTTGTAAGCTTTATAATAATGTCGAATTACATCAAATCTAAAAGGTGTACATAACTTTTGGATTATGAGTTCTTTTTATGAAAAAAAAAACTCTAAGTTTTAAATAATATTTTAAACTTATACTTACAAACAAGTTCTTTATAAATTAGATTTTTTTTCTTAAAATTTTAAATGCTCTCAGAAGCTCTACGACTATATTTGGCAGACTAGTTGAGAAGCTAGCTGCTAGCTGATAAGATAGTTGGTAGCTTATAAGCTAACTAATAAAAAATAATATTTTTGTAGAAAAAAAATAGTTAATAAGCTAGCTGAGAAATTATAATATGATAAATAGTGTGTTGTAAAATGGATTCGTAATGTTAGTTTAAGTAGAAGTAGTTTTTCAAATAGTTAATTTATAAGCTACTTTTTTACATGCTAAACATGACAAACTAAAAAATCTTAAAAAATATATTAATTTATCCGTCAGCTATCGCACGACGAACATAATCTAAAGCGATATCAAATATGCCCTTAGGCTGTGGGGTATGCCGCACGCGGCCCCCCACGCGTCCGCCACATCAGCCGGAAAGACGCGGCAAACACCGCCCCCCCCCTGCGTCCTCGACGTGCTGCGTCCCCAGGTCGTCGTGCTATGAACGCTTGAAGACGGCCGAGTTTGAAAAAATATACCCGTTGGTGACCGTTGGGATGTAAAAAAAAAAAAAATTAATTTTTTTTACATATTATAAATACATAACCACACATCTATATTTTACACACACATCTTATATTTTACACACATACAAACACACATTTTCCTCTCAATATACATATGGATTTCCATTCGGATTCTGAAGACTCGGGTGATGATTTGGTATTCACGGCAATGATGGAAGTCGCGACTATTTACGTGAACCGAGCAGAAACTCCGGAAAAAAGGCGGCGATTAGCGGCGAAAAATAGAAACCGCGAAGAAGGACACGAAAAATTTATTCGCGACTATTTTTCCGAAGATTGCGTGTATGACGACAAGGATTTCAAAAGCCGGTTTCGTTTGACCCGATCGATGTTTCTACGGATCGTGCACGATTTGGAAGCCAACTACGAACTTTTCCAATTGCGATACGATGGACGAGGCAAAAGGGGTTTTACGCCACACCAAAAATGTGGAGCGGCTCTTCGTCTTTTGGGTTATGGATACACTTTTGACGCCGTTGACGAATATTTACGGATGTCGGCAAAAACCGCTCGGCAAAGTATGTATGCTTTTTGTGAATATATTTATGAGTTATACGGTCCTATTTATTTGCGAAAACCTACACGAAACGATGTTGAAGAACTATATGCGGCACATCACCAGTCACATGGTCTACCGGGTATGCTCGGGAGCATAGATTGTACGCATTGGGATTGGGCAAATTGTCCAAACGCGTGGAAAGGACAATACACCGGGGGTCATCACGGCACACCTTCCCTAATACTAGAAGCGGTGGCGTCACAAGATTTATGGATTTGGCATGCGTACTTCGGGGTTCCGGGGGCGAACAACGACCTAAACGTTCTAGATTCATCCCCGATATTCAACGATATCCTACTAGGGAAATCGGCCGACGTTCCGTTTAAAGTGAACGACTCCGAATACCCACGTGGGTATTTACTCACCGACGGTATATATCCAAATTATTCCACATTTGTAAAAGCGTACCAACACCCGATTGACGAGAAACGGGTACTATTCACGCAACGTCAAGAGTCCGCACGGAAAGATGTGGAACGTGCATTCGGTGTCCTAAAAAAGAGATGGACTATAGTGCAAAATCCGTCACGAGCATGGCACCTCGACAACATACGCAAAGTAATGTACGGTGTTATCATATTACACAATATGATAATTGAAGAAAAAGGTCGAAATATTTGCATCTATCAACCTCATCATATGACACAGGAGCCGACATAATTTGTTCCCGGTAGCGAGGCATACTTTACTCGTGTACTAGAAATACACAATGCGGAAATGAATGCCAATCTCCGACACGATTTGACGGAGTACGTGTACGCGGCTCGCAACGACGCAACCGACGACGACGACGACTAGGAAATGCTTTTTATTTTAAAATAATTTAGGAGATGTTTAATTTTTTTTATGTCTTTTTTAATTTAATGTAATGTTTTTTTATTTAAATATTATGGTTTTAATTAATATAATGTTTTTATTTAAATTTAATTTAATGTTTGGTCTTAATTAAAAAAATAGAAAATAAAAATGTGATGTGGAAATTAAAATGGTAGTCATGAGAGTCTTGCACACCCCTACTGAAAGTCTTGGAAGTCTTTGTGACGTGGCGCTGACGTGGCGGGAGTCTTGGGTTGTCATGGGTGTCTTGCACACCCTTCAGCCTTAGTTGTTGTTCCATGAACGATTTTGATTTATTTATGATTTTATTGTTCCATAAATCCAATTATTTTAATTTAAGCATATAGAAATAATTCAATTAAACATACTTCTGCTAAAATCTTTAGTTTAATCAATTATTGTTTAATTATTCTCGCAAGAATCAAGAATCTTTTCAGATCAATGTGAACGAACATGGAATTTTTCATATTGTCTACCTGATGTATAAATTAACGCATTTTTCTTATTTTGAATAATAAAATAATAATAACCGTCCTATTTACATTTTTCTGAAGGTGAAAGCAAGGTTGTTAAGATCGGGATCTTACCCAAGATCGTTTTATGCTTTGCAAGATCGTGATCGTAAGATCGGGATCGGGATCTTAAGATCCTACCATTGAAGTAATTTTTTAATTTACTCTCAATGTCATACTTTATACAGTACCTGTTATAAGTTAATCTCTACTAAAACATCGATGGTAGAATCGAAGTTAACTTCTTAAGCATGAACTATGATTCTTTTAGTTAGAAACCGCATAAATTAAGAATAAAACATCTTTAGTAGAAAAATAAACAAGTTCATTATGACCATCCACAACTAGAGGTGGGATCGGATCGTATTAAGATCTTAAGATCATTCTTAGGATCCTAAGCTCCTAGTATAGATCTTGCTTCAGATAGATCCTACTGTGATCGAGATCGTTTTTCGGTCGAAGGATATTAAAATCGTAAGATCTTAAGATCAAGATCGGGATCTTAACAACCATGGGTGAAAGGTATGTCTACATTTCCCATACGACTCATTGTACTACCAAATGTAAAATAAAAAAGAAAAAAAGAAGAAAAAAAGAAGAAGTGGTTATAAACCATATACTGATTCTATGTTCACGAATATGTTATTAGCCGTTCAAAAAAACCACGTTTCGTCTTCATCAGTTGTTATTTTGTTGAACACATGGTTGATCTATATACACGTAAATGTAGGCTTAAAATTTGGTGTAATGACCGTCGGATAGATTGTATGAAGTACTTGTAATGTAGCTTTTCGCTAGTTGTGGTTGGTATAAAATATTTTGCTTGCTGTTATATATATATATATATATATATATATATATATATATATATATATATATATATATATATATATATATATATATATATATATATATATATATATATATATATATATATATATATATATATATATATAATGCATCATTTTGATATTCAAGAAAAGGAAAAAGTAAATCGGAAAACCTGCATGGTTTCAAGAAAAGATAATGTCCACGTCAAGACAGCTTAATCACACGATACAGAGTTGGTCCACAATAGTGGTGAACTTAGAGAGGGTGAAAGAGACATCAAAAGTTTGGTGGTCAATTGGTGTTTTTATTTTATGTATTCAAGTGTGTCACGTTTCTATCCTAATTTGCCATGATAAGATGATGGATTGTTAATATATTTTGACTTTATATCACACATTGAGTGTATCTCTATACGGAATGTTATATATCACACGATTTATGAACCTTGAGTTTGAATCCATGTACAGCCCAAATCTATCCGTTCGGATGAAATTTATACTGATCAGTTTAAATTTATTAGATCGTTTTCACATAACTAATATTACTAACCCAGTATTTTGAACGAATTATGATAAACTCAAGTGTCAACAAGTATGGTAGCTGACATGAATATTTGTGAAACAGTTGAGAAGGGAGATCATGTAGTGAATACATGGTATGATCCCCTTGCTCCTTCCCAAGTTTGTCGTATAAATGGTTTTATAATTACATGTCCATATATATGACACTAGTATCATTTCTTTCTTTTCTTAGATATATTCGCGTGTGCGCTTATATGTCATCAACTAAGCAAACGCCTTTCCAAAAAAATCAGCTAATCAAACACAACATTTTAATAAACTCCTCATTGGTGCGAGTTACATAGTAATATTATTATCAATTAAATTGTGTTTCAATTCACATCCAAGAAATCAAGAAAAAAGTATTTGTTCCATGGTATCATTTCTTATTCTTTTGATTGATAGTGCATATACTTAGAAAAGTGTATGTCAGTTGGGTTTTTTGGCTTCTAAACCCATTCTGGTTATTGCTTTTTGTAATTTCATTATATATTTATGTCGACTATTCACTCCATTTCATACAATCATTTCATTCAACTATACATATATTGAAGGTTTCGTTCAACCATACACATTATGGACGCTCTTAGTGATATCCACTAAAGACCAATGGTTTTAGCACGTCTAGCTAAGAACCAAATTCAATGAACCATTGATGCGCACGAGGCCACAACTTGTCACTTGAACCTAAAATTCTTGAGTATTTTGTACTTGGTTTCCTTTTCCAGCCAGTTGCTTTGTCATCTTTTTTTGTTTGTTTCTCAAGTGGGTTTAATGATGTTCCTCGGTCCTCACTGTCTCACACAGAAAGAGGTGAGAAACTGCAATCCTTTTTAAAAAAAAATTAAAAGAACACTTTCCAAATGAAAATTTACTATCTGTTTATTATACGTCTTTAATTATTTACCAATAATATCTGAGTACAAATTTAAACTCCATATCTCTAGTTATTTTAACAAAAAATATCAATCATTTTTAAAGATTGCAATGAGACAACACGCACATCAATTTCAGTGCCAACTTTCCTACGTAATCTCATCATTCACCAAACTATCTGTCTTCTATGAAGATCGCAGTCCTTCTAAAATACTCATCCTCTATATATACACATCCCTTCCATTCCCCATCACCATTGCATCTAACTCTCCCTCTCTCTCGACTCTCTCTCTCTCTCTCTAGATCTCTCTCGTTCTCTCTCCTTTTTGGGGCTTGATAATCATATCATCAAGAGGAGCAACAATCTATTATGGCTTGCTTAAACTTGATTAAAATGGTTGGTTTTAAATTAAATCTTACTCAAGTTCTTTCTTCTTGTTCCATTTCCTTAAAATGATCAAAAAGAAAACTTCTGAACTCTTTTGCTGTCAAGACTTGGGGTAGTTTACAGCTTGAAAACAAGTATTCTACATCGAGTGTATTAGCTCGATGATTGAATCCAATCCCTTTGGATGGTTTTCTTTTGTATTTTGGATTGACACCAACTCCATGAATCTTGAAAGATCAATCTCCTTGTTTTTGTTACTATACAAGTAACTAAAAAGTAATCGTCGTTGTATTTGTCATATGCTTGTTTATTGGTCAATAATGATGTTGTGATCTCTTCCAGAGGAGTTTCGAGGAGAAAACGCTGAAAAAGAACGAGGAATACACTCAGGATGGATCAGTCGATAGGAAAGGCCGACCAGCAGTCCGTGAAAAAACTGGATCATGGTTTGCTGCCATCCTCATACTTGGTATGCTTTCTTTTAAATAGCCATAGTAAACTTTATAAGCAAGGAAGTTAATTAACAAGAGAAAAATCTAATTTGAAAAGACAAGAAACCCTTCGGTCCACTTAATTATTGTTATCATGAATTGTTTTGCTTTAGGTATTCACCTTAATCATTCCGACATAAATCCATATCCTTTATATGGTACATGACATGTTCGGAGCTAATATAACTAAAAAATTATCAACCTATATAAGTATATACACCTAACATATGTTTGTCTTGTAATGGAAAATATGAAAACAGTGAACCAAGGGCTAGCCACGCTAGCATTTTTTGGAGTAGGGGTGAACTTGGTTCTATTTCTGACTAGAGTGATGGGTCAAGACAATGCTGAAGCCGCAAACAGTGTTAGTAAATGGACTGGAACGGTTTACATATTCTCCCTCCTTGGTGCCTTCCTTAGTGATTCGTATTGGGGCCGTTACAAGACTTGTGCCATCTTTCAAGCCATTTTCGTTGTGGTAAGCATCTAAACACTACAGAATCATAATCACATCGCCGTTGATCACAAAAGTAAGATATGTGGCTTGTGTGTTCTACTCTGCATGGTACAGTTACTATGGGTCGTTCATGACTCCATGCATATCCATGCACATGGTAGAACATGCAAAGGATACCCCTTGAAATATGATATTCTTTGCAACATATTGCACGCGGGGTTGGAGTTTCTAGGGTTGGTTTTGTTTGAGATCCATTTTCCTAAAACTGATATCTTTATTCCAATTAACTAATAATTTCATTTAACTTTACGTGGGCAGGGCTTGATATCCTTATCACTCTCATCATATATATTCTTGGTGAAACCTGAAGGATGCGGCAATGAAAATACTCCATGCGGGACTCACTCGGGCTTTGCGACGGCTATGTTCTACGTTTCAATTTACCTTATTGCCCTCGGAAATGGAGGGTACCAACCCAACATCGCCACATTTGGTGCAGATCAGTTTGATGAGGATCACCCGGAGGAAGGACACGGAAAAGTTTCCTTCTTTAGCTACTTCTACTTGGCATTAAATCTTGGATCACTTTTTTCAAACACCATAATAGGGTATTTTGAAGATAAAGGGACGTGGGCATTAGGATTTTGGGCATCTGCGGGGTCTGCAATCGTGGCTTTGATCTTGTTCCTTGTTGGTACACCACGATATAGGCATTTTGTACCCAGTGGGAATCCTTTATCAAGATTTTGCCAAGTGATGGTTGCTTCATTCAGGAAATGGAAGGTTGTGATCCCTTCTAATGGTGATGATTTATACGAAGTTGATGGCAAAGAGAACCCCAACAATGGCAGCAGAAATATTATTCATACCAAAGGATTTAAGTACGTCCTTTTTTCCAATCAAAACACCTCCCAATATCATTAAAGCTCAAAAATTCGCAAATTATAAGTGGCATCTTGTTTCCCCTATAAACTTAACTAAAGTATACAAAAGTTTATTTTCATGGTAAAATGTAAAAATCAGGCTAGCCTTTTTGCACTTTCTACGTATGAATGCTAATTATGCTTTCTGTGGAAAAAGGTTCTTGGATAGAGCGGCGGTCATCACCTCAAAGGAAAACTCTTTTGATGATGAAGAAATCAGAAGTCCGTGGCATCTTTGTACGGTAACACAAGTTGAGGAAGTAAAATGCATCCTAAGACTCCTTCCTATTTGGCTATGCACAATCTTATATTCAGTAGTATTCACGCAAATGGCCTCTCTATTTGTCGAACAAGGAGCTGCCATGAAAACTAATATCTCAAGCTTCCACATTCCTCCAGCAAGCATGTCCAGCTTCGACATCCTCAGTGTTGCAGCCTTCATATTCATTTATAGACGGGTTCTTGATCCGTTAGTGGCAAGACTAAAGAAATCCCATTCCCCCAAAGGGTTAACCGAGCTTCAAAGGATGGGGGTTGGCCTTGTCATAGCCATACTAGCCATGGTAGTAGCGGGGACTGTCGAACACTTCAGGTTGAAATATAAGGACAACGATTGCCCCACCTGTGAAGGGTCGAGCACTTTGAGCATATTCTGGCAAGTCCCACAATACGTACTTATTGGCGCTTCAGAGGTTTTCATGTATGTAGGACAGTTGGAATTCTTTAACGGCCAAGCACCAGATGGGTTAAAAAGCTTTGGAAGCGCTCTATGCATGACTTCGATTTCCCTAGGGAACTATGTGAGTAGTTTGCTAGTGACAATTGTGATGAAGATTTCTAGTAGTGAAAGAATGCCTGGATGGATTCCTGGAAATCTGAACAAGGGTCATTTGGACAACTTCTTCTTTTTGTTAGCCGTTTTGACAAGTGCTGATTTTGTGGTTTACTTGTTAGTGGCAAAGTGGTACAAGTACATCAAGTTTGAAGGGAGAAGTGACAAACAAGAGGGCTGCCAACATGTTTGATGTGCTAATTTGATGCGTGTGGCATGATTTTTTTGTAACATAGTAAAGATACTAATGATGTTTTCTTGTCCTTTTTCCTCCATCAATTAATGCCAAAATTATAAATTTCTTATTTCAAATTTCAGTCTCTTTGGCTTTTCTACGCTTTCCAAGTACTCAATTGACACGCAAAATATAAACAAATTACTATATTGATATATTTTGCCTATTTTGTATGAGATTATATGATCACACGTTAATTGTCATAAAAAGATTCTCAAAAAATAGTACAATTTACATAATATAATTATCATTTAGCAATTAAAATAAATAATTTATTTATTTATTTATTAGATCAGAAACATTAAATAAAATAACTATTTAATATTCAGATAAAAATATTTTATTTAAATAATATCATATAATAATTAAAGAAATTATATGATAATCTTACTTTATTGGTTGGTCTTGAAAAGGTTTTAGAAGCCTTACATTTTATATATATATATATATATATATATATATATATATATATATATATATATATATATATATATATATATATATATATATATATATATATATATATATATATATATATATATATATATATAGATCATACATACATACATATTATATAAATATATATATATATATATATATATATATATATATATATATATATATATATATATACATGGATGGGTTCAATAAGAGAATAAATTTATCCATGGTACTAATCTCGATCGTCAAAATCATAATCATCTGCGGCCAAAAATAGGTTGTATTTTCTTACTTCGACGCATATGTAGAGATTTATAACCAAAAACTCACTTCGTTTTTAATTTTTGACATTATTCTTTTTCAAAAGAAAAAACTAAATATATCAAATTCATAACTTTTGTCCTCTATAAATAGACATCAATATCGATATATAAAAAACAAATTTTTTTCATGAGTACACCACGTGTGGATTCACAATGTGAATCTGAACTGTAGAAATATGAATATGAGTAATTTACTTTTAAATTTTTTACTACTTTAACATTTTAACCATTTATAAAGACTATATTATGATTAACATTTAACAAGTGAGTTTACTCACATTTACACAACAATTTACTCATATTCATATGTCAATATCTTATGGTATTGACTATTGAGAGTTTATTTAGAAATATAATTTGAGAAATTTACTTAGAATATTTTACTACTTTAATATTTTAACAAATTATAATGACTTTACTTTGATTCAAAAGTGAATTTGCTCACATTCACATGAAAATTTACTCAATTTCACATGTTAATATCATATAGAATTGTAAATTTACTCCGAAATATGAATATGATTAATTTACTTTAATTTTTTATGCTACTTCACATGTGAATCTTAACTAGCTGGAATTTCGAAAAAAATCATTTTTCGTATATCAATATAGATATCTATTTGAATAGGAGATAAAGTTACAATTTTCTATATATTTGGTTTTTTTCGATAAAAAAGCCTTAAAATTAAAAAAAAAACGAAGTGGGCTTTTTATAATCCGGTACATACATGTCCACTGTAAGTTGAAAAACGGTGTGGTTGATATTAGTCTGTTGGTATCATGGTTTATACTTGTCCCTTATTGAACTTTTCCATATATATATATATATATATATATATATATATATATATATATATATATATATATATATATATATATATATATATATATATATATATATATATATATATATATATATATATATATATATATATATACACACACACAAGGTTATTACTTGGTGTACTACACCGGTTAAAAATTTTTGGACCTAAGTATGAGATTTGAACTGATTATGGGTGTAAGCCAAGCTCCCTTGTATGTTTAAGCTTGGATTGTGTCATTTTGGACCTAAGTATGAGATTTTATATGCATCGGACATGTATGGCAATAAAGTTTGAATTTTTATTGGGTTTCAGACCCATGGGACGAGTTGTGGAAGGTTGTAGCCTTTGGCTTAATGGTTTAAGAGTTTAATGAAGTTTTTTGGGAAATTCATAGATAGCGACGCTATCTTGAGGAGGTAGCAACGCTATCTTGAAGAGATAGCGGGGCTATCTGTTGCGAAGACACCCCGATCTGTTTTAGAGATAGCGATGTTATCTTGAGGAGATAACAGCGCTATCTCAGTGATTGACCGTTGACTTTGACCTTCGACCTTTGACCGTTGATTTTTTGACCAGTTTGACTTTTGGTTAAACTTGAGAGTTCCGGGGTGCCGGTGTTAGAAGTTTGTCCTGTTTGGGGTTTTAAATTTGATAAGTTGCGCTTATCCTTATTAGGAGGTTCGTGTTGTCGGAATCCAAGGACACGCACGTAGAGTCTTGTTTAGCTTGGCTGATCAGGTGAGTCTCTTCACTATACTATTTGTGAAGTTGCATGCGAATGTAGTACGATATTATAAGGAGAAATAGGGTGATTGTATGTTGTTGCTATGAATGTATGTGCTTATGTGTAGTCTCTGTTGGATTAGGTGTCTAAGCCATGACTTATAATTTGTATTTATTTTATTAATAGAAGCAAAGTCCATTTGGGTTGCCCTTGGTAGTCCAACCGGCATCAAGGTTAAATAGAGAGAGAAATAAATAGTTTGTTAATTTATTATGTGATAATAAATTAATGATAAACTAGTTTGGAATTAATCAGAATTAATTGGAATTAATTTGGAATTAATTAAAAGTGCAGGGGCTAAATTGATTATAAGTGTAGGGGCTAGAATACAATTGTTCAAAAGTTGAACACTATAAATAAGCCTCTTCCCATCACTTGAAATCTTGCACCATTCCAAATCATCTACTTGGAATTTATCTTCTCTCCTTGCCGTCTATAATCCTTCTCTAAGGTTTTATAGCGAGCCGTTCTTAATAAGAGGTTAAGACAGTTAACCTCTGCTTGGGCTTCTGGGTGTGATCTCATTTGAGGCAGGACACTTGTGCTGCTCGGCTTCAAGAATAAAACTAAAGGTTAGTTTTATTAATTGTTTTATATAGAAATTTCTGTTAGTCGTTATTAGAAATTTCTGTTAGCCGTTAGAACTATTATTATATGTTCAAAGATAGAAAACATAGATCCTTTCTAGGTTGCATGTGAACTTAGGATTTTAGTTCATAGATTGCATAAAACCTTACAGTGGTATCAGAGCGTTGGTTGTTTTCTTATTGAATTGTTATAATTGTTTAATTAAAAGATAAATTAAATTGTTTAACGGTTTAAATTTAATTTTAAAATTAAGAGTTAATTTTTAAAAAATTAAATAGATACAACAGAAATATTTTAAAAGTTTAAAATACATCTTATATATATATTATAATTAATAGTTAATATTTTATATATAAGATAAATTGGTTAGTCTTACCGTTAGTAGGCCTCATTCACAAAACTGTCCTATAAAGAGGGTATAAGGCGACTGCCTATAAAATGGTAGTCTAATGGGTATCCATTCTCACCCACCGCTCTCCTGGTCAGTCGAGTGTCGTTAGCCGAACGGGTTTGATGGAACCGCTAAAGCCTCTTAAAAGTAAAATTATATATTTGAAAGTACTAGAATCATTATAAAAATCCCAATCTAGTTACTTTAGAAAAAATGAGAATTTGATGCTAACCCATGAAATTGCACATTGCACTTTATGAAACGTTGGTGGAGCGTGTGTGGTTTACCGGCACACCAATGGGGGTTCATAAAGAGTGGCAATGGGTGTCTCGGGTGTTATCATTGTTGATGGAGCGTGTGTGATTTACCGGCACATCAATTTGAGATGATAATGGACCCCGAGAGTACCAAGCTAATTTGCATGGTTATTCACACCCGGTTTGTGATCCTCGGCATCCCAGTCACAAACGGTGGGGCATATCCGAGATTAAACATGTTATTGAACAGTTCAATAAATCTCAAAAGAAACTAGGAATTCCATTTATAATAAGATTATTTTTCCGCGGTGGAATTGGCTGAGTCATCATTCGCCTACCTTTATAAAATTTGCTTATAGATTACGGCATCCCTCTTCTATGTTGCAAATTGTTATAGTTGGATCCTAGCCTTATTTTATATTGGGTTATTATAAGGACCGACAAGTATCTAATTAAACTTACCTTCTTTTAAAGATGTCTTCTGCTGATCAATCCGCTCCCCACTCAAACTCCAGTGTTCCCTCTATCTTTTCACTGTGTTCCAAGGTTCAATTGAACGGGACAAACTATAATGACTGGATTAGAAATATCAAGATGGCTCTGAGGTACGAGAACAAAGAGTATGTCCTCGAGACCGAGCTTGTCGATATTGACTCTGAAACTGCTACTCCCGAGGAGATTGCCTCGTACTAAAAACATTCTGATGATGCGACCAAAGTGGCCTGCATCATGATCGCCACAATGAACCCCGAATTGCAAAGGATATACGAAGACTACTGGCCCTTTGAGATGCACAAGGAGCTTGCGGAAAAGTTTCGCAAGCAAGAGCGCATCGAGAGGTGCGAGGTGGTCAAGGACTTCACGAACAGCAAACCTAAAGATGGAGAGTCCATCTGCACTCATGTGCAAAGAATGCAAGGTTACGTGGAGCGGCTTAGAAAGCTTGCGATGCCAGTACCGGAGGAGTTGGCCGTTGACATAGTGCTTAACTCCCTACCGAGTTCTTATGACCAGTTCAGGCTGGCTTATCATTTGAACAACAATCAGGCTAACCTGACTGAGTTGCATCGCATGCTTCGAGTTGCTGAGGACGGAATGAAGGGTAAAAGTGTACCCTCCGTAAATCAGCCCGTCCTAGCCATTGGAAGTGGCAAAGGAAAGAAGAGGAAGGGCCCTCCTAAGCAAAATTGGAGGGAAAAGGTTCAGGTCGGGTCAACAAGCAATGGCTCGAGAACCAAGTCTTCCCAGATTCCTTGTGTGGCCAACCCCGATGAAGCCAACTGTTTCTACTGCAAAGAGAAGGGCCATTGGAAGAGAAGCTGCCCCAAATACTTGCAGGATGTCAAGGATGGGAAAGTAAAGCCATCGACAGCAGGTATATACACTATCTCTAAAAACTCACCATCTTCTAATTCTTGGGTCCTTGATACAGGATGTGGTTTTCACATTTGTTCTGATCTGCAGGGCCTAAAGGAAAGCAGGGAGGTGGAGCACGGTAGACTGAACTTGATCATGGGCAATAGGAGATCGTCCCCTGTTACCAAGATCGGCGTTTACAGTTTAGTGCTTAGTAGTGATGTTAGTATAGAGTTAATTAATTGTTGCTATTCGCCAGAAATGGCAAGAAACATTATTTCATTTCACGTATTGTTCAGACAAGGATTTCAATTTTCTTTTGATAATAAAATTGGTTCGATTTCTGTTTTCAAAAATGGTATTTTGATTTTTACTGCTTATCCTTGTGATGGTGTGTATGAAACCGTTGAATGTGTTGACAATTTAGGACATAGTGTAAATTATATTGATTATACTAGTGGTGTAGAAAAGGCATGTCTGTGGCATAGTCGGCTCGGGCACATCAGCAAGAAACGCATCGCCCAACTCCAAAAGGATGGAGTGTTGGAATCATTCGACCTCAGGTCGGATGATGTATGCGAATCTTGTCTGTTGGGCAAGATGACTAAATCACCTTTCAAAGGCTCTTTTGAAAGAGGTGAGGGTCTGCTGGACATCATTCACACGGATGTGTGTGGTCCATTCAGATCAACCACAAAGGATGGCACGCGGTTCTACGTAACCTTTACTGACGATTTTAGTAGATACGGTTATATCTACTTAATCAAGCAAAAGTCAGACACCTTTGAAAAGGTCAAAGAGTTTAAGAACGAGGTAGAGAATCAATTAGGCAGGAAGATAAAGATGCTCAGGTCCGACAGAGGCGGAGAGTATCTAAGTATCGAGTTCCTAGACTATCTAAAGGAATGCGGAATAGTTTCGTAGTTAACACCTCCCAGGACACCACAGTTGAACGGTGGTGCGGAGAGGCGCAACCGAACCCTATTGGACATGGTTCGTTCCATGATGAGTCGAGCTTCACTTCCCATTCACTTCTGGGGTATGCCTTAGAGACAGCCGCCCATATCCTCAATCTTGTCCCTACTAAAAAGGTTGCTAAAACACCTCATGAAATGTGGACGGGGAAAGTTCCCTCATTGGCACATATCAAAGTCTGGGGTTGTGAGGCTTTCGTTAGACGAGAGACTCAAGACAAACTCGCAGAAAGAAGCGAAAGGTGTTTCTTCCTTGGTTATCCTAAACAGTCCTTTGGATATCTATTCTACAGACCGAGCGAGGACGTGGTCTTTGTAGCTAGACGAGCAGTCTTTCGAGAGAGAGAGCTCATATTCAAAGAGGACAGTGGGAGTACCATTGATCTGGAAGAAATTCAAGAGTCATCAGATGACGCAACCTTAGGAGAAACTAGCAACCAACATGAGGAAGAAGTTTCTGTTGGTCCGATAGATGTATCCTTACCTCTTAGGCGTTCCGGTAGGGTTAGCATGCCACCCGAGTTTTATGGGTTCCATATAACTTCAGATGGGGACACGTTTGTCAGTGATAGGACACTGATAAATTTGGATGAACCAGCTAACTACCAGGAAGCAGTGGCGGGCCCTGAGTCTGCCAAGTGGAAAGAGGCCATGGATAGCGAGATCAAGTCCATGTATGACAATCAAGTTTGGAACTTGGTTGACAACGTAACAGGTCGAAAGACAGTCGGGTGCAAATGGATCTTCAAGAAGAAGACCGACATGGACGGAAAGGTACACACTTTCAAGGCAAGACTGGTTGCGAAGGGATTTACTCAAACCCCAGGGGTTGACTATGACGAGACCTTCTCACCAGTAGCCAAGATAAAGTCTATTAGGATTATGCTGGCCATAGCTGCATTTCATGACTATGAAATTTGGCAGATGGACGTCAAAACCGCTTTCCTTAACGGAAAGTTGACTGAGGATGTTTACATGAATCAGCCAGAGGGTTTTGTCGATGCAAAGTATCCCAATAAGGTGTGTAAGCTTGAGAGATCAATCTACGGATTGAAGCAAGCTTCTCGCAGCTGGAATCTTTGTTTCCATGAGAAAGTCAAAGAGTTTGGCTTCTCTAGGAGCGAGGATGAGTCCTGCGTATATGTCAAGGCTAGTGGGAGTATAGTCACCTTTCTAGTGCTGTATGTCGATGACATACTGCTCATGGGAAACGACATTCCAACCTTGCAAGATGTCAAGGCTTGGCTTGGGAAATGTTTCGCCATGAAGGACCTAGGAGAGGCTGCCTATATTCTCGGGATAAGAATATTGAGAGATAGGAAGAAGAGACTAATTGGACTTAGTCAGGGTACATACTTGGAAAATGTACTAAAGAGGTTTAGTATGGAAAATTCCAAGAAGGGAGAGCTACCTATCCAAAGTAATGTAAAATTGAGTAAGACTCAAAGTCCGAGTACAGACGAAGAAATAGCTGAAATGAGTCGGGTACCTTACGCTTCGGCTGTAGGATCGATTATGTACGCTATGACGTGTACTCGCCCTGACGTGGCTTTTGCTTTAAGCATGGTCAGTCGGTACCAGGGAAACCCTGGAAGGGCGCATTGGATAGCTGTGAAAAATATACTCAAGTATCTGCGAAGGACAAAGAACATGGTGTTAGTCCTCGGTGGCAGTGATACCTTGAGAGTTGAAGGATATACGGATGCCAGTTTTCAGACGGATAGAGACAGTGGCCGGTCTCAGTCGGGCAGGGTATTCCTTTTGAACGGTGGAGCAGTTACTTGGAAAAGTTCCAAGCAAGAAACAGTGGTTGATTCTACGTGCGAATCAGAGTACATAGCAGCAAGTGAAGCGTCAAAGGAAGCGGCTTGGCTGAATAACTTTATCGGTGACCTTGGAGTAGTCCCGAGTATTCAGGAGCCCTTGGAACTGTTCTGCGATAACGAAGGTGCGGTCGCCTTGACAAAGGAACCGCGAGATCATGGAAAGTCCAGACATATCGACAGAAAGTACCACTACATCAGACATAGGCTAGAAGAAGGTCACCTCCTTGTAAAGAGGGTATCATCGGAAGATAATCCTGCAGATCCCTTGACAAAGGCTCTGAGTAGGATTAAGCATAATCAGCATGCTAGGAGCATTGGATTAAGAGATGATATAAGTTTTTGCAATTAGATAGGTTTTGAAACTTATAACAATGTTATGGTATTTGACTTATGTGATTTAATAATGGAGATTTATTAATGAGTAATGGTTTACTAATTTTGTCAATAATATATCATTGTGTTTCATTTTGCATGTTTTATATCTTGAATAATTGGATTATTCAAATATCCACGGTCGTTCATACTTTTAGGGAGTAAGTATGAAGTAAGGCTGTCATGAATTAGTTGTAGATTGTCTAAGGAGTTAGACATTGCAATAAGATTGCTGCAACATTCATGAGTACTTGGAAATAGAGATTTGAGTATTGGATAAACCCGCGCTCAATGGATTGCTTCATGGATTATATCACGAGCAATATTGAGACGATAATATCTTTTGATCTTTAAGCTAAGACATATGAGTTATGATTTACTAGACGGTTGTTCATTGATAATACGAAAACGCATCGGTAACTCGGTGTTATAAAACGTGTTGTTGTGAGTAATTTGTCTGGTAAAAGACATAAGTATATGAGTCAAAGTTTATTCGTCCCTTGACCCTAACGGGGAACAGATATCTGTAGGCCTCTCGATGAATTTGAAGTTGACTAAAATGGTTGGCCAACCGGGACTAAATTGGTAGTCTAAGAGTCATATACAAATAGGAAATCGATGAACAGTGAATCAGACCAGATTGATTTTATCCATGTCTTGAGTCTGAAAAATATCTAGTTGGACGGAGGATCATCTGATCACTTATCTTTGGACAGAACTGACTAGGTCAGAGTTCGGCAGCAGTTTCTAGGAAGCTACAGTTTGGTAATTAATCTGAAGATAAATGGACAATTAAAGTCATAGACTTATCCAAGTGGGAGACTGTTGGATTAGGTGTCTAAGCCATGACTTATAATTTGTATTTATCTTATTAATAGAAGCAAAGTCCATTTGGGTTGCCCTTGGTAGTCCAACCGGCATCAAGGTTAAATAGAGAGAGAAATAAATAGTTCGTTAATTTATTATGTGATAATAAATTAATGATAAACTAGTTTGGAATTAATCAGAATTAATTGGAATTAATTTGGAATTAATTAAAAGTGCAGGGGCTAAATTGATTATAAGTGCAGGGGCTAGAATACAATTGTTCAAAAGTTGAACACTATAAATAAGCCTCTTCCCATCACTTGAAATCTTGCACCATTCCAAATCATCTCCTTGGAATTTATCTTCTCTCCTTGCCGTCTATAATCCTTCTCTAAGGTTTTATAGCGAGCCGTTCTTAATAAGAGGTTAAGACAGTTAACCTCTGCTTGGGCTTCTGGGTGTGATCTCATTTGAGGCAGGACACTTGTGCTGCTCGGCTTCAAGAATAAAACTAAAGGTTAGTTTTATTAATTGTTTTATATAGAAATTTCTGTTAGTCGTTATTAGAAATTTCTGTTAGCCGTTAGAACTATTATTATATTTTTAAAGATAGAAAACATAGATCCTTTCTAGGTTGCATGTGAACTTAGGATTTTAGTTCATAGATTGCATAAAACCTTACAGTCTCATGATTTGTTCTTGAGGCTAGTTGATATTGGGATAGGCCAGTGTCAAATAGGAGTGAGTCACGTCCCTGGGCTAGCATGATGCATGGCCGATCGTGCTGTTCAATCCGAAGGTGCTGCATGATAAAAGGACGATGCATAGCCGATCGTTCTAGGCATCCGAGGATGTTGGATGGTAAAAGGATGATGTTTGGTAGGTCATTCCAAGATGGTGTATGTGCCTTATGTTATAAATGAGATGGATCGTGTGGTATTTTGGGTAACACACTAAGCTTTTTGCTTATTCTTTTACCCTAAATGTTTCCAGGTACTTTTCAGAATAAAGAATTGGAGCGCGGCGTGACTGTATCGTATCCGGCATTTTGGTGTTCAAAGTCTTCCGATGGTTATTGTTTTGTATTTGATTTTAATTTCTATGGTTTTAAATGTTTTAAATAGGGAACTTGGAACAAATGGTTTTACTTCCAACCCGTTTTATGTATTCAAACCGTTTTTAAAAATGAAAATTTTAATCTGGAATTTGGGACATTACAAGTCGGTATCAGAGCCCTGGTTTGAGAGATTTGGATGAACATGTATGTGATTCCAAACTCAAACTAAGGGCTTAGAGACTTTCTTAAACGATTTCAAAAGAAAAACCTTCTTTAACTAAAATTCAAAGGGGTTACGTAGAGTCTCATTTGGAAAACTCCTTTGTATGTTCTTGTTTGATTGCTGCTTGGGGGTTTTAAACATGTTATGAATACCTGACTTTTAATGATTAAGATGGGTTTTAAAAAGGATGGGATGCGATGCATAGAGTCAGCCGGAGCTCAAGTAAGTGGTTTAATTTTTAAGATATTCATGATATTATGTGTTGATGTTATATTGTTTGATAGAAGTAGGCTAAGGATCCACTCAGGAAATTACATGATAGAATTGGCATGGATAATAGGAATGTCTTTTGCCTTATGTGTTGCTTGATATGTGTTTCTTGTTATGTGATGCTCAATATGTGCCACTTGGACCTATGCTTGTATTGTAAGGAGGTCAAAGGAATGCTTTAGGATTATGCGTAATAGGGTTAGGTAGCTTTATAATTATTGATCCAGCCATACTGGTTGCTCCTTGTTTGGTTGTGTCTTTAGAGTGGGGTCATTTATTCGACTTTATTTCTCTTCGTATTATGTATGATTGCACGTTGGTCATTTGTTTGAGTGTCTATCTCTTTTTATTAAGTACGATTGTGCGTTCGCAAGACGACCTGATGACATGAGTGCAAGTTCTTTTGGTACGGGTGAGGTGTGAGATCCTAGATGGACTAGGAAGAGTGTTAGGCACTTTGGTGCAAGGTCGTATGAATGATGTATGAATACCAATTAGTAGGGAGTGAGACGACTTAGGCAATCAGGACAACTTTCAGGACAAGTCCGAATATGTGTGAAATATAGAACAAGGGATCGTACTATTGAAAGCACAGGATTCGTATCTAGAATGAAATGAGACCCGAGGGTCCTAAGGAGTCGGTGGACGAGGGAATCATGTGTGTTATGTGTCAAGCAGGTGATGTAACCCGTTTCTTTGTCTGATTGCAGAATCAGGAAGGTTGATTTAAGAGGGAATGATTCGGGGCTTGAGCCAAGTTTATGTGGCCGGGTTGGGTCTGAGATAAGTGATCAGGATATTTGGGGTTTGGTCGCCGCGAAGGTTACTAGGGTAGTGTTTGAGATGCTCCCTCCTGTAATTGATTTGATTAAGACGGAGTTGTTAGCGATGTTCAAAGAATGGAACGCCGCAAGGGAGGAAGCGATGATAGCCCGATGTCAGACCATGATGAGCAAGGAGATTAGTAGATTCGTGACCACTACCAGTCGTCGGACTTTTGCTGAGATGGAGTATGCTACTGCGTCAAGGGAGTCTGAGTTCGAGGTCCTGCCGGGACAGGAGAGACAGACTCAGGTGTAGGTGTAGGTGTAGGTGCAACCATCAATGAAGAGGTTTCGAGCTACAGATTTGGGAAAAGTGGAGGACCTCTACTACTGGGATGGTAAGCTGGATGTAAAGATTTATGTTCTATGCAAACAGATTGGTCATGTTGGGGCCAGTAGTCCTCGGCTGCCTAAGGAAGTTGGTCAGAATTCGACACCTGCTGCCCTAAAGAGTATAGAAGTTCGTTAGGTGAAGATGGAGGACCCAGAAGTGGAAGACGGGGCTTAGCAGCTTTTGGCGAGGAGGTGGAACCTCATCGGATGTTGCCGATATGTATTCATGGTTATGTTCTTGTCGCTCTTCCATGTTGGTGTATCTCTTATGTTGCATTGAAAGCGGGTAGTTAGTTCAAGATCTATCTCTGAGAGGGAAAGTGGAGATAGTTTTCGTGAGTGGGTTGGCGTTGGGCCAATGTTTGGTTATCCGTTGGGGCGGCAGTGGCTGTTTGGTCAGCCGGTATCGGTTCGAACCCTAAATGGGGGAGAACTACTGGCTTAGAGACAGAAAGATTATCGTTGTACGTTTCTTTGTGATAGGCTGTAAGGATATGTGAGAATCTTCTACATTATGGATCAACGTGGGTAAGTTTCGTTGTTTGTTCTGGAACGAAGACGGGTCGGCAGCGGCAGGTTGTGACAATAAGTTAAGAATGCTTGTTATGCGTTGCGGGTTCTTGGTGCTTCCTGACGAAGCGTGTGGGAGTTTGTTCGAGTCGGGCATGGTATAGAATCCTTGGTCTCCATGTCGTGCAATGAAGAGTGTGTGTTTTGCGATTTCCAACTTCAAGAGTCGTTAAGATATCAAATGCCTGCATGGTTCTAGGAGTAAAGTCGGCTCCAGTGTTGTCATTTAAGAATGATCGTTGGGTGCAGAATTCAGGTCGAGGCCCCAAGGGCCAGTGGCGTGGTTTGGAAGTTGCTATGTGAAGTCGGGAGCTGCACCAGATGTTGAGCCGGTCAGAATTTGTTATGCTCCCGTTATTTCATATGTTTCGTTTGAGTATTGGTGTGTGGGGTCGTTCCGACGATGTCTTCGGTTGTTGAGTGTAGGGATGAGCAAAGCCAAACCGCAAACCCAAAAACCCAAAAACTGAAACCGAACCAATGGTTTTTAATTTTTCAACAACCGAAAATTTTATTTTAGGTTCGGTTTGTGGGATGCCAAAACCGAAAGAATCAAACCGAACCGATATGTATAAAATATTTGAAAATATATATTTTATGTATACAATATAATTAAGATTCGCGTACTGTCAACACAATAAGTATTTAGATTAGGTGGATAAGGCGCTGGGTATACATACTCGAGGTCCTAAGTTCTAGTCTTGGCTTGAACAATTTTCGTTTTTCATCTTTAATCCAAAAGCTTCTTTTAAAACTTAACTCCCAAGTGTCCCACATCGACTAAAACATCAAACTTATGCCTTCATCCTCCTATATATATATATATATATATATATATATATATATATATATATATATATATATATATATATATATATATATATATATATATATATATATATATATATATATATATTGATTTCTCAACCAAGTAGTATAATCTAATATTTGGGTTTGGATTCAGTTTAAAACCAAAACCGAACCGAAAATAATCCAAAAAGTGAAAAACTAAACTGATGGGTTTGGGTGTGGTTCGGTTTTGAATATTTAAAAATCGATGCTTATCGGTTTGGGTGTGGTTCGGTTTTGAATATTTAAAAATCGATGCTTATCGGTTTGGGTCAAAATCGACCCAAACCGACCCATGCTCATCCCTATTTGAGTGGGGGTAGTTCGCCGGTTCTTTTCGTTTGCTAGGATATCGGTTTGAGTGGGTTATAATACGTGTCTTGGGTTGCTCGGTATCGCTTGGGGATGCGGTTGGATTTGTCAAAGTTGTGGTGTCGCCTGAAGGATGATGACCTTAGTGCTATCTTTAGAACGTTGGATCTTTCGATAAGAAGTAGGGCTATTGATTAGGTTGGTTTGATCGTTGGGCTCTATAGCTAGATCAGGTGGAGAGCAAATGTGATCGCCGATGGGTTTTCTTCCTGAGCATATGATGTGCTCCGTATAAGGAAAGGCTGTGGTTAGCTGTTCCAGTTCGGGTTGGGCAACGGCGGTGGCGCGTGTGGTAGGTATAACCAGGTAGGTTTGGTCAGAGGAATGAGTCATAGCGTGCTCTTTCGATCGGCAGCAAGGACGTCGCGTTTCTTTAGCATTGGGATATTAAGCTCGGTTATACAAGATTGTCTATCAGGAGGATGGAACGGTCATATTGGAGTCATTCATGATTAGTAGAGTTCTACGTAGCACGATAAGGATTGTTATGACATCTCTTAGGGAATCCATGTTGTGCATGGAGGTCGGGCCAGATCAAGGCTGACATATGGTAAAGAAGGTGGCATGTTGTCTAATTAGTGAGGGGAGTGCTGTCGTGGTTCCTGTTCGAGTATGTCTTGGGTTCGTCTCCTTTTCGGGGGCAAGTAGGTCGTGTAGTTCGGAAGGACGGGAAGTTTTGGGTGTGTTAACATTTGTGAGCCTTTGGATTAGCCGTTAGTTCTCGGATGGTCTGTTTGAGTTGGATCGACGCCTCAGGACTGGCGTGTGTAGGTGATCGCGTGTTGCGGCCTTGTGTTAGGGGATCGAGTAAAAGTTGCTTCTTGTGGTTGATGCAGATGCCGGGACAGTTAACCCTAGGAATGAAATTTAGGAATCGGGGTTAGAAATGTCGTGTGTAGCCCTGCAGGAGGATTTATATGTGTTAGGTGTTGTTCTTCGTCACTTGATCAGTTCTCACAACTTGGGGAAGCAAAATGAATTGGGGAAGGACTGTGAAATTAGCTGTAAGCTGGATGGAGAAGAGAACCCGAAGACCTTTATTGATGGACAGATTAGGGAACCTGAATGTTCAGCCGGTGAGTCGGACGTGTCGGGAAAAATCCTGAGAGTCCTTATGTGATGGTTTAACGGGAATAACCCGAAGGTCCGTGGATGCATCGTGCGCTAGGTGTTGGACCCCGATTGTATAGTTGTTCTTGGAAATCTTGCTTGAAGAAGAAGAGGTTGTGTGGTGGTGCATGGTGGTCTCCTTAAAGGTTGGTTCAGCAAGAGCTTCATTTTCTGGACCATTGTGAGTAAAAGCTTCTTCCTTTTGTGTTTCTAAGGTTGTCCTAGTGGTTATGAAGACTTTAGGTGAATTTTGGTCTCTTTGTGGTGTTGTCTATGGATTGGATTGATAAATGTCAAAACTTTGTGTCCTTAAGACCTTCCTTGGAGCTTTTAAATTAATTATGGGAGTAACCCAAGCTCCCTTGTGTGTTTAAGCTTAGTGTTTCATTTTGGACCTAAGTATGAGATTTGACATGCATGAAAATAAATTTGAATTTTTATGAGGTTTCACACCCATGAGACGAGTTCTAGAAGGTTTTAGCCTCTGCCTAATGGATTAAGTGCGTAATGAAGTTTTTTGGAAAATTCATAGATAGCGACGCTATCTGTCGCGAAGACTCGGATCTGTTTTGCAGGTAGCGACACTATCTTGAGGAGATAGCGGCGCTATCTCAGTGATTGACGGTTGACTTTGACCTTTGACCTTTGACTTTTTGGCTAGTTTGATTTTTGGTCAAACTTGAGAGTTTCGGGGTGTCGGTCTTAGAAGTTTGTCCTGTTTGGGGTTTATGATGTGATAAGTTGCGTTTATCCTTATTACGAGGTTCATGTTGTTGGAATCCGAGCACATGCGCGTGGAGTGTTGTTTAGCTTGGTGAATTAGGTGAGTCTCCTCACTATACTATGTGTGAAGTTGCATGCGAATGTCATACGGTATTGTAAGGAGAAATAGGGTGATTGTATGTTGTTGCTAGGACTGTATGTGTGTATCTTTAGTCGCATGATTCGTTCTTACGGCTTGTTGATATTGGGATAAGCCAGTGTTTAATAGGACTGAGTCAGGTCCCCGGGCTAGCATGATGCATGGCTGGTTGTTCTGGGCACCCGAGGATGTTGGATGGTAATAGGGCGATGCTTGGCAGGTCGTTCCTAGATGTTGTATGTGCCTTATGTATAGGAATGAGATGGATCGTGTGGTATTTTGAAGAACTCACTAAACTTTATGCTTACTCTTTTACCCTAAATGTTTCCAGGTACATTTCAGAATAAAGAATTGGAGTGTGGTGTGATTGTATCACATCCGACATTTTGGTGTTCAAATTCTTCCGCTGGTTAATGTTCTGTATTTGACTTTAATTTCTATGGTTTTAAATGTTTTAAATATTGGACTTGGAACGAATGGTTTTACTTCCAACCCGTTTAATGTATTTGAACCGTTTTTCAAAATGAAAATTTTACTCTAGCATTTGGGAGGTTACAAAGAGCTTCAGCATGGTCTCTTATTTGGCTCACCATTTCTAAAAAAGATCTGAAAGTGACTTGGTAGCATGGAGTTTCCCCAACTCTGAAAACAAACTTAATAAGTGGACCACAAATGCCATGACACAACCCTAACTACTAGATGTAGCCATAAAACACATAAAGTTTGGAACTTTATCATTTACAAGGGACCAGAACACGGAGGAAATGTTGGATCGACACTAGAGCTTGCTTCCTTGCACCACCACTTATCTTCTTCTCCTTCTCCAAGAAACCTTCTAAAGAAAGAAATGAGGTTATACACACTAATGGAGGCTAGGGTTTTGTTTTAGGATTTTCTAAGGATGGAGGTTGATGAATAGGGCATGGAAGTTAGTGTTCTTAAATAGGGCTCAAGGCCCGAAAAATGTAAGGTTTTGCAATCTGGCATAATCGCGCCGCTATGCATGGTTGGTCGTGTTTTGTGTGCAAATCTTAAACCCTCCTTCACGCTGCTACCCCACTCTGCATGTCGCGTAACGCCAAAATACTCAAACATACTTAACCATTAGCCCTTTAAGACTTTAAATTCATACTTTGGAAATGGGCATTACATCCAAATTCTCTAAATATGAATTTTGGCTTCGAGAAGTGCAATTATTAGGTCACGTTGTGGCTCGCGATAAGATAAGGGTGGACCCAACGACAATAAAAGTCATGATGAAATGGGAACCCTCGAAGACTCCAACTGATGTAAGAAGTTTTCTTGGGTTGGCTTGCTATTACTGTAGATTCATCGAAAAATTTTCTCGTGTATTTGTACCATTGTCGTTGTTAACTAGAAAAGACACGAAATTCATATAGGATAAGAAACAAGAATGTAACACCCCAATTTCAAAAATTTTAAAATTCATTTATTACCAAGGTTCCAATAAAATATCTATTCCAAAAACATAAAATTGTTCAACATATTACTTAAACCAACAGCGGAAACATTTGAAAATACTAATATAATTCATTAACATAAGTCTCTTGTGTGCGATGCGCCGCCGTCACGCCTTGCCCTTCCTTTTGTCATTTGAACTACCTAAAAGGTTATAAAATCAACGGGTAAGCTTAAAGCTTAGTGAGTCCACAAATTACCATACATACCCACATATTAACAACCCGTCCTCGAGAACGACCCGACCCTACCCGCCATACAACAGCTGTGGGCGTCCATCATACCACAACTATGGACACGGGAAGGTTCTACCCATCATACAACAGCTATGGGTTCCCGGTTATGGCCCAGCCCATCATACAACAGCTATGGGACAAGGCAATAGTCCAACTCGCCATACAACAGCTACGAGGGGACACGCATCAGTACTGAGCCCAACAACAAATAATCACAGATATAGAGCAAATCATATAACTGTAAATAACATACAAGATGCCTAACATGCAACATCATATAGTAAGGTGATGATACTCACCTGATTCGAAACCGCACAGATATACTTTAATATCTCCACTAGCTCGTCCACACACCTATATCCCACATATACAACTTGCCAAGCACTGACCAAACTTCTATAGACTTGCCTAAAGGTCAGACCCAACGTTTACCACCAAACCAGGGTCAAAACCAAACCTTAGGGTCAAATAGTCGCTCGCCGCGGCATGGCTTCTTGCCCTACGCGCCGCGGCTACCATTGCACAATTACGGGGGTTCAGCCGAGTCCGCGCCGCTGACATATCCAGTCCGCATCGCGGCTCGTAACATTCCAAAATGTTATTAGCGCTTAACAGTACATCAATCGGCTAGGGTTCCTTTCTACACCCTTCCTGGGATCAGAAACTACCCTAAGGTCACTTCCTTACGGACATGCAAGTCCATGTATGTCCTTGGTCCAAACCCTAAGTGCTACAAATCGTCTAAAGCTACAAACCAACTGGTAACACCATATGACGGGATAAAAAGGAAAGTCAGAAGAGTAAATATTCTTACCTTACTTCTGAAGGACGGAGTGATACCCACGATCCGTCCCAAACCTTCTCCCGTGTTGGATCTCCTTCTTCTAATCTCCCAAAGCCTTCAAAGCCTCGAGACCAAAGAGTATCTGCCGAAACCAGACGCCTCTACTCTAGAAAACTCCCAAAAATACGAACCCTAGGGCTGGGTCCCTTTATATAGGCGTTTAAATCCGAATTAGGGTTTTTTCACTTTAGAGGCGCATCGCGTCGCGGGTTCTTTAGAACCGCGCCGCGCGTACAAATCCTACGCGATTCTAGATTCTTCCTAAAGCCGCGCCGCGGATTCCTCCGGGCCGCGACTCGGTGGAACGGATCTTACAAAGAATAAGCCTTCTCTTTGTCTTAATGCAAGTTGTGTTAAGCTCCTGTTCTTTCTTTACCCGAAGGAATGCACGACCTTGTTGCCTATAGTGATCCGTTCAACGAAGGCCTCAATTACGTGCTCATGCAATAAGGTAAGGTTATTGCTTAAGCATTAAGACAGTTAAAGGATGCAAAGACTCGTTATACAATACAATTGGAGGCATTATTTGAATGGCATGAAATGCATATTGTATATTAACCACAAGAGCCTCCAATGCGTCTTCACCCAAAAAACAAAAATGAGACAAAAAAGATGGCTAGAAATTGTAATTGATTATGATTGTGAAATCACATATCACAAAAGGAATGTGAAAGTTACGGCCGACGCATTGAGTCGAAAAATACAAAAAAGCCCATCAAAATTGAAGTGATTTCAAGCTTAATCCAACAAATTAAGGATGCTCAAATTGAAGCTTTAAAGGAATAATTTATTAAATTTCAAGGGAGAAGAGTTCAGGAAGAAGTGTGAATTCGGAGAAGATCACCGACAATTGAAAACGTTTGAAGGATGAATTTGGATCCCCAAGTGTGGTGGAAATCGAAAATTAGTGTTGGAAGATTCTCACAAGTCTAAGTATTCCATTCATCCTAAGAGTACAAAGACATATCTCGATTTAAAAAAAAACATTATTGGCGGCTCGGAGTGAAAAAATGAGTGGCAAAGTACATTTCAAGATGTGCCACTTGTGTATAAGTGATATCCGAACATCAAGTACCATATGGAAAAGCGTAATCATGACAAGTACTGGCCCGAAAATGGGATGTATTACCATGGATTTTATGGTTGGTTTATCGAGAAAGAGTAAAGGGCATGATGCTCTTTGGATAATTATGGATCAGTTAACCAATAGTGCTTTATTCCTTGCAATCAAAGAATATATGCTACTTTAGAAGTTGCAAAAGTTGTATGTCGATGAAATGGTTAGATTGAACATAGTACCATCCACAATCTTGTTCGATCGTAATGCTTGATTCATCAGCCTAAAATGGCAAAACCCGATTTTTTATACTTTTATCGAAATCGTAGCCTAGATGCCTAAATCACAGCTCAAATGACAAGATCTCAGCTCGTGAAGGCCCACCTATGATTTATTTGTCTATATTAGTCATATTTATTTATTTATTTATTATTTCTTTAAAAGTATTAAGAGAATATGACTATATTTGTTTTTTTCATATTTAAAACATCTTAACTTTTCAACTTAGACACAGTTAGTCCTTCACCCTATGTGACATTCTATTCTAGAATTACCATGAATATGTCATTTATCACATAACAACTCCTTATCTCATATTATCTATCTTATAATTTCATATACATGACATTATCAAATATATCTACTTATCAGGCCAATTTAGGAAGTTATGCCTAAATTACAAAAATAGTTCCTACTTAATAGAAAGTTTTCAGGAATACTCATTGCATAATAAAAAAAAGTTAAAGAAATGATCCATATGCTTCATAAAGTTACATAAAATGGTCCATGCCTAATAACAAATTTGTAGAAGTTGTCTCTTTGTATCAAAATATAACAAAAGTTTATCCATGCATTTAAGAAAATTATAAAAATGATATCTGCCTAATTGGAAAATTCTAGAAGTGGTCATTTGTCTAATAGTGAATTTAAAGGTATGGTCCTCATATTTCACATAAAGTTATAGAAATATGTAAGAAATCATTACATGTATCGAAAATATAATGTTAATAAATTCGTTGGAATATGTTGACCATCCCACTAATTATAATATAAATTCAACAATTTAAATATGAAACAAATGTCTCATATCTTTTTTCTTTTATCTTGAAGTAATATCATCTAGGTCTTTGACCAACATCTACTATACTACTTCTCAATTAAGTTCTAAACTAATTATAATAAATTTATTAATAAAATTTCTAACACTAATTCTCTGGTGTTACACTTACACTTACACTAGACGTTATCTTTGTTACAAGTTTTGATGAAGAAAACCCTCAAATTAATAAAAGACAAAATTACAGTTTTGGTCCCTGATGTTTGCCAAATATTTTAATTTGGGACAAACTATTGGAAATTCACGGTTTGGGTCACTAATGTTTGCAAAAAGCTACAAATGGGTCCTTGGGTCAGGTAAAAAGACTAAAATGCCCTTTTTAATTTGTTTTTCATTTTTCTTTGAATTTATTATTTATTTTATTTAATAAAAAAGAAAATATACCCCACCCAACCCCACCCCACCCCCACCCCCTCTCTCTCTCGGAACAACCATCCTCTATCATGTTCTTTATTTATGGTTTCTTAATTCTGGTTTTCATGGTGGTGGTGCTAGGGAATTACAGATAGAGATCGATGCGTATATAAACACAACCACGATGGGACATGGAATTTTTTCGTATAATCAACAGTGGCACCATCGCTTCATAAATACCTTTGATGTATAATCAACAGTGGCACCATCGATATCAGTCCTATTATGGCGTTTGGTGGGGCCAGCGGCGCACCGACGGAATCTTCCAGTGAAGATATGAACAGATTCAAAACGAGTCCCAGAGTGTAATTAACCATACAGATGTCAAATAGAAGGTTTCGAATGAAATTCACACAAGAACAGAAGGAGATGATGCCCTAATTTATATACTATTGAAATCGTGAACTGCAGGCACGACCCTTATTTAACGATCGAAGAAAATTCGCATCGTTGGCGTATCCATGGCTAGAAGGCCATTATCCAATGAGGGGGCTTTATCAGGATTTAGCGGTTGCATCCATATGTATCCAAGAAATAGGCGACGGCTCGACCTCTAGCAAGCGTAGATACCAACGATGAACAAACAAACGACACGCCTTTGAGGGACAATTTTATCTGCGTAAAGTACAAACCGTAAAGCACCGACCCATGTGTCACCAATACGATCCATTCATGCCGTGTAGTGGTTGGCAACTGAACCGATTAAGCATCCTTTCGAGAGAACCAATCGCTAAATCTGCCGGTATTTAGACCGTCGTTTTGGTTCCTACGGACGTCGGGGTTGTCGCCGGCAATGGATGCTCAATCTGGTGGAGCCTAACGACCTCACCACTTTCAACGCCTTGTTACGATTAGAAGGAATCCTAGAATCACTACAACATGCGACAAGAATTGGAATGAGAGGATGACATAAAAGTTATCGATATACACAAACATTGGGATAAGAGGATACCTAAATAATCTGGAGAACGGAAGCGAGATACATAAGCCTTGTTACGATTAGCATATCGATAATTCATATATCAACCAATTTTGATTCGAAAACAACACAAACTTTGAAACCATGCGTCGGGAGGGGGAGGGGGTAGGGTGAGTTTATTTTTTTTAAATTGATTTAATAAATATATATTAAAAGAAAAATGAAAAAGAAATTAAAAAGCGCATTTTAGTCTTTTTACCTGACCCAGGGACCCATTTGTAGCTTTTTGCAAACATTAGTGACCCAAACCGTGAATTTTCAATAGTTTGTCCCAAATTGAAATATTTGGCAAACATCAGGGACCAAAACTGTAATTTTGTCTTAATAAAATGAATATCATTCTTATAAAACTATAAGCCACTCAAGCTAATTTAAATCGGTGAATCCTGATATAACAACTTGAGATTCTCGATTTTAACAATAAAATTTCTGAAAGTATAATGATGTAACAAGAATAACGATAAAGTTTAGTTCTCAAAATCTAACAAGGACAATAATTTTATGGTAATTTGCAAATTCTTTTAGTTATGGATGTATCAAGTGAAATTTCTTAAACATGAAGGACCACTTGGTCCTTTTCACAAAAGAAACGCTAAAAGTGGTGGTAACCCTCTCTACGCTACTACTCCACAGTTGCGCAGCTCCTTCAGTCGTAAGTTATCAGAAACCCTAAATCAGCAATTGCAAACGCGAAGCTTAGAACGCTATCGATTAGGCGTTTCTTTGGCGGTTTTGTCGATCTACGAATCGTTGAGAAATCATGGCGGACGTCATGTCAATGGAAGACATAAGAGCTGAAGCGGCTCGTTTAAACATCGATTTGTCGTCAGTTGATTGGAACTCTATTCGGCTCCCTCCCGGTGAAGACTTTGGTATCAAAAGGTAGGGGAAGAAAACCTAATGGTAATAGATACACTGATCCGTGGACTCGTTTATGTGTTTATATTTTCGTAAGGTCGAGTAATTTTCACTATATGTTTTGAATGATTAAGTACGTATCGTATGGACATGTTACGAATTATTGAAGGAGGCCCCGGGGGGTTGGGGGGGGGGGAGAGAGATGTTCTACACACGCTCAAACCTTAATAATCCGACACAACCTGATCTACGTCTATTGTCCTGAGCAATTTGAGTGTTCTTTCTTTTGAGCTAACGAGTAAATAGTCATGTTTAAGTCTCTGTTTTGAATTAGAATTTTTGTTGCGAGTTTGTATCTTTCATCAAGCAGCCTGGTTATCTTTCCTGTATCTGTATTTTCAGTGATGATGATGACCTTAATGAGGAAGATTCATTGGAATTTGACGCTGGATTCGGGAACATTATTGTTGTGGATAACTTGCCAGTTGTACCTCGTGAGAAATTTGAAAAACTTGAAGGTGTAGTTCGTAAAATTTACAGCCAAATTGGTGTGATCAAGGAGAATGGTCTTTGGATGCCTGTAGAAGAAGACACTGGGAAAACACGAGGTTATTGCTTCATTGAATACAACACTCCTCAGGTTCCCTAATATCTTTCTTTATAATCTATTTTATCAATCTGTTAATTCTCTTTAAATAAATCTTTCTTTTTTCTGTGGTTTGTTGTAGGAAGCTGAGCTTGCTAAAGAGAAGACTAATGGATACAAATTAGACAGAGCACATATATTTGCTGTCAATATGTTTGATGAAATTGAGAAGTTTATGAAAGTTCCAGACGAGTGGGCCCCTCCTGAAATCAAACCCTACACACCAGGGGTAGGGATTTGAGTTAGCTTACTTTATACCTTTTGTAATGTTTTGATTTCATAATTTTGTATATTATTAATGCAGGAGAATTTACAACATTGGCTTACTGATGAAAAAGGTAGAGATCAGTTTGTTATTCGTGCTGGATCAGATACTGAGGTTTTATGGAATGATGCAAGACAAGTGAAGGCTGATCCTGTTTATAAACGACCCGTGAGTTGAATTCCTTCATCTCTTACATTGATTTTGTGTATTACTTGTGGTGTGTTTGGTTCATGGATTCTGCCAGAATTGGAATTCGAGATTCCATTCCAAAGAGGGAATTCAGTTATGCCGAAAATCCTTCAAATTCAATGTTTGGTGGATTTAACCGTTCTTTGGGGAGGTTGGAGCGGATTCAATTCCATTGTTTTGTCATTAAATGACCAAATTGCCCTCATGATATAATGATGTTTATCTGCAATAAACAGGAATTATAACATGATATAATGACCAAATTGCCCTCATGATATAACGTTCGGTTTTGAATTTGAAAACACCAGTTATGTTTGTTTTCTTTTTGGGTTTTGGTTTTTTCATTTTATAAACTGTGTTTTTTCATCACTATGCTGATAATATTTAACAAAAAGCAAGTACTTTACTAAAAGATGATACAATGGCATACTTATTTTTATATTTAAAATACTTGATCAAACTTATACTAAAAAAAACTAAACTTAAATATACTATATACGAACACATAAAATACTTAATCAAACTCAAATTTAAAAAAACAAATCAAATTCTGTTTACTCTTCTCATATATGACTTGTATATTTTGTATTTCAATAAAACATGCTTCTTACATTAAAGTTATTCTTTTTCTACAGTTTTGGACCGAGAGTTTTGTGCAGTGGTCTCCATTGGGAACCTACTTAGCCACAGTTCACCGCCAGGGTGCCGCCGTGTGGGGTGGTGCCACTACATTTAACCGCCTGATGCGTTATGCCCATCCACAGGTTTTATATGGTTCTGATTTTCTCTAGTGTCAAATGCAAGAAATAGCAACATACTTTCATATCTTTGTTTATTATAGCATCCTACTTTCATTACATTCTGGTAAAGCATTGTACTTTAAAAAGTCTATTCAGAAAGTACAATGTTATGATCGGGTAGATTCTAAAAGTACGATGCCTTAATAAGAAAAAAGTAGGAAATACAATGCTGTAATAAAAAAAGTTGAAGTAGGATGCTATAATAAACAAATAAATTGAAGTACACTGCTATTTGTTGGTTTTTTCTGCACATGATTTGAACTTGTTTAGTGTATAAATGTCAAATGCTAGAAATAGCAATGTACTTTTGTATAATTGTTCATTATAGCATCCTACTTTCATTACATCCTATCAAGGCATTGTACTTTGAAATATCTATAATTACAAATTTTACAACAATGCCATCCAAATACATAACAAATTTTACTGATACAAATGGTTAGGTTTTTAAAAGTATGATGCCTTAATAAGAAAAAGTAGGAAATACAATGCTGTAATAGAAAAAATGGAAGTAGGAATGTAGGATACTATACTATAATAAAGTAATAAACAAATAAATTGAATTACACCGCTATTTATTATTATTATTATTATTTTGCGTATGATTTTGAAATTGTGCTATTGGTTGTAGGTTAAACTCATTGACTTCTCTCCTGGTGAGAAATATTTGGTCACATATAGCAGCCATGAACCAAGCAACCCCCGTGATACACATGTAAGAATCATATAATTTTTCTAGTTTTTTAAATAATAATTATAACAAGAGTAAATTACATTTTTGGTCCCTGTGGTTTATGTCAATTTACAGTTTTGGTCCTAGTTTTGAAAATCTTGCACTGATGGTCCCTGTGGTTTTCAAATCTTTTACTTTTGGTCCCTGTGATTTCTAAATCTTTCACTTTTGGTCCCTCCCTCTGTTATTGTTTGTGCAAACAATAGGGACCAAAATTGAAAGATTTAGAAAGCACTGGGACTAAAAGTGAAAATTTTGAAAACCTCAGGGACCAAAAATGCAAGATTTTTAAAACTAGGACCAAAACTGTAATTTGGTGTAAACCACAGGGACCAAAACTGTAATTTACTCTTATAACAATATTCTTTGGTTAAACTTTGATTTAATCATGAACAGAGAGTTGTGCTCAACATATTTGATGTAAGAACTGGAAAAGTAATGAGAGATTTTAAAGGAAGTGCTGATGAATTTGCAATTGGAGGAACTGGCGGTTTTACTGGTGTTTCTTGGCCGGTTTTCAGGTATCTTTTTAGTAGGATCACAAAGGGAATGGAATCGCTTATTCCAATGTTTTTTGTTTTGCTTCGATGGAATTGAATGGACCATTTTTAAAGGAATTTGATACACTTTTTTATTCCTTCAAGTAATGGAATGAAAAATTGCAATATAACCTATTTTAATAAATGTAATATGTAATAACACATCTTTAATAATGTATAACGATTTTAATTAAATTACAACTTTACTCTAAAAATCTAGAACTAGAAATTCATTTATTTATTATAAACTTATTTGGGTTCTGATGAGTTTTTGTGATATTTAATTTTTTTATGTTGATAAAAAGTTAATGATTTATAATTAAATAATGTATATAGCCAAATTAGAAATATACATTGTCTTTATGTAACATAAAAAAAATTGTATGAAATTCACTTTCCATGTGTTATTTCTCTTGTACTTTATTCTTGATGTGGAAATGCTTGTATTTTTGCAGATGGGGTGGTGGCAAAGAGGACAAGTACTTTGCTAGAATGGGCAAAAATGTCATTTCCGTTTATGAGACCGAGACTTTCAGTCTTATTGACAAGAAATCCATCAAAGTTGAAAATGTCATGGACTTCAGTTGGTCACCCACTGATCCCATTTTTGCCCTCTTTGTTCCTGAACTTGGTGGTGGAAATCAGCCAGCAAGAGTGAGTTCAGATTTTTTAATTTCAGTCCCTGAAAATAATAATTTTTTTATTTACGTGTTTGGTTCTAGAATTCCAAAGGAATCTTCCGGAATTGGAATCCGAGATTCCATTCCATGACTAGACGGAATTCAATTCCATCGGAATCATTCAAACTCCAGATTTGAGATTTTGATGGATTTTACATTTCTTTCGGAAGGGTGGATGGAATTCAACCCCATGCTTCCTTTTTATGAAAAAATACCAAAATACCCTTGCCTTGTATATATTGAAGTAAATCAAAATAAAATTCGATCATCATATCTACAACATACACAAATATCTTAATTTTAATAAAAGTTCATAATTATGTAGTTTCTTTGGTAAATCCAAGATACAGCAACGTACTTTCGTGTATCATATTATAGCATCCTACTTTCATTTCTTTTTATGAAAACATTTATAGCAATATCATTCAAATACAAATCAGTTACAACTGAATACATTTTTCAAAGTACAATTCCTAACAAGGAAAAAATCGATCGTACAATAAATCTTCAAGGAAATAAGAAAAAAAAAAAACGAAAGTACAATACTTTAATAAAAAATGAAGGGTAATCTCCAATAAAGTCTCAATATTTTGGCTCAGTTTATGAAAAAGTCCCAAATTAATTTTTATTAACAAAAAAGTCCCAAATTAATTTTTATTAACAAAAAAGGACAGAAAATCAGCTAATGTTGGGACTTTTCCGTAAACTGTACGAAAATATTAGGACTTTATTGAAGATAAAACATGTAGTTTCTGTCTTTTTTGTTAATAAAAATTAATTTGGGATTCTTTTGTTAATAATAATTAATTTGGGACCTTTTTGTTAGTAAAAATAAATTAACTGAGCCAAAATATTGGGGCTTTAATGAAGATTTCCCAAAAATGAAAGCAAGATACTACGATCAAAAAAATAAATCAAACTACGTTACGATTCTCGCATTCCATCCTATATTTTCCAATTCCGATTCCAATTCCCGTTTAACATATTCCATTCCGACGTCATCCACAGGTGAGTCTTTTCCAAATCCCAAGTAAAGAAGAACTCCGACAAAAAAACCTCTTCAGTGTAAACGACTGCAAAATGTACTGGCAAAGCAACGGCGAATACCTCGCGGTCAAAGTTGACCGCTACACAAAAACCAAAAAAAGCACATACACCGGATTCGAGCTCTTCAGAATCAAAGAACGCGATATCCCAATCGAGGTCTTCGAACTCGACAACAAAAACGACAAAGTTATCGCGTTTGCATGGGAGCCGAAAGGTCACAGATTCGGTGTCATACATGGCGATAACCCGAGGCCAGATGTCAGTTTTTATTCTGTGAAAGGCGGGAAAGTGGCGAAGCTTGTTACGCTTAAGCAGAAACAGGCGAACCATCTGTTTTGGTCGCCAGGTGGCAGGTTTGTTATTTTGGCGGGGTTGAAAGGGTTTAATGGACAGCTGGAGTTTTATAATGTTGATGAGCTTGAAACCATGGCTACTGCTGAACATTTTATGGCGACCGATATTGAATGGGATCCTACTGGGAGGTATTTATTATATTATATATTATATATTATATGTTTTTCTTGAATGTGAGGAAATGGTTGAATTACAGAAATGGTCCCTGTTTTTTTTAATTTTTCGAAAATTACGGAGATGGTCTCTGTGTTTTTAATTTGCAAAATTACAGAAATGGTTCCTGTTTTTTTGATTTTGAAAAAAGTACAGAAATGTACCTGTTTTTAATATGAAGAATTACAGAATGGTTCCTGTGTTTTTAATTTGCAGAATTACAGAAATGGTCCCTGTTTTTTAATTTTTCAAAAATTACTGAAATGTATCAGTGTTTTAATTTTGCAAAAGTTACATAAATGTCCATGTGTTTTAATTTGCAGAATTACAGAATGGTTCCTGTGTTTTAAATTTGCAGAATTACAGAAATGGTCCCTGTTTTTTAATTTTTCAAAAATTACTGAAATGTATCAGTGTTTTAATTTTGCAAAAGTTACATAAATGTCCATGTGTTTTAATTTGCAGAATTACAGAATGGTTCCTGTGTTTTAAATTTGTAGAATTACAGAAATGGTCCCTGTTTTTTAATTTTGCAAAAATTACTGAAATGTATCAGTGTTTTAATTTTGCAAAAGTTACAGAAATGTCCATGTGTTTTAATTTGCAGAATTACAGAATTGTCCCTGTGTTTTTATTTTGCAGAATTACAGAATTGGTCCCTGTTTTCTAATCTTGCAAAATTTGCAGAATTACAGAATGGTCCCTGTTTTTTAATCTTGCAAAAATTACAGAAATGTCTTTGTTTTTAATTTGCAGTACAGAAATGGTCCCTGTTTTTTAATTTAATTTGCAGAAGTACAGAAATGGTCCCTGTTTTTTGATTTAGCAAAAATTACAGAGATGTACGGAAATGGTCCCTGTGTTTTTAATTCGCAGAGTTACAGAAATGGTCCAATGTGTAATAGTATGACAAAAAGATAGAAATAGTCATTGTGTATTTAATTTTAAGAAATTACGGAAATGGTCCTTGGGTTTCTAATTTGCAGAATTACAGAAACGGTCCCTGTGTGATACTATGGCCAAATGACAGAAATGGTCACTTTTTTATCGTTGCAAAAATTACAGAAATGGCCCCTATGTAATAGTAAAATTACTGAAATGGTCTCTTTGTACTTACATCTTGCAAGAAATAACTTTTTGTATTACTTTATTCAGTCGAAAAAATTGTAATAAATGTAATGTATGTGTCGAAGTTAGTAACTTTTTTTTTTTTGATGATTTTGTTAATAGGTATGTGGCAACTTCAGTCACTTCTGTGCATGAGATGGAAAATGGCTTCAATATATGGTCGTTTAATGGAAAGCTACTTTATCGTATTTTAAAGGATCATTTCTTTCAGGTAATTTTGCAAGTTTTACACATTAAAACAAAAATTGCAATTTTTTATTTTTTTGTCCCATTCAAAAAGTAAGAACATCTCTTGTTTGTGTAAAAAGACGTGAACGCCCGCATCATGAAAAAACCCGTACAAATTTAAACGGGATAAAAGTTTTTTGTCCCACCAAAAAATGTTGGAGAGGGACTCACCCTCATCTCTCGTTTGTTAAAAAGACGGAAATGCCCTTTTAACCTTAAGAGGGATAAAAGTGAAAAAGACGGAAATGCCCTATTAACCTTAAGAGGGATAAAAGAGAAAAAGACGGAAATGCCCTTTTAACCTTAAGAGGGATAAAAGTGAAAAAGATGGAAATGCCCTTTTAACCTTAAGAGGGATAAAAGTGAAAAAGACGGAAATGCCCTTTTAACCTTAAGAGGGATAAAAGTGAAAAAGACGGAAATGCCCTTTTAACAAAAGTGAAAAAGACGGAAATGCCCTTTTAACCTTAGAGGGATAAAAGTGAAAAAGACGGAAATGCCCTTCTCACGTACAAAGCTTGATCAGGCCCTCCTGAGGAATAAAAGTGAATTTTTTGTCTTATAACAATTTATTCATCTGTGCAAAAGACGTAAATGCCCTTCTCACACACATCATAGAAAGTAGCTCTAGAAAACTTGTCCAGTCATGCGATTTATGTCAATGGGACATTGATGTGCTTCGTGTCTCCTTTTGTGCAAAAGACGTAAATGCCCTTTTCATACAAAATAGCCCTAAAAACCTTGTCAAGTCCCTTCTGATGTCAATGGGATTAAAAACATGATTTTTTTTGTCTCACCCTTAAAGGTGGGACCGGGACAGGTACTCTCGTCCATGTAAAAAGACAAAAATGCCCTTCACGTCTTCACTATCCTCAAAAGTTTGTTTTCATGAATTCGTTTGTGTAATTTATTGCAGTTCTTGTGGAGACCAAGGCCGCCATCTTTCTTGAGCCCTGAAAAAGAGGAAGAAATCATGAAAAACCTCAAAAAATACAGTAAAAAATACGATGTACAAGATCAAGACATTTCAGTCTTATTAAGTGAACAAGATCGCGAAAAGAGAAAACAATTGAAGGAAGAATGGGAAAGGTGGGTCAATGAGTGGAAAAAACACCACGAAGAAGAGAAAATGGACAGACAAATGCTGAGAGATGGTGAAGCTAGTGACGTGGAAGAAGAATATGAAGCTAAAGAAATTGAAGTTGAAGAGTTATTGGATGTTTCTGAAGAAGTCCAAGATGTGTGAGTTTAGTGGTTTTTATATGTTTGAAAAGTTTGAATTTTGTAGTAGGTGTTTGTTTTTCAAGTTTTTATGGGAATAATTTATGTTAAATTTAGTTACTTGTTAAGTTATACTAAGTTTGCTTAAAGTTATTAAACTTTTCTACTTTAATACAAGGTTTGGTGTATCATTGGATGCCACAAAAGATATATAATAGTGTCATGGCTAGCATACAGCACATGTACAATGTCATAGAAGAGTTTATCAACTAATCTAGATTCAATGTATCTAAATTAGTAGAAGGCAACTTCTAGTGTAAAAGTCCCATTAACTTTTTGTTAGAAACGAAGGTTTAGAATATCGATAAATAACTTGGATATTTTAAGGATCGTGTATGAAAACACTTTTCAAAATCTGTGATCTTGATTTCAGGCCACATCAAAGATTTAACACATAGAATACTTTCAATTTTGTGTTTTTAGAGAAAGAAGAAGCAGTATTCTAATAGATTCGACTATCCGCAACGTTTAATTGAGATATATATTTGTAGAAGGCGGCTAAAGAAATAGGAAAATATGCCATTTTAATTTGGATGCAAAATTTTGGGTTTAGGCTGAAAATAATCTGGATTGGGCTTTTTCTTCTATATGAAATTGTTTTTGTTTCAGGGCGCTGCCCATGGCCAAAGAAACGGGCTCTGCCCCTTGGAATCCCTTCTGGGGAGTCTTATTCCTGTCCACCGAGGTCGGACCTTGTCACATGCACTACAATAAGAGTCACATTCCTAATTCACCAAGGCCAGACCTTGTCATGGATTCATGGGCGTCTCGTGCCCCATCTTTGCAAGGGATGTATGTCTAGAGATGCTCTCAACTCGACTCAACTATGCATAGTTCTCACAAGCTATTAACCTAGGTTACTAGGTTCGAATCCAAGACAATATCATTCAATTTATTTCAAAACATGATGTTCAATCATTACAACACACTAAGAATCTTAATGTAAATTACATACATAAACAATCTATATCAACAATGACATGTATCCAATTTAGTGTGGTATTATGTATTCACCTTGACCCTAGATTCACTTGTTAAGACAAGTCTCTTGTATTGAATGTTCTTTTACTCATCACCTATTTCTTTTAGGATCCCATAATCATGATTCCTTACAAAATCATATTAACACATAGCAATCATGTGTTTAGAATGTCAATTACTACATTACACCCATCTTAATGAGTGTTAAGTACTCATTAAGCTCATGGTTTAATCTATTAAATAAAAAATATGAATCTCCCACTATTCAATAACTCGGGATTCCATTATAACTCTTAGGTTTCAAGAATACATTTCAACAACTAGCATAAATTTTATCCATCTAATAACATGGTATATCTATCACAATGCTCTTCAACACTTAAATCATTTTCGAGTCGTAGTATCTCATCAACAATCATTAACTTTGATAGCCAAGAGCTTGAACATCATCAACGAACAGTTATCCAACACAACTCACTATCTTGTCAAACCCTAAAATTTAGGGTTCATAACATCATCCCCAAAAGATGGAATTTACTCAAACAAAGCATGGAGAATGAGTTCTTGCCTTATTGTAATCAACTAGAAACAAAAATCCATTTGAAAACACATTTGATTCTTGAAAATCTGACCGCACACACTAAAACACCAAGAATACACACACAAGTTCTTAGGAGTGAATTTGAGAGTGTTTTTGGGTAGAAAATGATGTTAAATATGTTCTTTGCCAACCTAATAGCTGAAACAACCAGGGTCAACTATTTAAACCACCCCTCTTTTGTTGTTTTTTGTTTGTGCTGCCTTGGCGGAGTTGGCTTTGTTGGGAATTAAATTGCTACACAATCAAGAATGGAAGAAATCCATTAACACGGATTTCACGCAAATACAGTAATTCAATTGAACAGTAATAAAGACACATATTTTTAGCATGATTCATCAATCAGAGTAATCGGCTACGTCCATGGGCAAACAAGAGAGATGATTTTATTGTTTCGATAAAACCTGTAAAATACAATTACTAATCTGCTTGTATATACCCTAGTTTTTCTGTCTTGCACAGTCACCTTTTGTTTTTCGCACTTCAAGACATAGGAATATGTGGGGAGAGTCCTTTATATGAATATGAGATGCCCTAACTGCTAACTGGGTCAGACCCATGCGAATCTGCCATGCGGCCAGGGGTTGCACAACACCGTATATATGTTGCTCAGTGTAATCAACCTTACACAACGTGTATTGTTCTTGACACCATGAGTTTTTTTGGCACCACATCTTTGGTCCTCCAGTAATTCGTGGTCTTCCTTGTCACCGTAGATCCTGAGACTCGACACCTTAGATTCTTCTTATCTCTAAAGCTGCGATCCGTTCCGTCACTGCAGTTTTCCTGACTCACCACCTTAACTTTTCATGCTGGCCATATAGAAGACTTGATTGAAGCATTTATGGACAAATGAGAACGAGACAAATGGGGTCAAAAGAAACCCGCAATAAAATAGCCATAGCTTTTGATCCGTTAGGATTTTGAGACCTGCCATAAGAAAGCTCTCAAAGGACCAAAGCTTCTAACAAAATAGATGAAGGTGGATTGCCATTGTTTGATCCAAAAATCCATTGTTTAAGCCTCCAATTTTCATTTTCCCCAATTTTTGCTTAATTTTCGATTTTATTTTATCAGTCTTGGTTGTAAAATCAAGAAATTGATGTGATTGCCTAAAATCACATGATTGATTAACATTCTAATAAAACATTCATCCTTTGGGATTACAACTTTTTTCTTGCTTTTGTTTTGGGTCAACTTTACGGGCCACCTTAATTGCGGTCTACCTCGGGACCCCATGTGTGGTCCGCGCGGCAATGATGTCAAATGGTAGATCAGTTTCCACATTCCAACATGCATCCGTCTTTCTGGCTTTGCAAAACCATGGGTGGACCCTTGCTATTTTTGGTCTGTTTCCAACCGTGTGTCCATGTGGAGATTTGTGGATTTTCGATGACAATTACCTAGTCTAGGTTCTTTATGATCATTAAGCATGTAATGTGTTACACAGAGATCACTCATTTTTCTTCCAAGTTTCTCTTTATATACATACATTTAGACAACAATATCAAGAAGCAATCATTGGCATTATTTGAAGCATTTTTTCAGTTTGTTCCACAAACACGGTTACACACGTTCCTCATTACATAATTGATGTTTATTAGGTTAACAGAACAGGGGTCTATTCGTTTTAGCCAGTTCATTTTATTTCTCACTTCTATGACATGTGAGGATTCGTGTACTTACGCTCAAACATTTTATTACATTATAATGAAAACACACCTAATATTGCCAGCTAGAATACCTGTGCTGCATGGTAGTGTTGAGATCACCGAACCAACTCTTTACATCATCAACCACAACAGACTTGAGCTTTGGTGTGTTAACCAAGCCGTCAGAGAAAATGTACATTTCAGGGCAAAACTTTATATTCACTTGTGTCAGTTCTGGTAGTTCCATGTCACATTTGTTATTAGTGAAGTAACTAAGATTTGGTATAGATGCAAGCTTCACTTCTTCCAGTTTGTTGAGAGAAAGAACCTCTTTCATTTTTCCAAATTTGTGCTCATCTCCAACTACTTCCTCCATCATCTTGCAACTAGATATATTTAGAATTTGGAGATTTGATAGACCTTTGAATGTGTAAAAAGAGCACAAATTTCTCAACATGGGACATTCATGGACAAATACACTTTTCAGCATTGTGATGTGTTCCTCTGTGGAACCCCACACTTGTTCGAGAGAATCACACTTTTCCACTTCCAACTTTTCCAAACTAGGAAATATTGTTTGCAAATCTGATGGAAATATGTTGACCAGTTTGTGACATTTCTCCACTCTCAGATATCTTAGTTTACCAAATTGACTCGTCGGAAGTTCACTGGACCATAACTCTGCAACACTGTCCAGTTCAGAGACTTCAAGTGTCTCCAGACAAGGAAAGGAGACCTAACACAATAGAAGTAGAAGATATTAAACATGCGTAACTTTCAAGACAACTTATAGACATGGCTGAAGTCTAGTAACTCACTCTCTATATCTGTTTTGAAGAAGGTTAGTTATATAAAGTGAAAATATCTTTATTGAGGTAATATAAGCATGTATATCGAGTACTCTTGTTTCCTTGATTAAATAACATGGCTAGTTTATTTGAACGAGTTCATAATTTGATAAGAAATTTATATACGCATACAGTTCATACCTTGTCATTGAATAGAGAAGAAGTGCGATCAGTAGTCTCTTCAGGACAAAAGTTTCGGAAATGTGTTAGCCAACGAAGTCGCAAAACTCTTAGTTGTGGAAACTCGATATGATCAATCCCTCGACAGAAAAAGGTGAGCCTGTTTAATCCAAAAAGGATTACTTCTTTTAATTTGAGGAACACAATCCTTTCATCCATTGTAGTTACTGATGGACGTTGGACTGAAATCACTTGTTCCATCATGTGACAAAATTGAATATAAAGCCCTTGTAGATGCACAAGATTTGGAAGGTGACCACACCAAACTTCCTTGATATTGTTGATGCTAGTGATTGTTAATTCAGCCAAGCTTGAAAATTCAACCTATAAAATTTTGGATTGTGTCAAGAATATCCTTAAAGTAAATCAGCAAAGATTTGGAATAATAGATATTAGACTATGCAGAATACCTATCACGGACACACCGTGATGGCCACATCACTACCCCATCACGGCATGCACACCACCCCGGGTGCTCCGTGATGGGCGTGATCGTGATGGTATCTGATAGGGATCACGGCTCATCACAGCCAATAGGGTTCCCCCCCCCCTTTTTTTTTTAATTCCCACTCAACCAATTAGAAGCTATGATTTTTTATTTTTATGGAATTATTTTTATTTGGAAAAGATGATGTGGTGTGATGGGTATAAAGTGTGTGTTGTGATGGAGTGTGATGGAATGTGATAGAGGTAAAATCTGATGTGGCGCTGATGTGGCACCCATCACATTTGTGCAATGTGATAGGTACTCCCACTAGTTTTATATTTTATAAATGCCAAGGGGTTAGTGCTGGCTATGGCATGTTATACCATCTCCTTAAATGAGTTTTGAAGAGAAATTCTATGAATCTACATATCCAATACAAGTCTAACTAACAAAGGTAATCGCAATAGGAGCAAAATGAAACAAAGTCTATGTATCATGTTATTTCTTTTAAAGAAAGATCTATGTATCATGTAATGAGTACTGAAGTACTAGACAAATCACGAAGTTCATAAAATACATTTAGTGGTTTTGCATTCAAGAGAAAATAGTTCATGTGCATATCTTGGATACTCATACCGCTACCTTGAGTAAAGACAAAAATGAGGCACATTATACTCTCAAGTAAGAAAACAAGAATCTGGTATCCTTTGCCACCATGAATAGTAAAACTTCTAAAATCAATACACTTCCAAGTACAAAATATACTATAATTCCAACAACACCGACAATGTAAAGTGCTAAATGAATATTTGGTAATACCTTATGGTCGACTAGAGATTGAAGGTTGGCGCCTCTGTGGTTGCCTTTAAAAGACAGACTGATCCCCTCGTGACAAAAGGTATGGAAATTTTGTAAATATTCAAGCTTCAATAATTTCAGCTGAGGAAACTCAACTTGCAAGCTGATACCCTGGGAGAAACAAATGAGGCTTACAACATCGTTTAGGATTAATTCAGTTAGTTTCGGGAACACAACTTTATTTTCAATGGTACTTTCCCAAGGTGTCGGGTTGAAAATGACTTGTTGCATATTCGTACAATATTCTATATGAAGTCTTTCAAGATGCACCAAATTTTGTGCTACTGAGTGTGTAAACAGATGGGTCATTTCAGGTAAAACTGACAGATGAATCTTGCGTAACTTTGAAAATGATCCAGTAGGAAGCCCTTTTTCATCATGACGTAAAATTCCCTTCAAATGCCATATTTTATCTATACGTAGTTTTTCCAAATTACTAAAGACACACCCACCATTTGATGTGTAGCTGTAATCTGAAAGATACTCCGTGCCTTCACTCTTGCAGGATTCAACAGTTAAATTCTTGACTAGCTGAAAGCCACTTGGATCTAGCTCTTTTAAAGCAATTTTCAAACCATCTCCCGACAAGAATACCTTCTCAGTATTGTTCCGTAATAACTTCTCGATGCCACCACCTAAGTGTGTATCTGTAATCTCAAGCTTCAGCAGAAGCATCCTGTTATTGAAGGAACGTCTTTTTTCAAGATCAACTCCTACAGATATTACATATCTTTGTAGCTTTCCAATGAAAAGGGAGTTCTTAGGGAGGAGCTTTAAAGATTTAATACGAATCCCTAAATAAATCAAGCTGGTCAAGGATTCTAGCTCAGTGATACTCGCATCACCTTCTTTTTCATCTCCCCACCACTTTGATCCGGTGTCTAGCTCTTCAAGTTGAGATAAGCTTGAGATGACACCAGGTGAGATCCTATCAAGCCAACGGCATCCACTCATGTCAAGGAGCCTTAAATTAGTTAATTTTCCTATTTCCATAGGCAACTCTCTAATATCACAATTTCCAAAGCTCAGTATTTCCAGATTCAAGAACTCGCCGGTCATAATATCTCCAATATTTTCCATTTTGCAGTCCATGCAGAGAGCAAAAATGTCTCTTGGCAATGAAAAGAGCAATGTTGACAACGATAATAGAGACATATTCCACAATTCCACAACTCTTACTTTCTCCATCCTTTCAAACATGGTATTCAAATGCTCTACAGAGAGCTTTGGACATGCAACTTGCAGAAGTTCAAGATTTTGGAAATTCAATCCACGTGAAGGAAGCTCAGATAATTCATGTGATACAACTGAAACCGCATTATAATGTCCATACGTCATACCTCTAGGCCACTTTTCTTCATGTATCACCACTGCACTGAATTGTCCCGTGTTTGATTCCAATCTAGAAGCGACTGATATTCCCACAGCACGTACAACATTGTGTACCTTCACGGTCGACTTCCTGTCACCACTTAATAATAGAAAACGACTTCTAAGTTTATCAGTTAGTGCATATACTCTATCTCTTGCTTGCATTAATAAGTCGATGCCTTGAAAGAAATTCAACCCAATCCCACATCGTACTAATGCTTCTAGTGGGACATTTGCATATTCTGGATATAGACAACATAGGAGAAAGAGTTTCTTGGATTCCTCATCCCCTAAAAGATCATAACTTGCTTGCAAAGATTGATAAACTTCCTCCTTCATGCCTTCAATATTTGATGGTACTATAGACCTTTTTAGTTTTAGAAGCGTGTCATTCCACACTTCTTTCCTTTTGTCCTTCAGTGCCCTACCAAGGCATACGATCGCAATAGGTAAACCACCACACCTTTTTGCAACTTCAGATGCAGTTTCACGCAGATCAGGATCATGCAGCGAATTATCACCAACCATGTCGGCTAGAAGACTCCATGCCTCTGATTGGGTTAATACGTCAAGTTTTAAAATCTCTTGGGATCCGATTGCTTTGCAGGCATCTTCACTTCGTGAGGTCAGAAGTACTTTGCAAGTTTTGTATTCTTTTCCTATAGGAATTCCAATATTCTTCAAATCAATATGTTTCCACACATCATCAAGTATCACCAGGTTACCCTTCTTGGTTTGGAGTAGTCGTTTCCATAATTCATTAGCCCTTCCTTCTGAAGTGGTAGTTTTGAATCTTAATCCCAACCATTTTGCCAGATCTTCTTGAACCTTCATCAGATCATGTTCTTTGGACACCACTGCCAGTAGAATCTCATCAAACAGTTTATCTCCTTTTACACGCCTCGCAACTTCATTCACCATTGTTGTCTTTCCTGATCCTCCCATACCACATATACTGATAATTTGTCTTGTGTCATCCTTTAACAACTGCATCAACTGATTTATGGTAGGCATTCTAGATTCGAAGTTTCTAAAATCTCCCGCAGATCTGTCTCCTACAGCTAGTGGAGGTGCGGGGTATGATATCTTATTGATCAATGCTTCAGCTTTTAGCGTGGCAACCTTCTCAGTCTTCTTCTTTGCCTTCTTGCTTAAGATGTATCGTTTCTTGATGTTTGGAAACCGACCATTCAGGATACCCTTGTTTTCTTGAACTTCATATTCTAGAAATCTCGTAGATTCTTCATAAATTACATTCAAACTTGAAAACCACTGTTCAACCTCAGGTGCAATAATTTCTCCGTTTCTTACGGCTTCTTCAACTTCTAGTTTGATTCCTTCTGATTTTACAATTAACTTCTCCACTTCTTTTTTTAGACTTTGAATGTAGTTCTTATAGTAAAGCACGTATCCCAGGTGACGGCCAGTTTCAACAATAAGCTTTTCTCCAATTTTTGCTATAAGATTAGCAGCACAACCTACTACTACGTCAACCATTTCTTGATAATTGAGTTTTGCGTACTATTTTGAATCCACCTGATGAGAAAACACGAGTAGTTCATAATGACGTCATACTACTAAGTTATATTTTAATATTAATTGTTTGGAACATAAAACAATTAACTTCAATATTATGGATAAGATTTTTTTATTTATTTAGGTTCAACTAACTTAATATAATGTGAAAGTCTAGAAAATGAAAGAATTTATGCGAGGGAGAGTAAACAAGTGTAGCTAGTGAGAAGTCTAGGAAATAAATTAATGGAGGCTATGGTGTGTGTTACCTTTCTATATTGTAAATCAAATAAACAATGAACTGAAAGATCAAAAAGAAAAAGATGATATTCACTTAACTTGAACAGTGTTTTTTCTTTTGTTCTCTTTTGTTTTTTTTTTTCTTCATTTCACTATTTTGTTCAATATAAATAATAATTGAGGTATTAATTTCTCATTCGAGATAGTGAGGCAAAAATTAGACACCGACTTTCTTTAGAAATCATGGAGTGGTTAATTATAATCCACAACATATCATTTAACTATAATCTATAATTAGTTTAATGAAGAAGTTGTACTGTAATTGTTTGAGAAACATGATTTTGACATGAAAAAATGTGGGGTTTTAAAGTATATATATATATATATATATATATATATATATATATATATATATATATATATATATATATATATATATATATATATATATATATATATATATATATATATATATATATATATATATATAGATGTAGGTTCATATGTGTAGATTAAATATTGTGTGAATGTGTGAGACAATATCAGCCAATCAATTTTAAAGGGTATTTTCGACAATTCGATTTTCCTGATTATTTTATTCCTTAATTACAATATCTAACAATTTGGTAACTAATTAATAATTCAAAGCTATAATTATGGCAGTTTATACTTGCCCACATATTTCTCTAACCCTACAATTGGGAACGGCAATCGGGAACGAGATTTGAAAAAGTCGTCGCCGGATGAAATCTCAGAAGGGAAAAAGCAGGCGAGGAGAGAACCCATTTGCCTCTCACCGATCATTCAAGAATCCTACTTAGATCAATGTTTTTGTACGTATCATCTTTTCCTCTATTTTTGATTTCTATTCCGTCAATGTTCGAATATTTAATATACAAAGAATTTCTCTTAAATGTCCCATGTAGGGATGGCAAAAACCCCCGTGGGGCCCCGTTCCCGTGGGACCCCGAACCCGTACAAGGGGTAATGTTATGAAAAATTCGGGGGTGGGGGCGGGGGCGGGGGCAAGATTTCCCCCGTTTTGATTTCGGGGGCGGGGGCGGGGGTGGGCAACCCCGTCCCGAAACCCCGCGGGGGCCCCGTTTATATATATATATATATATATATATATATATATATATATATATATATATATATATATATATATATATATATATATATATATATAATATACCAAAATTGATTTTTTTAGCCAAAAAAGGATTTTTTTTAGTTTAGAAATCGGGGGCGGGGAAACGGGGGCGGGGGCGGGGAAAAGTCTAGGGATTCGGGGGCGGGGGAGGGGGCAAAACTTCCAAGGAATTCGGGGGCGGGGGCGGGGGGCGGGGGAACGGGGGAACTTCGGGGGCGGGGGCGGGGGAAGCTATCCCCGTCCCGTTTCACCCCGTTGACATCCCTAGTCCCATGGAAACGGCGACCTTTAAAACTTATTTATTTTCCAAAATTGCAACTTATTTTTATGATTGTCAGTGCACTTTGGACCACATGATCACTAATTTATTATCGGATTGCTAAACTTGTGGAAAAATCAGTATGGCTTTTGAATTTATTAAAGTTAAGGGATGATGGAAGTTCTTTCCAGCATCTTCTTTATGAGAATTGAGAAATAAGTAATTTTTCTTTCCATATTCTATTGTATTATACTATTATGTTTCTTCCTTTTTGTTTTTGATATTTAGTAACCCTACATCGGCAATTGGGAACGACAACCCTACAAATTTAATTTTGATAGTAACTATAAAAAATTATTTTTGCTATGTTTATTTTCTTTCTATCTTTGTATTTTCAGATGGTGTTGTAATGAAGAATTGTTGTTGGATGAAGTTGAAACAAACATTTGATGCTTTTGTGTTCAATTTATTTCAAAACACAACCCTATTCATCAGTAGCACTTGGAGAAGACAATAAATAGTATCATTTGAGCAAGAAGACAATGCAGTCATACGTATATATTCTTTAAGAATATTTACAGACATTCTGATATATTTTCTCTTCACACATTCTTTAAGAATGCTATGTATATTCTTCGAGAATATTTGGATATAATTTTGTGTTTTAGTAAAGAATGTTATATAGTATAAAATTGCTTATTCTTATGTCTTAATGTATTTGTCCATTTTTAAGAATACTAATTCAAGAATATCTTCATATATTTGTCCATTATTATTAGTTGTATTCTTTAAGAATAAAGCCTAGCATTCAGAATGTATATTCTATTCTTTAAGAATGTACATGTTATTATATTTATTCTTTTTTTATATATAGATCGGTATTCTTTAAGAACGTTAATTTTTTAAAAAAAAACTAAACAACAGGGTTAATACGTATTAAATAAAAATCCTACCAAATTAGAATATAAATATGTATTAAATTCAAAATGCCATAAAATTAGGAGATAATTCGGGAATTTCCTTTTATAAAAATTGATTGATAGACTAAAATACCCTTTATAAGGGTCTAATTGTAAAAACTGATTAATTAATTATTATATATTTACGTTTAAGACCCTGAATCTAGAACCGTAGATCGTTTCGATCTGACGCTCCACATTTCATCACACATTCACACAATACTTGCAATCCACATTTGATCCTAACTCTATATATATATATATATATATATATATATATATATATATATATATATATATATATATATATATATATATATATATATATATATATATATATATATATATATATATATATAAAGAGAAAGAAGGTTCAATTGAGAACTCTTAAATTGTTAAGAGAACGCGATGACAAATCTGGACCATCCATTATTTTAGATCTAAGGGTGTAATAAATTGTCAATTTTATATTTATTAATTTACTACAATTCAAAACTTTAAATTAAATATAACCTAAAGGGTATTAAGGTCATTATTATTAACCTAATTATGTAAACTCCTACAATCACGTTTTACTCTCTTGAAATTAGTCAATAAAACCAAAAATTTGAAAACTTTTAAAACTAATCTATAGATCGTGAATATACAACCCTAGAACATAGTGAGGATGGTGGTTATCGCCTCGTGGTTCATCTCCAATATCCTCTTTCATCAATTTCTTTGATCAAACCCTCCGGTCTCCCCCAATTCTCGTTATTAAAACTTCTATTTTTCTCCAATTCTCGTTATCAAAACCCTCTAATTCTTCAACGATGATGATGTTGGTGAACTGCTCAAATTGCCACAAAACGTTGCAGCTTCTGTCGGGAGACATATCCATAACATGTGCCATATGTCAATCAATCACCCACCTCAGAGATCCCCGTATCACCCATCCGCGACTTCAAACTGGTGGTTACCCAGCACTTGCTCAATCCTCGTATGCTCCTCCTTCACTGTCTTCTTACAACCACACTCCGCCAAGACCTCCGCTGTCTGTACATGGCTGGAAGAAGGCGGTGATCGATGGCATTTTGTATAAATTCTCGAGGCACGAAGTTAAGGGATGCATCAATGATTAATAAGTTTCACTTTCTAAAAGTTTATATTATCGTGCTTACCAGTAATAACCCCGATTCAAACCTTCGTTTATTCAGCATTTAAAATTGGATATCTATATGGAATTCTCGAATCGGCTGGTTAGTTATTGCGTCTTAAAGTGAATTAGCACACTAATTTGAATTAAGTTATGTTTTCTCTTAATTTTTGATGATTTAGATTAAGCACACTAATATTTGACTTAATTTATTATTATTACAGTGAAAGTGCTTATAAATACTCATTTTAATGTTTGAGTGTATTTGTTATTTAATCATATATGATTAAGGTAATATAGCTGAAAAGCAACACCTCTGTTCTTTTTTTCTCTTAGACCAAGACCTACGAATCAAACTTTAAAGGGTTTGCTATAGTTTCACAAGGCTAGATTTTCTGTGGCCAAGACCTACCTCTTCCGTTTTCATTTTTCTAGAGATACAGATTTGACTTTTTCTCCCATAATTGGTTTTCCCTTGTTAGATGTCACTATATTACATATATACATGAAGAAAGCTTAATGGCTATCATGGGGATAAAGAATATATCGATGACAATGAACTGTAATCATCGATGATTATAGTAGACCTTACTGTAATCATCAATGAATACAGTGGTGACAATGAAGGTTAATATATATTCATGAGAAAACTGCAAAAATGGTCCCTGTGGTTTGCTGTTTTTTGTGGTTTTGGTCTAAACGTTTGCAAATTTGCATGGATGGTCCTTTTTAGAGGTTTTCTTTGTGGAAATGGTCCTTGTCCAACTTAAAAAGTCTATTTTGCCCTTTTAATTTCTTTTTTCTATTATTTTTATTAACAATCAATTTTATTAAATGAAAAATTAAATTAATCCCCCAGCCTACCCATCCGACCCCCTCTCTATCTCTTATCTTCTTTCTCTCTCTCTCGCTAAACACCACCGCCCAATTCATCTTCTTCGACACACTTAGTTGAGAAAATCAATAGGAACTTAAATTAGAAGAAATTAATCATCTAAATCATATAATTAAAAGAGAATAAAACCCAATTGAGAAAACCAATTAAAAATAAATATTACGGGCTTACTGCCACGATCGAGAAGAATAAAAATCGGAAGACCACCAGCTTGTTAAGATTTTAAGGAAGAACCGAAGCTTTGACAGCCTTTTGATAATAGCACTATGACGCCATTCAGGAGCACTGGAATTACCAATTGCACATCAAAAAACAAAACATAAATCATACACCCTAATTTCACCTCTTTTCATAATAGCACACTGACGCCATTTTTGAATTGATGCAAGCGACTACAATTTTTCCTTATTAGCAGATTTATACCCAAAAGACCTAATTTACTCAAAGCAAGTAACATTATCATGCGAAGCTACATTGCAATTGATAAAATAAAATGATGGCATTTCACACATTTTATATTTCCAGATTCTTGAGAAGAAGTAGATGTATGTTCTTGGAGCTCAGTTTTTTAAATTAAAACAGAGCATGTAGAAATTGGGCAATAAACTCTCAGTTCTTCAAATTGAACAATCGATAAATCTATCGGAAAGGAACTCTAGGCGGTGAGGGAAGTCTGTATGTGTGGGGACGGGGAGATGTACAGGGAAGTGATGGCGGTGGTGGTTGACTGTGAGTGTTGGGCGACTATGGTGGTGGGATGCCTTGATGTTGTGAGATTGGGACTTAATTTCGACGATGATGTAGGGTTCGAACCTTGATGTTCTTGAGAGGGGGCGGGGATAGAGATATAAGAATATCTGAACTTGCAACTTTTGGCAGCATCATTGCCCCCGTTTTTCTCCTTTCTTCATGCACCAACAAAACTGTTACTGCATCGCCATCCACCTTCTCTGTTCATCGTTGCACTAAGTTGCAACTGCCGTTCATCTATTGGGAGGAACGCATGTAACAAATCGCTCAATACCCCCTTTCTTCGGGCAAAACTTTTTTGGACTTCGTTATGTATTTGGTTCAGCAAACCCTAAACCCCAAAACTCTGTAAAAGTTTGAGTAAAAAGACGATCATGTGGGGGAGGTGGGGTACGATCTGGTAGGGGTGGGGTAGGGTTAATTTTATTTGTTATTTAATAAAATGGATAAAGTAATAGAAAAAAGAAATTAAAAGGGCAAAATAGACTTTTTAAGTTGGACAGGGACCATTTCCACAAAGAAAACCTCTAAAAAGGACCATCTATGCAAATTTGCAAACGTTTGGACCAAAACCACAAGAAACAGCAAACCACAGGGACCATTTTTGCAGTTTTCTCTATATTCATCAATGAATACGTCTGTAAAGATGATCCATATGCATATTTGCATATTGATTTATGGTTAATGTTATGAGTAACCAACTATTTAAAATATTTAAAAGTATCCTCAAAGTGAGAAACACTAGTGGAAGGCAACAAACAATTTTTTTGTTTTCTAACCATTGTTTGAATGATATTTTAAATAACAAAAAAATAGGTCGTTACCTTAAAATGTTAATTGTAATCATCGATGTAATCATCAATGATTATTGTGGGGATAAAGAATATAGTGGTGGCAATAAATTGTAATCATCAATGACTATAGTAGACCTTATTGTAATCATCGATGAATACATTGGGGAATGAATTATTCATTTGTAATTTACATGTATAGATGTATGATGTCCAGTTGTATTCATTAATGATTATATGTGTTATATGTGCAAATGTATGATGTTCAACTGTATTCATTAATGATTATGTGTGTTATTTATTGATGATTACATGTATAGATGTATAACTTTCAGTTGTATTAATTAATGATTATATATGTTCTTGATTGATGGTTATATGGACCGTTGTATCAGGATGAGTCACACTAGGAACTTGATTCTCAAAATTTTCCAGATTGCACAAAACTGACATACGTACAAGAAGGAGCAAACACAAGCAGACCTAGAAGATGACCGGGGGCATTTTCTCTATGTTGTGTGTTGTATTCATTTATGATTATAAAAATACCTAATTATGACATTGTATTTTTTCCTTTCTTGTGTTAGTAATTCATGAATAGATGTATATACATTATGAAGTATTGAATTATTTTCTCTAAATTATTTTTTATTCATTTATGATTACAGCCGTATTCATTTTTTATTAAAATTATGTTTTATTCATCAATGATTACAAATATTATGATGAATGGATAAAAAAGAAAAAAATAAAAAAATCATATTAACTGATACTTTTGATAATTTTTTATGATTAAAAAAAGGAAAATTCTTCAAATAGTCCCTATTGTTTGGCTATATTTAGGAAAATGTCATCCCTGAATTTTATTTTGTGATTTAATCCTCTAAACCTGCAAAAATTTGTGAAAAAGCCATTTCACCTGATTTAGCAGGCCAGGGGTTAATTTGCAAGTAAAACGGTCTTTCAAGGACTTTTTCTCAAATAAAATGACTTTTTCTTCATTTTTATAAGTGACATAACTTTTACATACCATGTCTAAATTCTACAAACTTTATATCCTTAGAAACGTGTAAGTAGTACTGCAACGGTTTTTTACAAAGTCTTGTTTGAATATGTTCAAATATTTTGTGATTTAATCCTCTAAACCTGCAAAAATTTGTGAAAAAGCCATTTCACCTGATTTAGCAGGCCAATGGTTAATTTGCAAGTAAAACAGTCTTTCAAGGACTTTTTCTCAAATAAAATGACTTTTTCTTCATTTTTATAAGTGACATAACTTTTACATACCATGTCTAAATTCTACAAACTTTATATCCTTAGAAACGTGTAAGTAGTACTGCAACGGTTTTTTTTACAAAGTCTTGTCTGAATATGTTCAAATATTTTGCTACAATCCCTTAAACGTGAGCACAAACCCATTTATGTCATTTTTTAGTTATTTTCAAACATGCATATCTCATTCGTTATAACTTCAATTAACCTGAATATTTTTCCTATGTTTTTATTATTTCAAATAATACATTTTTTAGAATGATGATTTTTTTTCCAATTCCTCATGGATTTTGATATATATTGTTATAAACATTGCATCCTACAATAATTCAATATTTCATGTGTATAAACACCCATTTTCAAATAAGCATATATTTTGTTATACATATTTATTTCACTTGATTCTTTTTTCTATGTACTCTTTGAAATATATACTAAAACTAATAGCTTCAGATCTTAACTTATTCATCTCCAAACATAACCTTTTGATAAAACTTATTTTCTATCAGCATTGCTTGAAATGGATGTATATAACAAAAGATAAGAAAAGAATCAAGTGGAATGGATATGTATAACCAAAGTCAAGATCTGAAGCTATGTTTATAGCTATATGTCTCAAAATTCCATATATTCATCTGAGGCCATTTTTGAAGATGAATAAGTCAAGATATGAAGCTATTAAGAAAAACTTTCTATATGCAAATTTTCATATATATTACAAAGAGTACATAGGAAAAAGAATCAAATTAAATGGATCTGTATAGCAAGAGATATGCTCATATGTAAATAATTGCTAAAACACATGGGATATTGAATTATTGTGGATACGATGTTTACAATTATACATCTCAAAATCTATGAGGAATGAGGAAACGTCATCATTATAAAAATAGTAAAAAACTTGGGTTAATTGGAGTTATAACAAAGAAGATATGCATGTATGAAAATAACTAAAAAATAACATAAATGAGTTTGTGCTCACGTTTAAAGGATTGTAGCAAAATATCTGAACATATTCAGACAAAATTTGTAAAAAAAAGTTGCGGTAGGATATAAAGTTTATAGAATTTGGACATGGTATGTAAAAGTTATGCCACTTATAAAAATGACGAAAAAGTCATTTTATTTGTGAAAAAGTCCCTAAAAATCATTTTACTTGCGACTTAACCTCTGACTTGTTACATCAGGTGGAAGAAGCTTTTTCACAAAATTTTGCAGGTTTAGAGGATTAAATCACAAAATAAAATTCAGAGAGGACTTTTTCCTAAATAGAGCCAAAATATAGAGACTTTTTGACAAATTTCTCTTAGAAAATAGAATTTATATATTTCGAAAATTGGTAAAAAAATCAATAAATTAGATTACATCCCACTATTTTAGGAATTAGTTAATTTTCTTAATTATCTATATTTAGATGCATTGTAAAATTCCATTTATGTCCCTATAAAATGATTGGCTCAGATTTGTCTTCGCGTTCTTAACTTTTTAAGGGTTCTCAATTAAACCTCTCCATATATATATATATATATATATATATATATATATATATATATATATATATATATATATATATATATATATATATATATATATATATATATATATATATATATATATATATATATATATATCAGTTCAAATGAGACCAAACAAATTTTGTGAGACGGGAAGACGCAATTATAGCCACTCATTTTGGAGATCAAAAAATAAATAAAAATTAAAATAGGCTAAAATAATGAGAATTTTTTTAAAAAAATTTCTACTACTTATCGCTATTTATTCTATCTGAAAAAAATTAAAAAAAAATAAATAATAAAATAAAAAAATTTGAAAAAAAACACGGAAAAATCAAAAAACTATTGCACACAATAGTGTAATATTCTACTAGAATATGAAAAAAAACGCTAATTTTTAAAATTTTTATTTTATTTTTATTTTAATTTTTTAAAAATAAAATTTAGAATAAAAAACTAACGAAAATAAAAAAATAAATATATATTTTTCAATTTTTTCCATTTATCTTGTATTTTTTTTGTTTTACACCCAAAATGAGTGGCTAGGATTGCGTCTCCCGGTCTCACCAAATCTAATGGTCTCATATGAACATAACCCTATATATATATATATATATATATATATATATATATATATATATATATATATATATATATATATATATATATATATATATATATATATATATATATATAATGTTTGGATACGTGGTCTGTTGTTTTGGGGGTTAACGACAGTCTCATTACTAGGGGTGCAAATGCCGACGACCGTCTTCATGATCATGCCAAACATTTTTTATCTGATTTTGTTTTTCAGCAACTATGGTTGGTGGTACAATTATGACTCTTCTAGGCTCGTCTTTGGGGTTTTCGATAAAGATTTAGACATGGGAGATCACACAAAGTCACACATCCTTTTTGTTACAAATTTTCTGAATCACTTTACTGTTCGGGAACTGTGGAAGACTTATGAGAAGTATGATAATGTTGTTGACTTTTTATTGCAAAAAGGTTGTCCAAGAATGGCAAGCCATTAAGTTTTGTTAGGCTGATCGAAGTTGATAATGAAACAACTAAAATGCCAAACCTTTGTACCATATGGATTGGGAGACTTATGCTAATAGTCCTTGTTGCTAGATTTAATTAGGGTCCTAAACTTGTGGGTACGACTAAACGTAATCATGCAGAAAATATGAAATACAATTATGTTGCTTATTAGAGACCGACTTATGGTAGCATTCATTGAGGAGGATGTATGAGTGACAACTCGCCTAAAGAGGACAATAAACCTGTTATGGTAATAAATGACGTATGTTTGATTGTGAAGGATTATTCATTGACTTTGCTTGGTTGTGTTACATAGTTTTGTTCAATTCCAAATTTATGTCATATGCAACAACGAGGGTTTTCATGATGTGGTGATAAGGTATATTGGAGGGTTTTTAGTGTCTTTAGAGTTTGATTCATTATATTATCATGGTAATTTTCTTAGCCATGTTGGTATTAGTTCTTGGTATTTTGAAATAACTTATTGGCATAAGGATTTTTCATGTAAATGAGAGAATTACAGGGGTTGATGTGCATGGGGCATTATACATGACATGGATTCAAAATACTTTCCCACATATTACATCTAAGTATGGGAATTTATTGTCTACGAAAGATTGAAAAGACACAAATCCTTATACCACGAGAGTTAATGTCAAGATAAATGTGACTTCTTTAATTACAAAGTGCTTCAAGATAACCGTAGAAGGGGTAGTGTTCTTTATTCTGGTTAATGAAGTTAATGGATTTTGGATTTTGGTGCCAGTAATTCAAACCAGAAGATAAAGAACATCAAGGCTTTGTGATCCCTCCTTATGATGGAAACGATATGGAGGAGAGTGAGGTACTTGGATCAGTTTTGGTGGAGTCTTGAGATGGAAATCATGATTCACAATGAAAACCTGGGACTTGTTTGTAAAATGATGAACCTTTGAATGCTCCAAATAATATGGAGCTTCAATCTGAAGATACATTTCAATTGAAAGATCTAGTTTATGAACAAGCTATAAAGGTTGATATGAAGTACAATACCAAATCTAATGAAGAAATGATGTTCCGCCCAACTTTGCAAAACATATGGTTGTACAAAACAACGTACAAATGCAATTCATTGCTGAAGATGATGTTGTTCACTCGACTATACCTGCTGTTATGCGTAAGACGGGTGACCAAGAGCCAGTAAACAACATTCTCGGTCATTTGGGTGCCAGCAAGGGTTTAAAGGAGGCTGCTATGGTTTGGACTGACCGATAGGTAGAACAAAGCCCTTTTGGCTTGTGGGATCTGCTATCGAGGGCTTAAAGATGGTTGCTATGACTAAGAGGGTACTGCTTCAATGGTTGCTGTTGTGCAAAAATAGAAAATAACTAATGATTCGACTTCTAGTGGATGGAAATATACTAATATTTTGATTAATATGGAAGGGGTTGAAGTGATATCTAATGTTAAACAAAATATAGAGGTTTTTTGATGGTTTGGTATCATAACTCATGAGTGTCTTCTAAGAAAAACCCACGCATGTGTTTTCCATTCATGAAAAACAAATTGATTTTGTGGATATTAGAAAAACAATGGGATATGCCATGGATGGGCATGTACATGATATTAATGATATTATAAAGGGAAATGGGGATAACAAGTTCCTACAAATTTCCTTTCTTTAAATGTTCAAGGATTGGGGAAGGCGGCGAATAAAGCATGGGTTAAGGAGTTATGTAGTAAAAACTGCACAAACTTCTTGTCGTTACAAGAAACAGAAATGGTTCGGTTAGATCTTTTTGCAGTAAAGACGGCGTGGGAGAATTACTTTTCATTTTGCATGTAGAGGTCGACTGGGAGGCATTCTTCATGTCTTGAACAAATACACTTTTGTCAAACATAAAGTTTTTTGTTCTGATTCTTATCTTATTATAGAAGGCCTTGGTTTTTTCTAAATTGCATATTAGTTGTGTCTATTTATGCTCTGCAAGATTTGGATGCTAAGAATATTTTATGGGATCAATTGTATGGTGTCGTTTCTAGGTAGCATAGAAAGGCGATACTAGTGGGGGATTTTAGTGAGGTTTGGTTCAATTATAGAGACATAGTTCTGTCTTTCATGGTCATGCTACATTGTTATTCAATATTTCATAAGCAAGTGTGATTTGGTTGATTTACCATTGTGGGGTATTTTAGATGGTCTTATTGAGCAAAACCCTCATTTGGTAGGTATGGGCCTACAACTTTTTTTTTTCACTTATCGTTCTTGCATGATTATTTCTAGAAGGTGGAAGAGGATTCTAGGAAGAATGATGGTGTTGTTGAGTGAAATGGTATGGTTGCCGTAAAAAAGAAACTTCAGATGTTAAAGAAAAAGTTTAGGGTATGGAGTAATGAAATTAGAGAAGCTCAGGTTTCCTTTAAATTTTATCTCCAAAACACCTTGGTGGATATTAATTAGAGGTTGGATCATGGTGAATGATCCTCCAATGATGGGCCTCCAAGAATCTTGATTCTTAAAGCCCTTAATGATATTGATCGTGTTGATGCTTTGAATGTGGCAAAAAAAAAGGCAAGGTGAAGTGGGCTTTTGAGGGCCATGAAAATACTAGTATTTTCATGGCATCCTAAACAAAAATGGCACCAACTTGCTATGCGTAGTTTTATTTCTGATGGTAATGAGTCCTAATTCCAGATAGAGTTAAACATGAATTCCTCACTTGCTTTGGTGGTCGGTTTTGACCAGGTCATGACGTAATATCATAGCCCCCGATTTTGAATAACTTGACTCCTAAGCAATCTATGGATATAGAAGGTGAGGTTATGTTTGAAAATATTAAACAAACAATTTGGGAGTGTAGGGTGGATAAAGCCCCTAATCTAGATGGTTTGACTCTCGAGTTCATTAGAAAGTTTTGGTATCTACTTGAAGAATATATTGTGATATGAGTTCTTGATTTGTTCAAATGGAGCAAATTTCCAAAAAGATGTAGTTCTTCCTTTATTGCATTGATCCCGAGGTTACATGATGCCATGTTTGTCAAGGATTTTCATCCTATCGGTCTAATAGCATACAATACAAAATTATTGGTAAAATTTTGGCTAATCGGTTGAGTTTGGTGGTTGCTGGCTTAGTTAATAAGGACCAGCCGACCTATATTAAGGGTTGTAAGATGTTGGATGGGTCATTGATCTTGATCGAGGTGGTTTCTTGGTTTAAGGAGAACCATAATAAAGCTATAGTTTTCAAGGTTGACTTTGTAAAGTCTTATGATATTATGAGGTGGGATTTTCTTAGTGACATCGTTACTAGATTAGGGTTTGGGATAAAATGGAGAACATGGTTGCAGGGATATATTCATCTTTAATAGGGTTAGTGCTGGCTAATGGAGCACCTACTTTTGTTTTCAGTTTTATAGGGGTCTCCGTCAGGGCGATCCTCTCTCCATCTTCATGTTCATTTTAGTAATGGAAAGTTTGCATGTAGCAGTTCAGAGGGTTATGCAAAAAGGAACGTTCAATGTGTTGGTTGGAACAAATCCATGTGTTAAGATCACCGATTTATCTTATGTTGATGATGTATTTTTTTTATTGGTGAGTGGTTGTCTTTGAAAGTTGCTAACATGGTTCAAATTGTCCAATGTTTTCTTCTAGTTCTAGGCTTGAAAATTAACATTTAAACAACTAAAATGCTAGGTGTTGGTGTCTCCCAGTCATAGGTTGAAAGTATGGCTACCATTATATTAGGTGGGTGCCTTTAGAAACTTTGTTTTCTTATCTTGGTTTGACGGTTGGAGGGAATATTTATAAATTGGAAGCATGGACACATATTATGGATAATGTTGTTTCTAAATATTCCAATTAAATAAGTAAATATATGATATATTTTAAACTAGTTACAGGAAAATATAATTATTCATTTTATAAAAAATTCAAAATTCTCGAGTTTGACCCATTTTTTCCGAGTTTGACCTAGTTTTTCTGAGTTTGACCGATTCCAAGGTTGACCAAGTTGCACCGATGTTGATCGAGTCGCACTGAGATTCACCGAGTAACACCGAGGTTGACCGATTCTGACCGAATTCGAGTATTTTTGGCCGATTCCATAAAAGCGCCTCGAACAACACCCGATTTCGAGTACTCAGCCGAGTAGGTCGAGTTTTACAGCACTGGTCTTTTTAGAATAATTTTTTAGGGGCTAATTTGGAAGAACATAGATGACTTGGATTAGTTAGAGAAAATGGATCAAGGGGATTGGATGGCTTCCCTACATAGAAGTCTAAGAGGGGGTGGGGGGATCGAGGTACAGTTGTATGCCGAATTGGTCTCCTTTTTGAATTTGGTAACTCTTTTTCTAACCAACAATCATTGGTGGTGGTATTCGATTGGCTCTGGTAATTATAAAGTCAAACCTACTGGATATTTTACCTACAAGCAGGTGTTAGAAGAGAATTCAACACCTAAGGCTACAAGGAGTAGTGGCCAATGGCCAAGGGATGGCCAAGAGGTTTTTGTGGGTTGGCAGTCGTTGGCCATTTTGTAGGCAGTGGTGGCCAATGGCCAACGAGGGGTTTTTTTTTGCCATTTTTTGCCATTTCCTAGCCGTTGAGGGGGTTTTTTGACATTTCTGAAACTTTTCTCTGCACTTGGCATCTCGCCAACCCCTTGGCGAATTGGTTTTGGCGACTGGATGGCGAGGGATGGCGGAGTGGTGTTGGCGATGGACTGTGGCTCGCCAAGGGGCTTGGCGACCCCCTTGGCGTCTGTTACTCCGTTTAGCCTAATAGGTGGTTTTGGCGTATCCCTATCAATGTGAACATTTTGTGTAGTAGTTGGTTTTTGATAGACACCACACAAGAGTGAACCTCGATTATAGAGGTTTGGATATTGACCCTATTCTTTGTTCGATTTGTGATGTTTATTTGGAGTCGACCAATCATCTATTTTTTGGATGCTATATTGCGACATATCTCTTACTCCAACTCTCTAGATGGTGGTGGGGGGGGGGGGGGGGGGGGTTGGGGGTGTTTAGTACATGCCATTTCTTTTTATGCTGATTGGTTAGACTGGTTCTTGGCTCTCCTGTTGTCCAAGGTTATTAAAGATCATCTTGAGCTTTTTTTAATAATATGTGGTGGTTTATATCGAGGTTTAGAACTTCTATGTTGTTTAGCGCTAATGAGATAAAAAAGGCTGGTTTATTTGATTTTTTTTTTTTTTTTTTTTTTTTTTTGATATTTGTCAACCTATCATACTAGTGGGTATATAATTTCGATCCCTTGATTTAATTTATATACATTTGTCTAGCTCCTTATTAGTATGATAAAACTATTGCCATTTAATATATATATATATATATATATATATATATATATATATATATATATATATATATATATATATATATATATATATATATATATATATATATATATATATATATATATATATATATATATATGGAACGGTTCAAATGAGAACCCCTAAAAGGTTGAGAACTGTGAGAACCACTAACTCATAGTTTAATAATGTTGTATTTTTTTATTTTTAACGCTTGTTTTTTTATCAAAATAAAATTACCAAACACATAAAAATATATAATTATCTTTCCTTTGCTATTAGATATCAATATTGATGTGTTTTAAAGAAAAAAATTTTATGTTATGATATTCATAGTTTAATAACTATAAATTTTATTATAATTTGAATATTGTAAAACGTATTAAAAAATAAGAAAATTTATTAAGTTTGATTTATTTTCACATAATAAACAAGTGTGAAAAAACAAAAAAACGAAAAAAACATGATTCTTAATGTGTGAATATCGGTTCTCACGGTTCTTAACCTTTTAGTGGTTCTCATTTGAACCCATTCATATATATATATATATATATATATATATATATATATATATATATATATATATATATATATATATATATATATATATATATATATATATATATATATATATATATATATTCAATATCCGGGTTAAGATATATCGACTCGTAAAAATCGTGTGTATGATGAAATTTGAAACATTAAACAAAAGGGAGAAGCCAATAAATAGAGGGCCATTATTCCTTAGCTACATATAAAGATAGTGAATTACATAACAACCCACAATAGGTAGAGACTTAGTCAATGCACTTCGTGTCGTGATCTTAGTAAAGTCTTAGTTCAATTTTGACATTACAAATTAGTATGGATGGTGAAGCATGGAAAGTACATGCATGTTATCGATCTATATGAAGAGAATCATGTTAAATATAATGCTCAAGCACTTTTTAGGTTTAAGTTTGAGTCTGGTCAATTTTATGGTTTCCTTAAAGATGAATTGTTTTGTTTATATATTTTAATTGGTTTTTATTTGTATCTCATGTTAGAGATGCACACTATGATGCAACAATTTCATATCATTTTTTAACATAAATTATCATACTGATCCATCTAGTTTAAAGTATTGAATAACAAAAGCTAACTGTGGCACCAATGATATATTCTTACAAGTGGTAACAATGAAATTTCCATTCAAAAGAGACACAACACAAGATTTGTGAAGAAAGAATTTCAACAGACGATGTTTGTTTATTACAATGATATATTCTTACTAGTGGTAAAGATGACCACAATCAGATTGATACTTGATGTTGTAGCTATATAAAATTTATGTCTAGAGCACTCGAAGTAAAGACAACCTTCTTGTATGGAGACCATGATAAAGATATCGACATAACACAACTAGAAGATAGTCTATTAAATGGTAAAGATAACTTGGTGTTCTAGTTCAACAAAAGAACGTATGAGTTACAACAAGCTACAAGGCAGTGGTACTAGAACATTGGTAGTTTTATATAGTGGAATGGGTACACGATATGTAAGATAGACCATTTTTGCAACCAAAAGAAGTTTATCTCCTCTTACATCATCATCTTATGTTATGTAGATGACATGTTGGTAGGTGGATCTGGCATGCAGGAGATCAAAAAATTTATGAAGTAGTTGTTTAGAGAGTTTGAGATATAGGACTTTTCTAAATAGATTCTAGGTCTGAGCATAGTCAAAGATGTAAGACCCTAATCCCGAGAAGTCTAGGTTCGGTTTTTAAAGAATCAAGATTCGTGGAAAACGGAACAAATTACAGAAAAAATGGAGTTGAGAGGAGATTAGCGCTACTAATGTTCACATTAGCGATGCTAATGTGGGCTAAGGTCGTTATCTTCGGTTTTCGCATCGTTAATTGCCAGCTGTGAATGTGGGTTCTCACGATCGTGGTTTGCGACGCTAACCTTAGGGTTAGCGACGCTAATGGTCCTGTTTGGGCCAAAACCTTAGAATTTCATGCTTGGGCCATATATAAAGGAGTTATAACCTTAGGGCAGCCGTTTTTGGTCATTCTCCAGCCTCCAAGTCGTCTTTGTTCTCTCTCAAGGCATCTTGGTTGGGTTTTTTTTTTAATTTTTGGTTTCTTTGGAAGCATTTTTGGAGCTTGGATGATGCTAGAAGGAAGGTGTTGATGCTACAAGTTGTTTTCTTGTGTGGAGCTTCAAAGATCTGCATTTTTCTAGACTATTATGAGTCAAGTTCTCACCTTTATGCAATTTCATGATTGTTCTTATGTCTTAAGCATGTTCTTAGGGATTGAATAAGTGTAATGGTCCATTGTAGTGTTTGTCTAGGGTTTGGAAAGATAAAGTTGGAAACTTTATGCCTTGAATCTCTAATTTGAACCTTTGGGATGGTTTAGAGAGTAAGCTAAACTCTCTATGATGATTTTGGATGGTTTTGGACCACTTTGGACTTGAATCTTGTTCAGGATGTTGCCTTATGTTGGTTGGGAGAATAAAGTTAGGATTTTTATATATTTAGGACTGTTTGGAAGGTCCCTAAATGGATTAAGAACTTAATTGACTTTTAGACCTGTTCATAGTTAGCGACGCTAACTTGGGGAGTTAGTGGCGCTAACTATGTCTGTTGACTTTTGTTGACTTTGACATTTGACCGTTGACTTTTTGACCAGCTTGACTTTTGGTCAAACTTGAGAGTTCTGGGCATCGGTCTTTTAGAATAATTCTATTTGGGATTTAGGAAGTTCTGAGTAGAGTTTATCTTGTTAGGGCCTTTGTGTTGTCGGATCTGTGGATGCGCGTGAGGAGTGCTGTTTGGCTCTGCGGATCAGGTAAGTCTTCTCACTATACTATAGGTGATGTTGCATGCGTAGGTAGCTTTATTACTTTGTGTAATAATGTGATGTATATGCCTTACATGTTTTATCAACAAGATCGGGCAAGCTCGTGAGTCGAGGAATGGGCAAGATCGGGGCAAGCTCGTGAGCCAAGGAATGGACAAGATCGGGGCAAGCTCGTGAGCCAAGGAATGGACAAGATCAGGGCAAGCCCGTGAGTCAAGGAACGGACAAGATCCGGGCAAGCCCGTGAGTCGAGTTCTTCGGGGCAAGCCTGGAGACCTTTTGTGATTATGTGTTATGGAATGGATCATGTGGTATTTTGGGGAACTTACTAAGCTTTGTGCTTATTCTTTCACACTTACTGTTTTCAGGTATTTGCTGACTTGAGCTTGGAGCACGGCACGACTGTACCGCATCTGAGGTTTTGATAATTAAGTCTTCTGCTGGATAATGTTTGTAAATGTTTTGATAAATATAATTCTTAATGTTAAATACAACTTTTAGTTTAGATGGTATTAATTGGTAACCCGATTTATGTATTTGAACCGTTTTTAAAAGAAAATTTTTATTACTGGATTTGGGACGTTACAAAAGACAAAGCTGATAGTCCTCTAAAAGTTTTATCAGTAGAAGTATATCTATAAAGTCTTACAAAAATTCAGCTTGATAGATGTTCTGGCTAGAAAAACACCTCTAAGGAGTCATTTGAGACTTGAAAGAAGCAATAACCAAACATACAAAAAGACTATGAAAAATAACTAAAATCCCTTATCCCTTAGCATTGATAGCCTAGTGTATATTTTAGTAGGCAGTAATCCAGTATTGCTCATGTAGCCATGTCAAAACCTAGGAACGAGTATTGGGAAGGAGTCAAGTGGATTATATACTACTTGAAACGCAGGTGGCTTATGTTTCTGGAAAAAGTAGTCTCATAACGTATTGCTGATGTTGATTTGGAAGGTTATGTAGATTCAGGAAAAAGCACAATAGGTTATGCATTCACTATTGGGGGTGAAACTGTTGGTTGGATGGCAACATTTTAAATGATTGTAGGTCTTCCAACCACATAAGCTGAGTACATGGTAATTGGCAAAGTTGACAAGGAGCTTACATAGTTAAAGAACTTCCTATTAGAATTAGGCAGACCATGTCTTGTATTGTGACAACTAGAGTGCAGTTTACCTTGTAATGAATCCAGTGTTTCATAGCAGAAAGAAGCACATTAATTCAAATGAGGTATTACTTTATTAGATATTTGACAAGTGATGGTACTCGAAGCTTGAAAAAGATCATTGGAAGAAAAACAAACAAATTTACCAAGGCAGTGATGATAGAGAAGTTGAAGCTATGTATCGCTTCAACCGACCTTCCAAATACATGAAAGAGGTGAGGTTACTTACGTCGAGTTTAGATGACCGTAGATTAGTTGATCGGTATCCAAGTACGAGATGTTGACATGTGGAGTCAGATTTTCCCTTTGACCCTAATAGCAAAGTGTTGCAGGGAGGGACAGGCGCGGTGTAACCAAGGTGCTCGGTACACCGCCAATGTGGTGCTTGAGAGCAGATCTGCGGTGCTTAGCAAAATGGCTGTTGTGCTCGATGAGTTGATTGTTGCGATGATCAGTAACAAGTTTTGTGGTGCATCGCCGCGGTGCAAGGCTACAGTGGGCCATAGTTGTTGAAACCATGGCCCACAAGTAGGTTTATGTGAATGGGTTATCAATAAATAAATATCTTTATACGTTTGTAGCCTTATGCCAAAAGCATGTACTCATGAATACGACATGATATCTCTTGGTTTGTCCTTTTAATTAGCCGATCATTGTGATCGCCTCAATCATGTTAATTCGTTGTCCACTTTAATTTTTCTTCGCATCTTTAATAAAGAGTTTTTGTGTTTATTGCATTATTGGTCCTAACACTAGCCTGATCGCAATAATGTGAGACAGTGATGCTTGTGTGGAATTTTTGAGGAACGCAGGTTTAATAAGCGGAGGTAAATAGTTGACGGAGAAGTTGGTGGTGATGTTAAAAGTAGGAATTGAGTGTGTAATCGAAGAAATGAAGAGCCATTGTTCAGAGATGATCAGTTAGAATGAAAAACGGGATTTCAATGTATTGCAACATCTATAAAAAAATCTTGCTAGCTCTTCGTCAATAACAAATTAAACCTCTGCGTTAAAAGAAAAACTACTGTTTTGTTAAATCATAATTTTTGTCATGCAGATTTTTTTATTGCACTACGTTAATAATTACAACGCTTTTTAGATTCGAAGCATAATTCATAAAAAGTTGTATTGAAACAGTTTTTTTGTTATTTAAATATTGATTAAAGTAAAAACTCAAATATTTAAACATTTGGTGGGTCTATTTAGAGTAATCCAAATAAGATTTAAAGAGAGAAACTATTAAAACGAGAAAAAAATGAAAACAAAGTATTTATCTTTACCAGTGTTCACAGTTCGGCCTCCTTTATTGTTGGCATTATCAACGTTAAAGTGCTTATAGATGTGACATTTGCATGATCAGTAGAGTTAACCAGGTTTCCATCTTCTTCAAACTTCAAAGATCTCCAATTATGTTGTAGTATGGTGGTTGCATGGGGGCAGAACTTCTGTTGGATTATGGATGCGGGTTCTTCAGGTAGAGTGACAGGTAGAACAAGTTTCGAAGCAGAATAACTGGGTTTTGCTTTGCTTCTCTGTGCCTCAAAGGATTAATGTATAAAGGGAAGCAAGTCACGACTTCTCTTGAACAAGTTATAAAAGGCTGCCAGATTCTTCAACCCAGTTCCAAATTTTCACTTTTTCTTTTAATTAAAGTAATACTTTTTTATTCATTAGTATCCGTGAAGAATCTTTCTAAACCACCTATTGAGACGTGCATAATGCCATTCAAATGTGTGTGTATATATATATATATATATATATATATATATATATATATATATATATATATATATATATATATATATATATATATATATATATATATATATATATATATATATATATATATATATATATATATATATATATATATATATATATATATATATATATATATATATATATATATATATATATATATATATATATATATATATATATATATATATATATATATGAAAGGGTTCAAATGAGAACCACTAAAAGGTTGAGAACCGTAAGAACCATTAATTCACAGTTTAATAACTAGAAATTTTATTATATTGTGAATATTGTAAAACGTATTAAAAAATAAGGAAATTTATTAAGATTGATGTATTTTCACATAATAAACAAGTGTGAAAAAAATAATAAAACGAAAAAAAACATAATTCTTAATGTGTGAATATCGGTTCTCACGGTTCTTAACCTTTTAGTGGTTCTCATTTGAAAAAAACTTTTTGGATCATTATTTTTTTTTATAATGAAACAAACTTTTTGGAGAAAAAAATTTGAAAAAAACTTTTTGGATCATTATTTTTTTTTATAATGAAACAATGATCCACAGAATAAAATTTTCTGTGTATCATTACTGTTTCTCAATGATCCAAAATTTTTTTTCTCCAATTTTTTTGATAATGATATAGTACTATTCTCGATTTTATGATTTGTATTTTTTTATATTTTTTTTTCAATTTTTTAAGGTATCCTTACAAGTCCTCACCGAAAAAAGAGTCCTCACCGGAACGAGACCCTATATATATATATATATATATATATATATATATATATATATATATATATATATATATATATATATATATATATATATATATATATATATATATATATATATATATATATATATATATAGACCCTATATATATATATATATATATATATATATATATATATATATATATATATATATATATATATATATATATATATATATATATATATATATATATATATATATATATATATATATATATATAGTCACGTTCCGGTGAGTACTCTTTTTTCGGTGAGTACTCGTAAGGACACCTTAAAAAAATAAAAAAAATATATAAAAAAAATACAAATCATAAAATCGAGAATAGTACTATATCATTATAAAAAAAGGATCATTGAAAAACAATAATGATCCAATTTTTTTGTTTTTTTGGATCATTAGTTCATTATAAAAAAATATAATTATCCAAAAGTTTTTTTTTTCGAATTTTTTTCTCCAATATAGTATTATGATCCATTTTATTATTTATAATTTATTATTTTTTTCAATATTTTTAAGGTGTCCTCACGATGCACTACAAGAAACGACATCAATAGCGGCGACACGTGTCGCTGCTAAAAGTACCAGTTGTCGCCGGTAATATAATAGCGGCAACATGTCGCCGATAATGGGTCGCTGCAACAGCTTTGTCGCTATTGCTCGTCTTGTCGCCGGTAAAACCGCCGTCGGGAATACCTTTGTCGCCGGTAAAAGTATCCAACGGTCACCAAAATGACGACGGTAATGGTCGTCGTCGCTAAAAGTGTTTTTTTTTTTGCTTTTCAATTTACTGTTTTTAGTAGCCAAAATTATATCCTATATATATAAACCAACAAAATAAACATACACACCACAAAAGTTTGTCTAATAACATAACAACTAGTAACAAACAGTTACACAATTCGTCTAAAACCGGGTAAAACAAAAGTTTGTCTAATAACATAAAAACTAGTACCAAACGTTTACACAATACGTCTAATTCATCCAAAATACCCAAAAGTTACTCTTCGCCGTTACCTTCGTCCTAGTCGTTTCCTCCATCATCTTCTTCGGCATTAAGAATAGTCATCACCCGATCGATTATATATATATATATATATATATATATATATATATATATATATATATATATATATATATATATATATATATATATATATATATATATATATATATATATATATATATATATATATATATATATATATATATACATATAAAGGCGTCGCCAGTAATACCCATATTTCTTGTAGTGTGAGTTCTCACTTTAAGAATAGTTATCACCCGATCGCTTATATATATATATATATATATATATATATATATATATATATATATATATATATATATATATATATATATATATATATATATATATATATATATATATATATATATATATATATATATGGTTCAATAAGGGACTAAAATTATCCATGGTACCAAGGGATTAATCAAAATCATCAACTGCTAAAAAATAGGTTGTACATTTATTACATCGACGCACATGTAGAGGATTATAACAAAAAACCCACTTTAATTTTTTGTTTTTTTAATTTTTCGACATTATTGTTTTTCAAAAATAAAAACCGAATATACCAAAATTCATAATTTTTTGTCCTCTAGAAATAGATTTCCATATTGATATATACAAAAAATATATTTTTTTTCATAAGCACAGCTCGTCTGAATTCATATTGTGAATCTGAACTGTAAAAATTTGAATATGAGTAATTATTTAACTTTTAAAACTTTTACTACTTCAATATTATAACAATTTATAAGTAATATACTTTATTTACAAGTGGATTTACTCATATTTACACGAAAACTTATTCATATTCACATATCAAAATCATATAGTATTGAAAATTTACTTAATAGTTTTTTATTACTTCAATATTTTAACCATTTATAATAATTTTACTCAGATTCACAATATAAATTATTTACATTCACACAATAATTTACTCAGATTTACATATCAATATAATATGGTATTTTAAATATACTTCGAAATATGAATATGATTAATTTAGTTAGAAAATTTTTAACAATTCAACATTTTAAACATTTATAATGAATATACTATGATTCATAAGTTAATTCCATTCACATCCACACAAAAATTTATTCAGATTCACATGACAATATCATATATCATTGTGAATGTCAACAGTGAATAGAATAACAGTTCAGATTCACATGTGAATCTCAACTAGCAGAAGTTTCGAAAAAAAAAATCATTTTTTGTACATCAATATGGATCTCTATTTGTAGAGGATAAAAAGTTATAAATTTCTATATATTCAGATTTTTTTTCGATAAAAAATAAGCCTAAAAATTAAAAAAACGAAAAAAAACGAAGTGAGTTTTTTTTATAATCTGGTAGATGCACGTTCACCGTAAAGTGTATAATCGTGTGGATGAGATTAGTCCCTTGGTACCATGGTTTCTATTAGTCCCTTGTTGAACTTTTGCATATATATATATATATATATATATATATATATATATATATATATATATATATATATATATATATATATATATATATATATATATATATATATATATATATATATATATATATATATATATATATATATATATATATATATATATATATATATATATATATATATATATATATATATATATATATATAGAGAGAGAGAGAGACGGGTTCAATGCAGAACCAAATTAAATCATCTAACTGCAGAACCATGTTCATCAATGAACATAAATCCCAAAAACCACAAAACCACAATCGCTAAATCTCGCTTCTTTCCCCTGTACTCAAAACCACAATCGCTAAAGCCATCGACATTCAGAAATCCGTTTCCAGCCTCTATCCTCTCTTCTTTTTTTCCCTCACAGACATCGACTACATAGCCCTAGCCTCCACCTTCATCAGCCATTAACGAGTTGCGATGCTATCTCCGATCAAAATCAAGGTTGGAAGGAGATGATCATCGATTGCTGTGAATTAGATTGAATCCCAATTGAATTGACAGGTTATCGATTGAAGCTAATTGAATTTTAGACGTTTGTTCGTTGTTTGTATATGAATATGTTAACATATGTTCATCAATGAATTTGTTCTATTCTACACCAGATTCAACATTGAAGAATTAGAAGCCTCGTTGGCACAATGACGCATCGATTTGTTCGTTGTTTGTATATGAACCTGTTAACATATGTTCATAAATGAACATTTGTTCATCAATGAAAATTTGTTCTATTCTGCACCAGATTCAACATTGAAGAATTAGAAGCCTCGTTGGCACAATGACGCATTGACGGGCAGGAGGGGCAGACCTTGAAATTAGGGTTTGAGAGCGAATAAAATTAGATAGTTGGGGTCTCAGAAGATGGAATCTTCCTCACAACGCAACCATTGATAGAGAAGACGAAGAGGATTAGGGTTTAAGAGAGAAAAATAGAGAAGAAAGATTAGGATTTGTTCAGTGATAAACATGGTTCTGCAGTTAGGTGATTTAATTTGGTTCTGCATTGAACCCACCCCTATATATATATATATATATATATATATATATATATATATATATATATATATATATATATATATATATATATATATATATATATATATATATATATATATATATATATATATATATATATATATATAGACTAAATATCAAATGGGAACCATTATTTTCCTAGGAACCTAGGAACCAAATCTGGGCCATTAGATCAAAATTTTTTATGGCCTAGATCAATTATGGCATAATTGTAATTAAAAAGGACATGATAGGTTTTTTAAATATGCATAGAAGGGCTATTTAGGGATAAATATTTTGATCAAATCCCTAATTATACTCTAATCCCTACAAATCAGCTCTCTCTCTCTCTTCCTCTTCCAAATCGCTGCATATCTCAATTCGTAATCACACTTCTCGCAACCCTCACTTTTTATCGGAGATCGCCACATCGTCTAATGCCCTAGCTGCCGTCAAATATTCAGAAGACCTTGCCGATCGATTCTAATGACGATCGGTTCTAAGAAGAACTCTTTGTTTCTCGTTATCTCACATCCGTTCTCAGAAGAACCTTTTGATCGGAGATATTGCGGGTCATAGAGAGAGATCCACGGAGGAAGCAGTGGGTGGTGAATGAGTTTGACCAGTCGGAGAAGGAGGTGGTGCAAGCACCTAGTGGGTGCTACGAGATCGGTTGCCGGTAAAGTTTTTTCCGTCTTCCTTTTTCCCTGTTTCTTCGTCCCTTACTGACCCGCCACCGTTGCTATTGTCGGCAGCCCTTGGTAGCCGAATTAACCATCGCTTGGCTGTCCTAGAACCACCGTGAAAGGTGTAAGACCTTAATCCCAGAAAGTCAAGTTCCAAGTCTTAATGAGTCAATGTGTAAAGCCCGGAACCAAGTACCGAGAGGGTGGTATCTAATAAGGACAAAATAAGGAAAATGGTGGAATTTGATAGATAGCAGCGCTATCTCGCCAAATTCCGTATCAGTCGCTGAGTCAGACTGTTCGCATGCAGGAGTCTGTAGATAGCGGCGCTATCTCATCTGATGCGGGAAAAACTGTTTATTTCGTGATTTTAAGTTATTTTAAAGTCCACAACTTATTGAGGGTCTGCCATTTTATCTCTAGAACCTCTGCAAACACCATGGAAACTCTCTCAAGCCTTCCCTTGTGTTCTTGGTTCATATTATAGAGTTTTGGAGGATGTTTAGGAGTGAAGAAGAAGCAAGGTGCTAAGGAAGCTAGTGTGAACAAGGAGATCTGATTTCTTTAGTGCTTTGGACCATTGTAAGTGTTTAATCTTTGTATCATTGTGTATATTGGGTGATATTGGTGCTATGATGCTTGTAAGAACTTCTTGAGACGATGATGGCTCCATTTCTTGGATTAAGGTGGGATTTAGGAACTAAGGAATGAGTTCTTCTTCCTTTAGCTTCTGAATCCGTGAGAAAAACCTTAGCCTAGTCTTATTATGGTTTTGGAAGAAGTTCAAGTTTGTTAATCTTCATTTTGGAGCTAGTTTTGTCACCATGAGCTTGTTTGGCAAGGATTGGTGGATGGAATTCACATTTTCATGAGTTAAGAGACTGATTTGGACAACTCCTGAAAGTTGGAGCTTCTGTCTGAACGGATTAAGCACTTAATGAGGAAAATGGCTGAACAGGAGGATAGCGGCGCTATCTCAGTAGATAGAGGCGCCATCGATAGCAGCGCTATCTTTGAAGATAGCGGCGCTATCTGTCTGTTTGACCAGTGTTGACTTTTATTGACCGTTGACTTTTTGACTAGTTTGACTTTTGGTCAAACTTGAAGGTTTTGGATACTGGACTTATAGGATTATTCCGTTTGGGATTTAGAAAGTTCTAAGTGGGGTTTATCCTTGTTAGGAAGTGCGTATTGTCGGGATCTGCGGGCACTCGTGGGGAGTGCTGTCTAGCTTAAGGTCGCAAATTAGGTGAGTCTTCTCACTATACTATGTGTGATATTACATTCGTAGATAGTCTTTATTACTTTGTGTAATAATGTGATTATTTGTGCTTACGATGTTTACCGACGGATCGAGGCAAGCCCGAGAGTCACACGATGTTTATCGGCGGATCGGGGCAAGCTCGAGAGCCGAGGACGGATCGGGGCAAGCCCGAGAGTCACACGATGTTTATCGACGGATCGGGGCAAGCCCGAGAGTCACACGATGTTTATCGGCGGATCGGGGCAAGCCTGAGAGTAGAGGATGATCGGGGCAAGCCTGAGAGTCACACGATGTTTACCGGTGGATCGGGGGAAACCCGAGAGCCAACGATGTTTATGTGATGGATTGTGTGGTATTTTTGGGGAACTCACTAAGCTTTGTGCTTACCCTTTTACCCTAAATGTTTTTCAGGTAATTACTAGCTTGAGCTTGGAGCACGGCGCAACTGTACCGCATCTGAGGATTTCAATGATTAAAGTCTTCCGCTGGGTGATGTTTGCAAATGTTTTAATAAATACGTTTTATATGCTTAAACAATAAGTTTTAATTTGAATGCTTTTGGTTGGCAAACCTTTTTATGCATTTCAATCGCTTTTAAAAACAAAAATTTTATTACGGAATTTGGGACGTTACAAAAGGGGTGGTGCGGGTTGTATTTTGTTCCAGCCGTGTGTGCCCTTATTTTTCATGCCCAATGCAACAAATAGTCATGGTTCCCGTTTATTTTCCTCCCGGCTAATTAAAGCGAACCCTTGCTGTCGGTCTGCTGTCGCTGCACCACCACGCAAGTGGTGGTGGTTTGGTGCTGATCTCAGTTTCAAGTTGGGTTGTCATACCCTAGATATTGTGCCTTGGCTGGTGTCGTTTTTGTCCCGGTTGTTCAATGAATAGTTCGAGCTAAGAGGTAAGTATAATTTATCTATCTTGGTTTCTGTTTCTGATATGAAAATTCTACTACTGGTGGAATTATTGATCCGATCATTTCTATATCTAGTGCTTCTGATAAAAATTAAAAAAAAAAGCAAATGTGGAGTTAGCAGTCCCCGATTTGATGTTGGTTTGAAAGAAATTGAACCATGGACTGCTAGACTTCTTCCTTCATGACAGGTTAGTTTACCAATATGCCCTTGAACTTTTTCAGATATGTTTAAGACATTTTTAATTACTTATTGAATATATAATGTAATGTGCAGTTTGGTTACATTGTGTTGACAACATCTGCTGGGATTATGGATCATGAAGAAGCAAAGAGGAAGAATGTTGGTGGTAAAGTGCTTGGTTTCTTCTACTAAAAAAGCAAAATGATATTTTGATGAGTGTCTTAGGTGTATATGTGCACAAATATATGTGTGCATATATGCATATATGTATGAGCATATGTGCATATATGTGTGCATATATGCATATATGTATGTGTATATGTGCATAAATATATGTGTGCATATATGCATATATGTATGAGCATATGTGCATATATGTGTGCATATATGCATATATGTACGTGTATATGTGCACAAATATATGTGTGCATATATGCATATATGTATGTGTATATGTGCACAAATATATGTGGATACGTGGATATACACATGCGTTTTTATGAATGTTTTTACATATTGTCTATTTGTTCATTTTTATATATGTGTGCATATATGCATATATGTATGTGTATATGTGCACAAATGCACATGTCTCTATTTTTATGTATGTATGTGCATATATGCTATTTGGATATGCATATATGCATTTTTTTAAGTATTCTTAATATCTTGATTCTTACTCCATTTTATGAACGTTTGTATAGATTTGGATGAAGTTTTAAAGGGAACCGGTGAAGTGAAATGCGATGAACCGAAGAAAACATGTTGATCAAAGAATAGAAAGATGAATATATATTGATTTGTTGTATTATTGAACTTTTGTTGTATTTCTTTTTATATTTTAGGTATGTATCGTTCAAAGTAGTTGTATATTATTATTTTTAATAAATTGGTTTTTTATTATTTTCATTCATATATTAAAAATAAAAATATGTTTATGTGATTTATGAAAAGATGCATATATGCACCTGTGACTATGTATATATGCACTTGCAAATACATGAATTTATATGTTTTTTTAAAATTTCGAGAATTTGGAAATATATATAAATAATTCAAAAAATTTATGTTTCTTAAATTTCAAAAAAAATCTAATTTTTTTTAAATACGAAAATCTATTTTTTTTTAAATTTGAAAGTTCAAATTTGTTAGGCTTATTTTTAGGAGATGTTACTATTGTTGCCAAAAATAAAAAAATCAAAGTTAAATGATATTTGTACAATGACTATCATGCCTTTTTATGATTCAACCAATCAAAATTGGTTTCTAGGTTCTTAGGAAAAAATTGGTTCTCTTTTGAAATGGAATATATATATATATATATATATATATATATATATATATATATATATATATATATATATATATATATATATATATATATATATATATATATATATATATATATATATATATATATGGTGACCGAAACATTTGTCTATACACAAATAATTTTGATCCCAATGAACATTATCTAGCCAATTGCCAAAAGCCTAATTAAGGCAATGTTATAATAATTTTTGGTAAAAAAATGGAAACTTTTTTTGTTCTAATGATGGTTCCAGCAATAGTACCTTACTCTTCTAAGAATCATTCAGCAGTATGTGTGTGAGTCAAGTATTTTGTAAATTACTTTAAATATTATGGGCACGTAGGATCATGAGAAGGTTTGCTCGTCGCCATCAAGTTTAGCTCATTCCTATTCTTGTCTTCATTGATAGGAAAGATGAATATTCCTTTTCATGTGTAAAAGATGGCCCCTCGGGTATAATGAAAAATATATAGCTCAAGTAAGACCCACTCAGAAGTCAAACCTTGTTCTCTGATGAGAACGTTCATCAAACAATAATCTACATAATACAACCTTAGATTTAAGAGAATAGGACACAGTTTATCGCATATGTTAGGATTCGTATAAGATTGATTTGAGAATCAATCTAGATGAAGAAGGTGAGCTGAAGTATCCAATGTTTAGTTAAAAAAAACTATAATGATACAATACAACATAAACTTTGGGGAATAATCTACCCGAAATTAACTATAGTAAAAACCCAAATATATAAAGTTGCTAGGACTCAGGATCTGAAGCAGATTCTAAATACAAATGGACTTTGGATTAGGGATGAGAATCGGTCCGGATCCGGACCAAATCGGACTGAAAACCGAAGAACCGAGAACAGATTTCGTAGGAAACGAAGAACCGGGAACCGAACCGAATACCTTGATTCTGGTTCCTACCGGTTCGGTTCCAGTTCTGGTTCCGGTTCAGTTATACAAGGTAGTGTACTATTAAACGACGTGTTCGGTTTGGGACCCGGCCCGAACCGGACTGAGAACCGATTTAGTGGGAAATGGAAAACCGAAAACCGAAAACCGAACCGAATACATGGTTCTGGTTCCTATTCGGTTCCAGTTCGGTTCGTGGTCCACTCCGGTTCTCCGCGTGAAAAGCTCATCCCTACTTTGGAAGGGGATTAAGACTCCGCATACTTTCATGCAACAGTAAACTCGAACATTAGAAAACACAGGATTTGTGTTTTTAACATAGATGGTTTATAAGTTTCCGACCCGGAAGCCATTAAGTCTGAAACACTGGATTTTTATAGAATATAGATCTTTTTATAATTTATGGAAAATTTCATAGAAAGTCGAGAGAAATTTTTATTTACATTTTTTTTTCGCTGAACCAAAAAAAACGAATCAGTACATGATTCGCAAAAATTCCCGTAAAACCGACTCGATTTTTCATTTTTATAATGATTTTGTTGTTATAAACAAAAATTGTTCGGAAAATGAATAAAAACTTGATTCACTAAAAAATGAATCATCAAAGTGTTTTTTCGGGATTTTTTTGTAATCAAAACTTTATTGTATCATCTAATTATTCATTTTATTGGTTCTTCAAAAAACATGTAAATGATGCACTTCTTATCATTCCAACAAAAATTTTCCTTCTTATTTGATCGTGAATCTCTATCTTATTCTCTCTCTCTCTCTCTATATATATATATATATATATATATATATATATATATATATATATATATATATATATATATATATATATATATATATATATATATATATATATAATACATAATTCACAACAATCTTAATGCACAAACGTCTTAATTTAAGATAGTACAACATGTTAATGCATGAATGACACATTGATGGTAATGCACAGCCTCATATTGTAACGCAGATTGTTGCAGTTCTATTCATGTCCGTTGATGAGGGTCTACAATCCAATGGTTCCTAGAATTTTCACATTGACGTGGATAAGAATTCGGTTCATCTTCATATTTACTATCTACAACCATTTGAAGACCTAAATCCTGTTTACTCACACACACACACATATGCATGGATCCTTTTGTTACCCGTCGTTTGGATTCCCTAATCTCGTTTGCCTTCCTTCAAGCCCTCATCGACAACATAAACGCTGCCACCACTTACCTTGCTGCAAAGCCCTACGCCTTCTCATGACAAGAGAAACATTCGACCTCCCGTACATCCTTCAATCTACAATCCTTTACTTTATGCCTAAATCAACCACTTTTGAAACAGTCGACGGATCCCTTCCTACATTCACCTTTATGTCGCTTACCATAATTTCCACAATTTCTTATGTGATCCCGTTTAGAGGACCCTAAAGTGCAATGTCTCGACATTCTTTCTTTTCTTCTGAAGGATCTTTCGTTCCTTGTCCTTCTTTGCAACCTATCTTCCGCCCTAGCTGCAGCCTTAGCAGCTTCATCAAGAGTGGTAGCCGTCTCGACCTTTATGGAGTCGTAGCCCGGTAACCCCTAGTATAGCAGTTGATCTATCCCACTCTCCTGTCACTCCTACATTTATACGCTCGAGGAACTTGTTCCGTTTTTGAAACCCACTGTTTGGTTATTTCTGGGTCTATTTCTCCATTGAATTCTTTAGGTCGGCAGGAAATGAAGTCGTTAAAAGTACGCTCCTCAGCCGTCTTGCTAGGAGACAACGAATGTGCCTCATGAGATACTATTTGTAGTCGGTCAGCATCTCTAGGAGCTTCAGTCTTGGTACCATATCAATCCAGTTTTGGGCTAGCACATCAATTATCATTTTTTGAATGGCCTCAAAGTTAAGGGAGGAAAATTGGCATCGCCCCAAGAGTTGCCTTTAACATCGACTTGAGTTTGTCGATTAGGATTCGGAATAAGAGATATCTGATTCGGGCCTTGATCGCATGGCAACTTCTCGGAATCATATTCTTATATAATTCAAGAAGCGCATAAGGTCTTAATCATCTAAGTCGTCGCATGGAAATTAATATATTTGTTCATTTTCCAGTTCCAAACTAGGTGGTACATATTCATGTTGGGATTTGTACAGATTAACACAATTAATTAAGCAGCGGAAGACAAAAAACATATTAAATCTCATAACTGGGCAGATTAACTAACAATATCATAAACCTTCCTGGCTTGAGGATTTCGATCCAAAAACCCTTGAAGGGTTTGTGGATTTTTGACAAGGAGGAGGGAGGAGGGAGAAGTTAGGGTGGCAGCTCACTTAGGGTATTGGATGCCCTAGGGTTTTACCCCATGGCCTCTATTTATACCAGAAGGCTTCTAGGGTTCCAAACTTAAGGAGCTTTCTGGCGGCCGCACCCCTATACTTGTTTCAATTAATTATACCTTTAATTAACTACAATCCAGTCATTTAATTAATATCTATAAATTAATTCCAAATTAATTTATCAATTAATTTCTGATTCAACTTCTAATTAATTTATTTTTCAATAAATTAATAAACTGATCATCCCTCTATTAATTCCGCTACAGTTTATTTTTACTGGGTCGTGAGGGTAACCCAAAAAGACCCTACTATTACTAGAAGTATCACCACAGAAGACCTTGGACACATTTCCAACTGTCTCCCACTAGGACATGTCATTAACTTTGTGTGGTCTGATAGTTTCAGATAATCAGCAGAAGAATGTAACAGTCAATGCAACTGCCAAACTCTGATCAAGATCACGATCACGAGACGACACTTAGATAAGAGATCATTTATTCATCTGTTCTACAAGATATTTTTTTGATGAACCTAGGACATGGATAATGGTCAATTCCCAAAAGTTCAAAATTATGTTTCCTAATAGAGATTTATGATGACCATATCAGACTATGGAATTGAACACATCAATTTAGTCCGGACTCGACCGAGTACTTCAATGTCAAACGTCAAATCATAGAGGGGCCCACAAATATCGCTTCTCCTTGTTAGGGCAGAAGGAATAGATAACCTTTGACTATATAGTCTCTTTCTATTTCATCATGTTATGCATGGACATACCATTTATAACTACCAGTTACAGACATCATTTGAGTAAACCAATGCATAACAGATCATAAAGCAGATCCTCATGCATCTCGGTTTGAAGAATAAAAGATATTATCATCCTAGATTACTCGTGACTTAATGCATGAAGTAATGTCTAAGTACAGGATGTTCCAATACTTGAATCTCTACCAATTACTCATGAGTGTTGGTCACAATCTCGATGCTATGTCTAGTCACTATAGACAATCTACTAACACCCCATGATAGTATTAAATCACTATTTGCTTCCAAGAGTATGACCAACTGTGGAAGTTTGAGTAAATTAATACTCGAGAAACGGGTTTTAAACATGCTAAAGTGAAACACAGTGTTAAATTAATGCAAGTGGCAACTCTTCAGGTTATTATCAAGTCTCCACATGATAATCTCCAATTTAGATACAATTTAATATTGTTATATGGTTTTGGTTCTATTAAACTAATAAGTAAAATTTTATTTGTCTATGTACCCAAAAGGACCTTCATTTTTTTTGTGTCAATCATATGCAAGATTATCTGATCGGATACCCTTCCGATGATATCTCATTCGTCATGTTACTTTCTCTCCTAACTCAACCTTGGAATATTGCGGTATTTCCTGAGTACGTGTTTTGACCATTCATGGTATTTGTGTTCCTTAGTCAGGATGACTGCACCCTTGGTGTCCAGAAGATTTCAAGGTGCCCATTGATGTTGAGGTCAACCATCAAGATACCGACGAAATCCTTCAACCATGTATTCTTTCCATCCATCACCACTAGCTGATGTGTATACTCTTATACAGAGTCAGTCAATCAATCTTAGATTTGGAACCTTTCCAAATTATTTCTTTCTCCATTCACCCTCGAAACTCTTTGTTCTTCTCATGTGTGCTTAATAATGCTCTTGTCCATCGTCTAGTGACATTTGCCAAGATTGTCCTGAAAGTGACTTACTATGCTTTAAGCATATAAGGTTTCAGTACAAGTACATGTCATGACACTTATGATAGATCCTATACCACAAGCTCATGAGACTCGACTTATATTGTCCAATGCTTCTCTAGTATCGAAACATTGATTCTCACTCAATTCTATGTCATGATCAGAAACCCCTTTCTTAGAGTCATGCATCTTGAATCTCTTTAAGATCATACTTCAGATGTATTTTGGCTAAGTCCCTTCAGATGTTTCATCTATCTCTATAGATTCCTATACCACATATGTGTATTGTATCTCCTTGGTCCTTTCTCAGCGAATCATTTCTTAAAGCCAAGTCATTACACTTTGTAACAATAAGAAATGGTTCCTATAAGGTGTCTGTCATACATTTTTAGGTAGACTACAATTTTACTCCCACTAGCTTTGACATGATTACAGGACTTATCAATGCTTCATGAAAATCTAAACTGCTTAGCATTTTCATGACTACAAAGATTACGACTGCGAGGTGCTTGTTTGATTCTACAGATGAATCATTCAATCATTGTACATTCTATTTGATATTTGGCATATTCAAACCCTACGGTTGTGCCATATACACAACCCCTTTGTTTTCCATTTAAGGTAAGCGGTCTCAAAACATCCACTTTGCCATGTCTTACAATGTGCAAAGGTGGTAAACAATATCTCAAGAGATTTCTTCTCAGCTACTGATGAGAGTGCTTTTCTCATAAACAATTTCTTGAGTTTGAGTATTGCATTACTAAACCAGTCTTGCTTCGAATGTGGGTACATTCCTATCCATATTATTTTTCATGTGATGATCCAACTACTCCCACTGGTTTTCAGGCCAGGTGTAAGATCGATCAAATTTAAAACATATGTTGTGTCTTGCTATCTAAGTTCTCTTTTATTTGGCAGCTACCGAGCTCACCAATGCTTCCATGTAGTTAGATAACTTTTCATTACTAACTTAGTGTGTTACCACTAATCAGTGTGTCATTTTCAGTAATATGATACCATAATACTCATGAGAGTGACTAACTCTACTAGATTTGAAAAAGAGGTGTAGGTATGTCAGGTTCTCTTTAACAAGATTCTTATCCTCTAGTGTAAGTACTAGTGTTGACTAAAGGTTCCTTCAATGCCTAACTCTTGAACTCCTTCAAGATCACTCTTTACTCCCACTGGCTTCTTTGGATATGAGCCTTTTTTGATGAAAGACTCTTCTTTGATACACAAACACTTTGTTCTCAGTGGACTTGTAAAACAAGTATCCAAAGGACTTGTGGGATGATCAATGAACAAAACATTTTCTGAATATGTTCAGGCTAGTTATGAGTTTCGGATGAACACTTCATAACCCAGACTTTCATATGTGCCAGTGAGGGATGAACCCTACTTCACATTTCAGATGGTGTCTGTGCAACCTACTTAGTAAAAAATGTGGTTTAAGGTATTTTTGGTTTCTAAGGTCTAATCTTTTGAAACTAATTAGAAGTGTATCCCCACACATCGAGGATCGAACCATTTGAAACAATGTTCGATTTCTCCAAAGATACACTACAACACTTTCGGTGTTCTTGAAGAAGATAACTGTGAAACGGTTTCACAGTTCCTTATGATGTTCGTAAAACTCATTACTCAGATATTTTAACTTAGTTGATTTTCTACTTCATTCATGAAACCTTTGAACAATTCAAAGTTTCTAAACTGTTCAGCAAATGCAATGAAGTGTTATTTATTGTGTATCATGGCAGATTTGGACAGTCCACAGGGACTAGTGTGGATATTACCCAATAATCTTAATTTCATTCACATCTCTATGTGAATTATGACATTGTTAATTTTTTAATTTTATTAAGAGTTGCATACATCATATGACTCTAAGTGGAATGTTTCCAAAATCCTGTCCACTTGGATATTTGGTGATGGAATTCTTGATTAAATCCAATTTAAATAACCATAACACAGTTATATAAATCCAACACACTTTTGGATGCATAAACATTCAAATTATTACTACTAATGCAACCAATACATTCATACATATTGCAAGGATAACATTTTTTTAATAAAACAACTATTTTTCATTAAAACTGAAATAAGTATCCTCAAACAATGAAAATATGAAAACAATGTTATATGCAACTACTAGCTAATAACAAAATCAATATCTAACTAAACACCAAAAACTGTAGAGCCCGTAATCCCGATCCTGTTACAGCAACAGTGCTCCTGTCTCTCATGATCCGAATAAGCTCCTATGCATCAGCTTCCCGTATTCCACTTAGTCCCTGCATACAACGCAAATGTGAGAAACACATCATGTATTATGGAATTAAGGATTAGAAGTTGAAATGTTATGGAGTTTTTAGATATACATGAGCTGCCAAACTGTTTGGCCTTGGAGCATCTTCCAATCATTCTGTATCTGGTTGGACCATATCCTATCATGTGAATTCCCAACTTGAAACATCTCGGAATTGGCCCAACAGTTGCCCTGGACCTTCTCTTCTTGATGTATTTATTTACAAAACTCAATTCAGAAGTAGATGGATCTGTGGGACTATGTATTACCATGAATGACTCATACATAGTCAACATGTAATGCATCTCCATGATAGACTTGTCCAATTGTCCTGTTTTGTATATCTGAATTAACAGATCATGATGGCTAGTCAGTGAGTCGAGGATAATGCTAGTGCTCAACTCCCGATCAACAGGATAACCAAGTATGTTCAGTCTGTCAATGTATCCCTCAATTTTGAGAACATGTGTGCTGATGCTACTGCCTTGTTACAACCTACACCCTATAAGTTCGTTGATGATTCTACCCCGTTCTTGCCTAATCGGCTCTTGGAACTTTTACTAAAGCAGACTTGCTATCTCTTAAGGACCAGGAAACTCGAAATCCCTGTGGATCTCGGGGTCAATGGTCAATAGCATAAGGCAACGAACTTCTTTAAACTCATCATCTAGGAAGTCATGCTGATCTCGGACTTCCTTTGTAGTTCCATGTAGAGGTAGTATTGGGACGAGACTCTCAATCAGATATGAGTTACCTTCGTAATTGAGAATAATCTTCCAAGTGCGAAGCCAGTCCAGATAGTTTAGACCATTAACCTTATCCATATCTAGCAGATACTTCTTAAAGCTTTCAGAGATGCGTGATGGAGGAGAAGGAGGAGAATTGACACTTGCTTCAGACATCTATAAAACCAGAATTTTTAGTTAGTTTAATTTTAGTCCTTTTAAACAATTACCCAATTATTATTTAACAAGGCTAGGATGCAAAATCTTCCAGTTATGATGTGAAGAGGGATGTCGTAATTACAACATAATGGTTATTAAGGTAGATAAACATTCATCAATTTTAGTCTCTATGAAATTCCTAGATTTCTGAGATTCATTGACTAAGGTCAATGACATGTTAATCTTGGTTATGGTCATCTCAAATCCATGATAGGGATGCCGTGGATCATGGATCAGATGGTGAATAGACCATGCAAAAACCGCGTGATCCCAACTCAAGATACGCTTGTGAATCGCGCGTGCCACATCACCTTCGACTATGACCTAGACTGATGTGCCGGTTAACCACACACCTCCTTCAACAGATCATAAAGAAAATGTGCGTTTTTCATGGGTAGCATATGATTCACATTTTATTTTTAAATAAAATGGGACTTTTATTTTAATACTTGTTAACTTATAAACATTGCCCTCTCAAACCCTTTCGGTAACTCCACTACGTAAAATGTGACAGGCGCTGATGGTGGTAGACAATAAATGCCATTTAAAAACCAACCTCATTGGAATTCATAAGAATCCTCCTTCAAACCTTCAAACACTTTTAAAATGGGTGAGTCTAGTCATGGTTTGACCAATGTTATTGTTTTAATTTTATATATATATATATATATATATATATATATATATATATATATATATATATATATATATATATATATATATATATATATATATATATATATATATATATATATATATATATATATATATATATATATATATATAGATATTGTTCTAAAATATATTAACGGTAAATTTTAAACATTTTAAAATTTAATTATTCACTATTAATCTTATTAAAAGAGTTTTAATAATTATTTGAATTAACTTAAACTAAAAGGAAGACAGTTTAGGCAATAAGGTATTTAAGGCAACAACGCAAGTTAGGAAACTTGCGAGGCAAGCTAGGGTTTGTAAACCCTAGCTGCCAAATACCTAAGGGAGGCCCCTAAACCTTTACAATTTTCGACATACAAGTATTGAAGAACATAAACCAAGAAAAATTCATAACATGTAATTTTCATGATTTTTCTAGCATAAACCTATGACTTTTTGAAAATTAAGCAGGCAAAACAGTTCTTCATTCAAGTTATGATCTAATGTGCATGTAACCTAAGAAAAAGGCTCTGATACCGCTGTTGGGATTTTTACAGATTAACATAATTAATCAAGCAGCAGAAGACAAAAAAGAAGATTAAATCTCATAACCGGGTAGATTAACTAACAAGATCATATCATATTCATAATCAGGCTCATATGCTCTAAGAAATTGCATCAACATCAAAAATGAATATGAATTCATACCTTTGTTTGGATGTAAGGATCCAAAGTAGAACCCCTCTGATGATTCACACCCAAGAACACCAGAAGAACAAGCAGACATAAACCTTCCTGGCTTGAGGATTTCGATCCAAAAACCCTTGAAGGGCTTGCAGATTTTTGACAAGGAGGAAGGAGGAGGGAGAAGTGAGGGTGACGGCTCACTTAGGGTAATTGACCCCAAGACCTCTAGTTATACCAGATGGCTCCTAGGGTTCCAAACTTAAGGAGCTTTCTGGCGGCCGTACCCCTAGACTTGTTTCAATTAAGTATACCTTTAATTAATTACAATCGAGTCCTTTAATTAATTTCTATAAATTAATTCCAAATTAATTTATCAATTAATTTCTGATCCAGGTTCTAATTAATTATTTCTCAATAAATTAATAAACTGATCATTCCTCTATTATTTCTGTTACTGTTTGTTTTTATTGGGTCCTGAGGGCAACCCAAAAAGACCCTGCTATTATTAGAAATATCACCATAGTTGATGACCTTGGACACATTTCCAACACTCACTATATTGTCTTTAATACTTTTAGTCCTACTTGATCTTATCATATATGTATATCAATCCTATGTCCTACAAACTTTCTATATCCTCTTTACCATATCCTACATGCATCTTCCTAACAGATTCCTTCGTGATTCCACCAATCTCAATACATATCCCGTGATTATGATAATACGGGCCCATATTATCATAACCACCGATACATATTTGACTTTAGTGTCATCACTAGGCCTCCTAGTTCACTGGTTCTGGTTAACTTATAACACCACAAGATATACATTGGTAAAAAGTATTAAGGAATATTATTGTTCATAAGTATAAACTTTAATAAGTGTGAACAATTACGGGAAGTAAATACAAAATTTCCTAAGAATCCAGCATTATCTTAGACTCAACGGTAGCATGGCATTTTCCTAGTGTCATATATCTATAAAACTCAAATAGCACATAATGTCTTAATCACTTAAGACGTCACATAGCAATCCTAAATCAATCTAACATTCCTATTGTATGAGTTTAAGCCTAGGAGCGGAATGACCTAATCCTAATTCGCTTAAACTATGGATCTGATACCAACTCGTAACACCATATTTTCACAAAGCTTTATAGTGCTATGGTTTTTTTATAAAAGTCATGTCTAAAGAACAGGAGTATCAAAAATGTAGTTCAACAAAAACATTTAGTTTACATATTTACAATCATGGGTGTTACAAATCCATACCAAAACAAACCATAGCAAGCAAAGAAAGGATTAAACCATAAGTCCAAAAGTTGGAAGCTATCATAAGCTCCACTCCATCTAATATTCCTAAAACATATCTATCATAACATTCCGTCACCCTACGCTTGCGAACCTGAACCTGGGATACATGGCATGAAAATAAAAATACGTAAGACAAAAACGTCTCATGCGCTACATGGGTTTTTGGACTCAAAAAGTTAGTATCATATCGAATATCATTTTCAAATCTTTATAATCAAATCATATCATAACACTTGTGTAGAAATCTTTACCATTGAAACATAACATCATTTTTTGCTTGCAACGCCTTTCCATAACAAACTTTAAATGAAAAACCTTGTCAAAATAAAACTTAATTACTTTACTTGATTGGTATTCATTCATATATTGATTTTTATACTTAGGGAATTAATCACCTAAGGTGATATCGCAAGTCTGTACTAGCGTAGAAAGAACAAAATCAGTCCACCCTAGCAACTTATGCTTTTAGGACATCTACTTCGTGAAGGGGTCAATACCACCCCAGTAGACTCCTCTTGACTCCCTTACGGGAAATAATCGCCTGGGCACAAAGAACCACGTTCCTTGTTCATACTATTGTACATTTAAATACCAATAATCAATAAACATATTAACGCTATTTATATCAAAACATTCTTTTAAAACATATTCAGTATAATGCCATCTTACTTTCAAAACATAGTAGACTAAATTCAAATTCATACTTTCAAAACATAGTAGGCTAAATCCAATTATGCTTTCAAAACATTCCTTCCTAGAATGGGAAAAATAGCACATGTACTCACCTTGTACTAAATAGGAGGTATCTAAGTTCTCAAAGTCTTCTCACCCTTGCCTTGATCACCACCAACCTGATCTTCACCTATTAAGTCATATACAATTCATATCCATCAATACTCATACATGGTTTTAGTTACCTATAAGGATTCATCATAGTCACTTAATCTATTAAGACTCTAAGACTAAGGTTGTTGAAAATATAAAAAGGATACGAAAACTCGTGGGATTTCTAGTCCAAGATCTTTCGCTCAACAATAAACGAAGATATATATAAATATTAAGTGCTAAAATGTAAAAGAAAGATGCGGAAAATATAAATGACTTGAAACGTAAAGTTGCGAAATATTAAATAAATCGTAAAGAACAAGTGCGGAAATTAAAAGACAATAATTAAACGATATAATGTAATTCATATTTTTCATTGATAAATGGAAATGTGTTACATATTTGAAGTTAAGCTCAAACACAATTTCTAGTATAAGTTGAATTACATAAAGATCTAGGAGGGAAGAATAGATAGAAAAGATAGAAGGATAGAAGGGAAGATATGGAGAGTATAAAGGGTGTTCTTGATGTTCTTGAGGTGGCTGGAGAGAATTCTCCAGCCCCTCCTCCAATTCCTTTACACTACATTGTAGTGATAGTTTTCTCACAATCTCTCCAAGTCTCACAAATCTCACACTAAACTTCATGACCCAAGCCTCCTATTTATAGGAGGAGAAGATATCTTTTCAGATCCTAAAGTACATCAAATAATATTAAACTATTACAAAAGTACAATCCTACAGCTGGCCTAAATAATCTAAGTCTTGAACTTCCTGATCTGCACCTGCTGTTTCTTGAACGTCCTGATCTGCACATGCTGTGTCTTGAACTTCCTGATCTGCACCTGCTGTGTCTTGAACTTCCTGATCTGCAACTGCTGTGTACTTTCGTTGCAGAACGGATCAACATCAGACATTTTTGAACTGCAACTTCTGAACCGGCACTATACTTCAAAACTTGGAAATTTAGAACCTTGAGATTTCGGATCCTCACTCTGTTCGGATCCTTCATCCTTGACTTCGGTACTGCACCTCCTGGTTCGGAATGTGGCTTTCAGTATGGGTGACTTCGAAATTGCTGTTCGGTATACCAAGTGCTGAATTATACAACTGCTGGAAGTTCCTAAGTTTTGATTTATACAGTTGCTAGAAGTTCCTAAGTTCTGATTTATACAGCTGCTGGAAGTTCCTAAGTTTAGATTATACAGCTGTTGGAAGTTCCTAAGTTCTGATTATACAGCTGCTGGAAGTTCCTAAGTTCTGATTATACAGCTGCTGGAAGTTCCTAAGTCCAATTTCTCAACATCTTCGACATTTACACTAACAAAGGTTATACATGACTAATTGGAATTCAATCCAACTTCAACAACATGACAATCCCATACTGCCATTTATCTATATTGAAATTAACAACATCAATTAGCTTCAATTTCTATCAGTTATTCCATACCAATAAATAATTTCGACTTCATGGGGTCTTTAAGACCTTACTTAGATAATCTTTTATCAAATCAGTATTCTAATGATATTCTTTTGCTCAACATAACATAATTAACCATATATTATCCCTATTTATCCATAGAACTTGTCCAAATTCATCAAGAGAATTTTCCACTCATTTGAATTTACCCAACTTGATAATTTGATGATGTTTTACATGAAATTTTTGTGAACTAAGCATCATATAAGTGTTAGAATCACCAAACAACCATTAATTTCATAAAACTCTTAACAACCCAAAATTTAGGGTTCTTGTTATAACTCAAATCCCATGAAATTAACTTAAATAAATTGTAGGGATATGATTCTTACCTCAAGAGGATCACCTTGAACTGAAAAGCCCTTTGAATCACTTGAATTTTGATGCTTGATTTGAATTACACCTACTTAAATACCAAGAACACACATAATATTCTTGGGAGTATTTTTGTGAAGCAAATGAGTGGAAAATACAGAAAATACTCCATATTCCCATCTTTAATCATCCAAGGGATAGTGGGAAACAAGTGGCACAAGTCTAAGGTAGCTTAGTGTCAAAATTAGGCCAAATGGGTCGTCCACGCGCCTTCACACGTTGAAGATCCGCCCAGTTGGGTAATTTGCGCTACCCACGCAGCTTTTGTGAAGGATTTTGCACGACCCGCATGATTTTTGGTAGAAAGTTGCTTCCTCTAGTGTAAAAGTGAGTTTCTTTTTATGCGACCCGCATGGGACAAATTTTCAAACTTAGCAACTTTTCCAACATTCTCAATTCCACGAAATTGTTTTCCAAACTCTACAATATCATAACCTTTTCATTTCTTAACCAAATTTCACAAACCATATATGCTCAGAATGCTAATAAAAATTTCTACAATTTAATACTACTGAAATTTATCCATTTCTAATTATATTTATCGGTATTCAAAATCAAACTTGGTTACTTCTGGGTTTTTGCTAGTTTTAGCCCAACTTCAATCGATTATAACTTCTTCATCCGAAATTCAAATACTTCCTTTCTTTTTCTTGAATTATTAAAATTTCAAATACTCTATTTTTCATAATGTGGAAAAATTCCCAATCCGGATTCCATTTTGGGTTATTCATTTGTAAATTTCCAACAAAATTATATTTACTTAATTCCTGTTTTTATGCTAAGTTCTCTTTTTAATTCATGTTCATCAATCATAATTCATGCATACACAGTTAAAAACTTAACATATGACTTAATCTACTCAATTACCTATTATCATACCTATAAGCCCATTTCATCATTTTCCATTAAATCGTTGACAAAATACTTAATTAGCGCACTGCATTTCATTCATCACCTTACACATAAATTTTAGACATTGGCACAAAAGTTGGTTGTCACAGTGAATGACATAAGTTAAGTGCTTATGGATATTAGTACACATGTTAGAAGGCGAATTACCTATAAGGGGAATTTTAGCAACTTCATGGATGTCATAAAAAGGTAGCATTTCGTTTTGTTAATGTGCCAATATATGTTATTTATTTTTTGTGGTATTGCAACTGAATTACTTGGTATGTGTATTGAATTTGAAAATAGGATAAAGCTGGAAATTAGTAGACTAGATGAAACTATAAAAATTACATGACGTGTCATCCTAGTGGACGTCGGACGTGACGTGTCTCTAAAATTATGATGTTGTATATTTATAAGTATAATACTAACATAGGTATGTGGTGGAACATGATGCATGAGTTGAAAATATAACGACTCATGATGAATGCAATACATCTACCTAGGAATGCGACATGTTAGTGTTCACAGTAAATACAAAGTTAGAAGCTTAAGTCTATTATTTTGCCCTAAACAAACCTCTTTTTTCTCTAGATAATATAGGAAATGAAGGATTAGGGTTGTGTAGTTGAAATTTAAGAGAAATAAAGAAGATTGAGAAGGAGACTTCAAGGTGAATTTCTTGTTATGGAAGCCTTAACTTAGGTTTGAAGCTCGCATAAGTGAAGGACGGGAGTTTCTGACTAGGATTTTGAAATTGATGGGTTTTTGACAATTAAGTCGAGTTTTTATGACCCTTAGATCTGTTATAATGTTGAAAACTAGATAAAAGAAGTGAAGATGCAATCTTGAACTGCTTTGGAATGAGACAGACCAAGACCTGGTCGCTCGTCAGGAACGCGACGTATAGGTTCAGAAAATGCGGTATGTAGAAGATGAGGCCCCATGGGCTTGTGTTGTAATATACATGACACAATGCCTATATATAGGAGTCTCACACGATGCATAAAAATTTAAGAGAGAATTTCGTTAATATGTTTTGAAGTTAGTTTTGGACTTATGGGTTCTTGTAAAGACCTACAATATTGTTAAGTTTTGTAGAAGGGTATTGACTATCCATACATGCTTATGTATGTGTGAAAATCATTGTAGGGATATTATGAGCAAAAGTTTGTCTCTCTCAGTTTTTGTGTTGCGGTACTCCTACACAATTGTTGAATGATATTATTAGGTGAGTACCCATTCGATGCACTAGCAATGTTATATGCATCTTCCTGTGTGGTTATATACAACCTATGGCTGGAAATATTGTGACTGTGTGGTTGTATACCACTGATGGCTGGAAATACTATTTCTATATGGTTATGTACCAACAGTGGCTGGAAACATTGTGACAATGCATGGGTAGCTATATGTTACTAGTGGCTGGGTATGTTATCGAATATTAGAGTTGTGCTAAGCCTTAGTCACTAAGAACCACAAGTTGGACACGAGTTGTGTGATTCACAAAGTGCAATGCCTTTCTTGGTTGACATGACTCGAGTTAATTTCCTTTTTGTGACATGACTCTTGTTTAGCTTCAAAGTATATTCCTTTTTCTTCAATAACATGACTCGAGTTAATTGTATAGTATATGACATGAGTTGTGTAAAACCCTCTTATAGGATTTTCAAACTTCTTCTGTCTTGGTCTGAATCGCATAAAAACTACCACAAGACTTTCTTTCGGTATAACGTTTAAACTCCAAGTCTCAAAACCCCTACAAAATATAACATTTATGCTAAAGATGATAGTGTTCCAAAATTACACCATTAGTCCAAAACACATGCATAAAGCATGTTGTTATGGCAAAATGCAATGTCAAAACAACGAAATAAATGTCCTAAAAGGTGCATATTTATGCACCTTACAAGACTTTATCATCAATGCCACAATCAGCGATTTTGTCTTAGTCCATATCTATCCACGTCCATGAAGAATACTATAAACCTTCTCCATTCAAGTGAACATTTTGAATTTAAATTTGCAATAGTTTTTTTAATTTGGTGGTTGTAAACGGTGGTGGGTGTTCGTTGTGGTGAATGGTTTTAATGAGTAGTGGTGGTGAACAGTAACGTGCAGTACTCATGTTTGATTTGCTTTGCTGGCGGTAGATAGTGTCTGAAGTAGTTAGAGTTGTTTCTTTAACAAATTAAATATTTTATTACCTGTGGATTACATCAACACTACAATCTAATTGTTAATCAATTTATAAGGGGTTGTAAATGTATTTTTATAGCAAATATACTAATAACATGTATTTTGCTAACAAATTTTTTAGTTCACGAGTGTTTTATAATTAGTTAAATACTTCGTTACCCATGTTTGACACCAAACATTTGAAATTAGTTATTAAAGTCTGTATAAGTTTAAGGCCATTAAAGAGAAATAAAATATCAAAAAGAGGGTCACTATAAGGTGATTTAGCTAGAAAATCAACTTCATTGTCTAACTAATAGAAAAATTATAAAACAATAGAGTTATAAATTTTATTAGTCTCCACAAATTCATACTCAATAAAGAGATATGTGTTTAGCCTTATAGAAAGAAAAGCAAGAATAAGAAGATGCAATGCCAAGAAAACCATGAACAATAGACTTTAAAGTCATATATCTTTATATAGGGACTATAGATGGAAATAATCAATAGTCTAAGGACTAAACTATTAAATACTTATTTCTCAACTAGAAATCTCGTCAGGGTTATCAGAAGGTCTCACATAAAACCGGTTGAGTCGTTCCCCAGCTTTCTTAACCTACGACATCGAAAATATATGTTTCTAATTTTAGAAAGATTTTCAATATCAATGACAAAAAACCAAAAATATATTAAAGTCTAAAAAAGCTTCATTCGTATATCAAAACAGTACCTGAACGTCCCAGTCTGTTCTCCAAGTCATGTACATAAGCACAAGTGTTTGAGTTGCAACACCACCAATCATTCCAATCCATATACCCTATAAGAGATATAAAAGCCTGAATATTTATTCAAAAAAGGTGGAATTTTTTATCTTAATTTTAGGGTTTATAGTAACACACTTTTACTTGGAGATTTGTCAAATATCCTAACAAAGCTCCTGTCGGAATACCAATCACATAAAAGCAAACGAGGTTGATGATTGCAACAATACCCTGCATTCCAGCTCCTATAGCAACCCCTGATGCCAACAAGATACTACATGTTTGAATCTTGATAAATAAAAGGCATACCATACAATTTACCAGAAAATAAAATTCAATCAATTTGATGAAAAAAACATTTCATTCTAATATTAAAAAGTGAAACAAATAATGAGTATTGGTATGTAGTAATGTTAGTGTGCATTTGTTTGATGGGTTTTCATGGAATCTTCAGGACTTTGAATGAAACATTCATTTGATATTGTGTTTGGTTGGCAAAAATTATGGAATTAGATTCTATGAAGTTCCACTGAAATCTTTTTTCAAGGAATTTATCTTTTCTAGGTATGGCTAAATAATCTAAATTTTCATTTATGTAAGTACACACACACACACAGATATATATATATATATATATATATATATATATATATATATATATATATATATATATATATATATATATATATATATATATATATATATATATATATATATATATATATATATATATAAACATCACATTAAGCATCAACTAAAATAAATCCAAAAATTACATGTTTATTCATTGATTAAGATGAAGACCATAACTTCATTGTTCCAAAAACTCATTTTTAAATATTTTAATCCTGGCATGAATTATTCTTAAAATTTAAAGCATTTATGGTATACAATAAATTTTATTGCGAGGATTCAAAAATTATTGCTTGATAAATAAAAAATTAGTAGACAAAAATTCTATCACTTTTATAAAATAACAAAGTGTACAAAAATCATAATAGATATTATAGTGATTCAACATAAATTACATTCTTTAGAAAAATTTGCAAACAAAGTATAAAACAAAGAAAGTGGAAGTTGGATATGGCTTAAGATTTTAGGAGCAATTTTTGTAAATTAAAGAAGGATTTTTAAGGCAATCAAATGGTTCTGATTTTATAGGAAGCTTATGCTTTAGGCATGAAGTTCACGAATAATTATTTCTTGGAAGTATGATGATCTGTCTACCGCCTTTCTCTCTAAGACGACACGTTTGAGAGATGGAGGACACCTGGTTGCCAAGAAAATTATGCCTTAAGAACCATAAACGATACTCGATGGAGTTTGGAAATTAGAAATCAGTTCTTCCAACCTTTCTATATCTATCTTGCTTTTAGCGATCACTTCCCATCAAATCTTCAATACCGCAACCGGTATTTGCTTAATTTTGAGGGAATTAGGTTTTATGTTTTGTATATTTTGAAAATTTGCTTTGTGATTCTCCCATACTGCCACTATTTTTTACTTCAGTTTGGGGCTTTGGGGTTCTAGGTTTTAGTAAATTTGAAAGATTACTTAAAGTGATTGTCAGTAGGGAATTTCTAAAGCGATTACGTGGTTTGCATCACATTCATATTGGCTGTGGGCGTTGAATTTTTGAAGCGAGGGTGTTTTTTTCATTTTGAAGCGACAAAGTGGTTTGAGTCAATAAAGTAACATCTAGCTTTTGTGTGTGAAACCGGTGGATTTTGCTTCTGTCATTGCCCTACATGAGTTGCTGGCTAGTTTTGTCAGAGGTCCGATCTTCCAAGCTTTATTTAAAGCACCGATCTCGCCACCTCCTGCTTAATTGACGGTGAGCCTTACTTTATTTACCTCCATATTTCCCACACACATATATTTTTTTCCTAATTCTGTTTCTGTCTCTAGAAAGACGATTTGGGAACACGTGTTAATGCTATTAGTTTCTTATGTCCGATGTTGTGCTTCACACATCTACTTAACTTCCAACTTGATAAAGTAAACTAAAGTTCTAAGGTTGTAACCATAAAATGATAATGTGATTAAGATGTATGAATTTGTGTAGTAGTGAAATTTCGTATTTTTGAAATTTTAGTTAATTTTAAGTGTTTGTACTTTATTTTTTAATTAGAATTGGTTAACAACTTGATTGGGATGACGATTTGGAAGAATTAATGGATACATGGCTTATTTAAAATCGGCCAGGGCTTGAATATTGTTATTCTTGTTGCAATTTTATTAAAAGACTACAAGTAACAGATCTGTATGATTTGTATGATTTATTTAGTGTTCTTTCTGTGTTTGTGGAATTCCAGCTCCTCTTTAGAAGACTACAAGTAACAGATCTGTATGATTTATTTAGTGTTCTTTCTGTGTTTGGTATATGAACTCTTGCTATTTTGTTTTTAAGTCGACATATATAACAATACTTTATGCATCTGATATGTACAATTTTATACGAGGAGATTATGGATTTCCGAGGAAATCAAGCTGGTCTTCTCTTTGTATCCTTTTGTTTTATTCTTTTTACATACTTATAATTGGAAATCTAAACACACATATTTTTCAAAATTTTGATTTATGGTTTAGTCTGATCTGTGTGCCTTTTTTCCTCTTTTTGTGCCCTGATGTTAGTTGTAATACTTGTTGGTTGAAGATGATACAAGTATGTGGACTTTGGTTTTGTTTTGTTAAAGGTACAATTTTTTATAAACCAACAAACAACATTGTCTTAACTCTAGCCTTCTAATGACTCCATTATCTCTTTTTCATTGCTTCTTTGATTCTTTATTAGTTTGATGAACAATGATGGTTGCAATGTTATGACAAACTAACAACTTTGTTTTTGCTTTATCTAATATTTCACTTTTATGTTATTGAGTTATTTTTTGGTGTTGCAATACTTATCTTTGAAACTATGTTGCAATCGTATGCCTCAATAACAACCAAATATGATTAACACACACAAATTATTCGAAATTTAAGTCTTAAGTAAAAATTCAATCTATTATAATAAAAAGTATTTAAATGTTGAAAGCTTCTACATTGTTTCCGATGGTACGTTGAGGAGATGGTAAGGTTCTTTGCAATGTATGTATTTTTATAGTAATTGATGATGTTCATAGTTTTGCACCTCAAAGAGTTTACTTATTTGATATATTGATATTGAAGAACCTATAACAACCATATCATAATTGAGTTAATTCTACTTTATTTTTTGCTTTTCTGTTTGTTCTTTTCGACTAGAAAGCACCCAAAATACCCCTTCCCCTCCTAAAAGAATGACAACAAAATCCTTTTGATAAACTAGAATGGTTGTGTAAACGTATCATAGTGTAACGAAGTTTGAGTACAACTTAATGATTACTGTCAATATTGTTCTCTTAGTTTGGTTTGAGTATATTTTTAAAGCATTTTATTGATTAAGTGATCAAAACATGTATTTGGTGGTTTTTTTCATGGTTATAGTTTCTCAAGTTTTCTATTCTTATTAGGATTTAACCTAATACAATATATGTTTTCCTTTTTAATTTCTAAGTTGATGAGAGCACAAAAACTTCGTGTAGGCACTTCAACTTTGGAATTTATGAGGGGAAGAAGAATAATAAAGGTCAACCACGACCATTAGTTCCGCTCGTTTTGGTTTATTCTCATGATTTAAATATCTCTTTCTAAATATAATGTCATGTCATTTTCTTGATTTCTAAAAATCATATGATTAGATAGCTATTTATTTCATTAAATTAGTATTGATTTTATCATTTTATATTTTGTTCATTGTTATCAAGTTTAGGTTTATATGATTGAAAATGTTCTCTATTACGCCTTTAAAAGCATTTGATTGAAAATGTTATCTACACATTCTGTACCGTTGTAAGTCTTAAAGTCTCAACCTTGATGAGTTATATTCTTAGATCTGGTAGCTAAAGGTACGACTCGTATGGTCCATGGTTGGTGTGTTTCTAGAGTTTGGGGACTTCCAAGTTGCTAAACTTGCTTCAAGACCTTTTTCGAGTCTTCTACACCTTGGAAGAGAGCATGCTTAAGCTCTTTTGAAGCCATGCGCGATTTTGGTTTTATTTTGGGACCAACTTTTACCTAGCGTTTGGATTGGACATGAATTTCCATAAAGTTCACATTTTTATCAATTTACAAACCTAATTGATGGTTTATAGAAAACCATAGCCCCTAACTTAATGGATTAAGGGCTTAATAAGAAAGTTGGTATATTCAGAGATAACGCCACTACACCAAGTGATAGAAACGTAACCCTTGGAGGGAACCCAATTTTGATAGCACCCCTTAGCGACGCTATGAGTCATAGGTTGCGACGCAATTTGTGTGCGTTGACTTTAACCATTGACATTTTGACCAGTTTGACTTTTGGTTAAACTTTGATGGATTTAAGATGAGGACTAAATGATTTACCCTTTAATTGCTTTGGGTCACAGAGTTATATCTAATAATGAATTAGGAGCTTCATGTTGCTAATTTCTTTAGGAATTCGGTGTTGTGTTACTGCCTCACAATTCAGGCGAGTTTCCTTACTATACTATGGGTGATGTCGCATGCATAGGTACCCTAGGATCCGTTAGGATAGCATCGACTACCTAGGTTAGGTTGGTCGTGCTTGCCAATTATCTGGTTGTATGGTTGTGATCTGAGACCCGTTAGGGTTAAGTTGTGTGCTTAGGTTAGTGTGGCATTAGTTTCCTGTTGTTAAGTCATAGGATTCATTCTTATGACTGCGTTTGACTGATATCTTGTGTGCTTATCAACGTCCTGCTCGGAGTAGTACTGCATTGTGGCCCGATGAGGTATAATGGTTGGGTAGGAAATTGTTACGCCCTGTAAGGGGTTGCACCACGTCGTGGCCCGATGAATACGTCATGTGGGTAGAAAAGTGTCGTGTCCTTATAAGGGTAGGACTGCGCTGATGCCCATTATATTGTATGCTTGTGTTTTGATGGAATGAATGGTATTTCGGGGAACTCACTAAGCTTTGTGCTTACTTTCGCCCATCTCTCTTTCTTTTCTTTTTCAATTTATCTTTTCTCATTTCTCATTTTTAAATATTTTTATATTAGAAAGTAAAATAATATTTATTAAAAAAAAAAATAAAGACATTAAAATATGTAAAAAAAATTCTTCATAAAATGAGATCAATGTTGATCATATTTTTGTGATTTTTTTTACTGGAATATAAACTTGGGTTCGATCGTTAAGAAGTGTGAAAAATTGAGTTATGTTGGATTGTGTAGGTGAAAGAATAAGAAATTAATTTTTTTAATAAACAATATGTGTTGGGTTGAGTTGCTAATAAGGATAGTTTTATAACATTGTCCCACATCTTGTCAAAATGTTTTTTAGATTAAATTCACAGTGTATGGGAAATAGACCAATTTATACAAGGTGTTTTGTGGTCATTGGGATTGTTTAAGGACTCAAAATGGCGTTTTTCTGTTTCCAATTTTCTGAAATGAATATTCTGCTAATGCCTTTTGAATTCTAGGATTAAGTAAATGAGACTATCTTCGTTCTCCTATAATTATTAGGTTTCTATGCTATTAGAAAGTTTTATTATTATTAAATCCACACCGGGATTCTGCTTTCTGCTCTTTGTTTTTTGTTTTAGTGGTGACCGGCCATTCAACCAGATCGAATGCGCATGATCATCATACTTATAACATATTTGAAGAAAGATCCACCGTTACGTATACTTCCTAAAAATAGAAACCCGAAAACTATCGAATATATTTTTGATGTCAAATGTTTGTATTACCTGAGAGAACTGGAGAAATGCTGTTCAGCAAGACCGAAAAAGAAAGTAATAAAGAAAGATCCGATACAGTATCTGCAACTCGTTCATCGTCTGTAAAGAAGTAAGCCACTTTTTTACCAAACACCAAGCAAAGAACAAAGAAGAATGTTCCTATTGCAACCGAAGTTCCCAACAACACTTTAATCGAGAACTTCGCAGCTTCAGCATTTCCTCTTCCGAGTTCATTTGCAATCCGCACACTACAAAAAATCCAATAACATGAAGTTACCAAGAACACTTATAATTCATGGAGAAAAAGTGAGCTTCGAAAATGATTTAATTGATCCGTTGCATACCATGCAGCCCCTAAGAAGCCTAAACTTATCATAAACTCCCATACATTAATGTTCAAGCTGCAGAATTTCCAAAAACAATAATATTAATAAGAGTTTCAATCACTGTAGATATAAAAAAAGCAATTTAAAATAACGATTACAAAAGAACTATGAGTTATATACCATATGGAGAAGGCAGAAATGGCAACTTCTGCATTTGCCATGTATCCCGCAAGTAAGACTAGCACAGCTGTGTACCACAACTCCAAGCTGTTAAAATAAACCACAAGAAAATGAGTCAATATCAAATGGTGCCTATAGACTTCCGTAAATTAGTAACATTAATTGACGTAATACAGCCATCATGAAAATGTAGATCGAGCTTGATCTCTAATATAATCCATACCAAAATTATATTTGATTTGCAAAATTTTGACTTCAACAGTCAAGAGTATATGGTCGCTTTTTATCATCGTCAAGTCTGGTTTGACTTTGAAAGTTGAAACAACTATAAATCGGGCTCTTGTTAAAAATTTGAGCGCATGCATTTTTCCTAAATGAGAAATTGGATGACCGGCAAGATGATATGATGAATCATACCGAAAATGGACTAGATAAAAAATGTCGGTTAAAAATGCACTGATATAAAATTCCAAGAACTTGATTGGACTTTAAAGTAAAAAGGATGCACTGATATAAAATTCCAAGAACTTGATTGGACTTTAAAGTACTCAAAAGGATTATCTGATATGCACTTGTATGTCTAGTCCTCTTTTATGAAATGATCAGCGATCAATAACTTACAAATTGACATAGCTAGGCTAATACTTACCAGACCATAACGCCGGATGATATTGAAAGTTTCACAACAGAGTACAAATCTTTAAAGGCAGCAAGTGTAAACCCTTGCCATGTGTACGGACACCACCCACCAAAAATGTAGATAAATTCTCCTATCACAAGAAACCAAGATGACACCCACAGTGCAATCATCGCGCCTGGCACCCCAAAGCTCAGCTTATATACCAAAAGCCACGACAAAGGGATGTGGAGTGCGAATTGGAAGATGGAAAGCCATGCAATCACCATGTTCTTTAATTGTGCCATTAGATACATTTGAATAGTCAAGCTAAACACGAAGTTGTAGACGAACGGAATGAACCATAGAGATACGTATCCACCGCTCACGGCTATGGCTTCATCTTCCCCGAGGAGTCTGTATAATTGTGTCGCGAAGATGAAAATTGGGAGCATAACCGTCAGAGCGAGAAAGTCGATGATCCAAGATCGTTGCAAGTAAATGCCCATCATATGGTGCTGTCCAGCTCCGAAAGCTTGGCCACAAAGAGTTTCAGTGGCACTTGACATTCCCAACTGTTCATCGATGTAAATAACGAAGTGAATTATAGTTATAACCTCATATTATTGGCGCCAGAAATAAAAATGAACCAAACGAATATTGACTTACAAGTATTCCATTGACAAACCGGACACTTAGGGTTTGGACGAGTGCGTAGCCAGCAAGATCCATGTCGCTTATATGGCCGATAAATGATTGAGTGATTACAATACTTCCGAATGCGCAAACCCTTGATATGACACCGGGGAAGGCAACCCTCCATATCTTCTTGGATTCGGTCCATACCCTCTCTTTCAAGTTGCATTCGTTTTCCTCAGTGCCATGTGTAAGTAGCTGAGATTGAATACTGTTATCCATTGCGGATTCAACTGAAAAAAGCAAAATTATTAAAATGTTAGTGGTGTTTTGAAGGTATAAATGTCATAACATGTTTGATTTTAGATCGTGAACGGTGGAAGATCATCATGGTAAGGCCAAGTATTATATAGGCCCCCTGCGCATGGAGTGCGATAGTTATCAGGTAGACCATCGGCTATAGAGGGAGCAACGTGCCAGTGGTTCCACCCCGCACAGATATTAATCATAAGTTGTGTATAATACTATAATTTGTATTGGTCGTAATAAAAGATTAAAAACTAGCTAATGTTTATTAAATATACTGAATGAACATGAAAATTATAAATCAACATATTTTGCTACTTTTGTTTTTATTAATCTAATATTTATTTGTACTTTTTATTATTACTTTTATATTGTTTTTATACTTATTTAGTAAGTTAATATTTAAAGTTAAACATTATTATTTGTATAAAAGAATAAAATGATGGGTGAAAGATGTATGATGAATATGACACACTTTGAAATATATATGGAACTGAAGATGAACGCGTGGAAGTGATTGGAGTTATATGAAAATAAAAGATGAAGGATCGAAACGACTAACACATAGTCTAATGGTAGAAGTCTGAGGATGGGTGACTACAAGATCGTGGTGGTATTAGTTAAGCAATTTAATGCCAATTGACTCTTCGCCAAGTGATAAGGCGTCACCCTCTAACCCTAAGTTGAGGGTTCAATCCCAACTAGGTGAATTAGAGTAGGAGTAGTAGCAGGATGGATAGATTTGCCGGTTAAAAAAAAAAAAAGTTAAGCAATTTAATCTAAAGACCATAGCACTGCCCTCGACATAAATGACCACATTGTTACTTTATACGACAAATTTGATGATGGCACTTTTTTAACAGTTGAATTCTATTAAAAAGCTAGCAAGTGATAGCAAATTAAAGGGGCAAAATTCCAAAAAAAATAATAAAAAAATAAAAATACGCATGTTGCAACAACAACGTGCAAACTTAGTTAACTTTCTTGTTCCTATTCTTAAACATATAGAACGACTAAAGCATAATTCTGTCATAAATTGTACTTTTCGGGAATTTAGAGGTAGCAAAACACTACAACATTTTTTATAATACCAAAGAACCTAAATGGTTGTCATCATTGTTAGGATCGAGACACTTAGCACACGAACACGAAACTCACACACTCAGCTCACAAATTAAGAACACAATAATTTAACGTGGTTCGGTCCAAAACTGACCTACGTCCACGGTGGTAACTAGGAGTATATTCAACTACATTGTTGTGGTGTGGTACAAATGTTCTCAACTGAATGTCTCTATTTATATACATGAGAAGGTAATGTGAAATGCATGTATGAACATATTTGATGAGTCTTTAGCCATAACCTTAGACTCACCAACCTTCACCAACCTTGGACTCACCAACCATTCACCAACCTTGGTTGATTTGTCAAAGCCTTCACATCTAACAATCTCTCACTTGAAGGCTTGAACAATGTAGTCTTTCTCTGCCATCCAAGTCTTGCAACGGACCTTCAAAAAACATTTGATCTTAGCTCCTTCTTAGTTACCCCGGCCATCTCATCAGTTAACCTAAAAGGCCCGTTAAAACTCCCATGAGTTTCAACATGTTCGTCATGACTTAAACTGCCCTTGACCCGTTCTCTGTCCCTATCGGCTCCCACTGAAAACGAACTACCGAATCCTGGAACAATCTGAGAACAAACAACAACACTCTCCATATTTAGCAAGTTATCAAAACCGGAGAGACTTTTACAGCTGAAAAACTGGTTCTAAATCCATTGTCGTCCTGGACCTATGATTGAAACACGACCTATGCTCCCACTGTTGCAAAACCCTGCAACTGAAACAATACTCTGTGCTCTCATTGCCACAATATCCTTCGTCTGATTTTTCTGAACCTTTCCATGCTCGTTCAACCTGAATCTTCCTTGTAGCTCTAGGCTTCCTACTTGCAAAAGGTCACCCTCTTCTGCCCATGAGATTCTGTGAACCAGACTTTGTTTCTCTTCTGAACTGGGACGGTCACTCCCTCAGACGGTAATCCGACCATATACAGCGAACATTCATCGTTCACAAGTCTTACCTTTCCAAAGTCTCCAACTTTCAGATTCTGCAGTGCTTCACTGCTGTGGGTAGCGTGAAATGAAGCACCAGAATTCTTGACCCAAGAGTCTTCACTGCCTTCCACTGAGTCCAAATGCATCAAACTCAGAAACATTCTCAGAAGCAGAATTTCCTCTATTTGGACATCGACTCTAAAGAATGTCCACACCTCAACGTCATGAATAACACCGAACTTTCTGATCCCGTGATTACACCTAAGTCTGCTGACTTTCTAATCACTGCTGGATCTACCGAAAACGGATTTTCTCTTAATTACTTGATCTGTTCATCCCATGATCTGTTCTTGAACCCCTGAAACTCTGATCATCGCTGGATTTGTCTGAACGTCTGATCTTCTGTAATTCTCTAATTTTCTCCGTTTACCAATACCACATCTTGAACTTTCTGACACATAATGCCTCAATCTGCATCTTCCACCAACTTTTCAATCTTCACTAAACGAAGCCTTGTCTGAACTTAACGACTGTTCTTCTGAACTCTGTTAAATAATCAACCTATTTAAACTACAGCGGAATACCGAACTAAGAATCAGAAACTGAAATTTTAAACTGAATCGATAAAACCCGACAAACGCTGTTGGCACTGGTTTTCGATTTCTTTAAATTTCTTCTGAGTTCAACTGTTCTTCACCGATTAAATAGAATTTTGATTCAACTGTTCTTGGCTCGTTATTTGCAAAATATAATCCCCACCCAAATTATTTTCTGGCTAAACTGCCCAAAACAAATGTTTGAGTGACTGTTTTGCGACTTTGACAAAGTTGAGGGACCAAACTGTAATTTTCCTGAAGTTCAGGGACTAAAACGCAATTTTTCCCGAAGTTCAGGGACCAAACTGTAATTTTCCTGAAGTTCAGGGACTAAACTGCATTTTTCTGAAAGTTCAGGGTCTGTTTTGTAAATTCTGTAACTTCAGGGACCTGTTTTGCAAATTCTGGAACTTCAGGGACCTGTTTTGCAATTTTTCTGGGCTTGAGGGACCTGTTATGCAAATTCTGGAACCTCAGGGACCTGTTTTGCAAATTCTGGAACTTCAGGGACCAAATCTGAGTTTTTCAAATTGTGCTACAGTACCGCTACAGTGTCGCTACAGTACCGATACAGTGTCGTCTTCTCCGGTGAAACTCCGGCGCTACAGTGTCGTCTTCTCCGGCGAACTGGTTTTTCCGACCTACTTTCCGGCGAGTTTTGACCAACTTTGACCAGTGATTTGGAGGTCATCCGACGCTCAAAAAATTCGAAAAAATATATTTTCGGAATCTGCGGAACGAGACCTTTCCAACGGCGTAAACCAAAATCGTTTTTGAGACAAAACATTTTCGACCCAAAAACAGAAAATCACTCTCTGGAGCTATACCAAGGCTCTGATACCACTTGTTAGGATCGAGACACTTAGCACACTAACACGAAACTCACACACTCAGCTTACAAATTAAGAACACAAGAATTTAACGTGGTTCGGTCCAAAACTGACCTACGTCCACGGTGGTAACTAGGAGTATATTCAACTACATTGTTGTGGTGTGGTACAAATGTTCTCAACTGAATGTCTCTATTTATATACATGAGAAGGTAATGTGAAATGCATGTATGAACATATTTGATGAGTCTTTAGCCATAACCTTAGACTCACCAACCTTCACCAACCTTGGACTCACCAACCATTCACCAACCTTGGTTGATTTGTCAAAGCCTTCACATCTAACAATCATAATAATCTCCAAAGCTTTTCTTTTCAGAAACGATAAAGTAATTTTGTCCATCCAACTGAAAAGATCTTTCATATTCAAAACTAATGGTTATGGATATTAAGCCATTTTGACACTTAACCATAGTTGCTTCACAGCCTCACAACACACGAGCAAATGATTCACTTCTTCAATATGGCTGTCACAACACAGGCATAACGTACGTAAAGGGAATATCTACACCTCTACTCTTCAAGTTGGCCTTGGCAGGAACCTCTTTGTTAGTAATTTCCGAATATTAAAGGCTTTGGATAAACCTCACACGATAAGGTGTTACGATAGTCATTATCTAGTAATACAAGTTGGTATTGTAGATGAGTTTAAAGTCCTAGTTTTGTGGTTATCCACATTGATAAGTCTAGTATAAATAGATGTCTAGATACCGAATTTAAGGGTGTCATAAGGAGAACCATTGTAACAAAGTTTTTGAGTTAGTTTTCTTTGCTATAATAAGAGTTTTTTCCTATAATTCTGTGAGTTCTTATCTTCATATTTACAGTTCTTGATTCTATATTTGGTATCAGAGCTTGCTAAATGGGGGAACCTGAAAATCGAGCAGGGATGGGGGTGCCAAGGAGGGATCGCCTCTATAATTGAGTGTTCCGGTTTTCAACGCCACAAACTACACAATGTGGGCCATTCGAATGAAAGTAATCCTCAACGTATATCAGGCATGCGATGTCGTTGATCCAGGTTCGAATGACCCAAAGAAAAACAAAATACCAACCGCCGCTTTGTTTCAAGCAATCCCCGAAGTCCTAATCTTGCAAGTCGGCATGATAGGTACGAGCAAGGAAATTTGGGTTGCAATAAAGACTCGTTATCTTGGGGCAAATAGAGTTAGAAAACCTCGGCTACAAACTCTGATAACAAAATTCGATAATCTGAAGGAAGCAAGCATGATTGATAAATATGTGAGTCAACTATCAGACATTGCATAGAAATCATCTTCACTTGGAGAACAGATGGACGAAAAGAAGTTAGTCAATAAATTTCTTACGAGCTTACCAAGAAGGTTTATTCATATCGTGGCGCCTATCGAAAAAATTTTGGATCTCAAACTGTGGGGTTTGAGGATGTTGATGGCCGACTGAATGCATACGAACAGCGGATTTGTGATGATGAAACCAATGACGAGCTGAAAAAACTGATGTTCGCCAAGTCAGAACCTTTTGCTCGTGGCTCAGTCGCAAACAGGGGCGGACGAGGTAGAGGTCGATGCGAAGGGCGTGGTCTTGGGGGTCGCCGAACCATCGACGGATCTCAACAATAAAATCGCCCGTCAAACTCAGCCAATAATAAGAGTGACAAGACGAGAGGAAAAAGGAAGGATCGGTCTAAACTACAATGTTATATATGTGATGAGTTTGGCCACTTTGCATCTGTATGTCCAGATCAAGAACGATAGAATAAACAACCTGAAGCACATGTCATTGAAACTAATGATCATGATCCACAACTCTTTATGATCAAAACACTCTATGAGACAGTTCTTCTAAATAAGGAAGCTCTAATACCGAGTAAATATGAATCGCAAGGTGGGAATAATGATATATGGTACTTAGACAATGGTGCACGAAACCACATGATAGTAACCTCTCATTTTTTACTAAAATTAACAGAAGGATAGGAGGGAGAGTTAATTTCGGTGATTATTCTTTTGTTAAGATGCAACGAAAGGGTTTCATACTTATCGAAGCTGAAAAGGGTAGTCATAAGTTACTAACTGACATATATCATATCCCAAGTCTAAAAGCAAACATTATTAGTTTGGGAAAAGCGAGAGAAGGAGGATGTGAAGTGTCGATGAAAGGTGTCTGACTGTTTCTTTGTGACAATCAAAACACTCTTTTATTCAAAGTAAAAAGATCTCCGAACAGACTCTACAATACAAGGATCACAATAGGAAAACCGATATGCCTACGTACTCGACTTCATGACCAAGAGTGGTTGTGACATGCAAGATTAGGGCATGCAAACTTTGATACGATCGTAATGATGTCAAAGAAAGACCTCGCTATTGGAATGTCTAACAACGCCGGGAACAATGAACTGTGTGAATCATGTTTAGTTGGGAAACACTCTCGAAGATCATTCCCAAAGAAGACATCATATCGCGCCAACAGTGCTCTAGAATGTTGTATATGTGTCCAGTTCATCAACTGTGGTGACGTTTCTAATAATAGCAGTGTCCTATTTGGGTTGCCCTCACGGCCCAATAAAAACAATCAGTAACAGAAATAAAGAGGATTGATTAGTTTATTAATTAATTGAGAAATTAATTAATCAGAAACTGGATCAAGAATTAATTGATAAATTAGTTGGTAAATTAATTTATTAGAATTAATTAAAGGGTTGGATTGTAATTAATTAATAGTTTAATTAATAGAACAAGTCCATGGGGTGCGGCCGCCAAAAGGCTCCAAATTTTAGAACCCTAGGGAGCCTTGCACTATAAATAGAGGCCTTGGGGTAACACCCAAAGGCATCCCAAAACCCCTAAGAGGTGCCACCACCTCCTAGAGACTGTCCCCTCTCCCTCTTTGTCAATTTCCTCTAACCCTCCAAGGGATTCTGGATCGATTTCCACAAGGCTTGGAAGTTTCTGTCTGCTTATTCTTCTGGTGTCCTTGGGCGTGATTCAATAGAAGGATTCTGGTTTGGATCCTGAACATCCAACCACAAGGTATGAATCGATTTCATGGTTTTGTTGGTGCATCTGTTGTTGTTATGAACATGCTATGATCTTGCTCAGTTTATAAGATTTAATCTGTTTTGTCTTCCGCTGCTTGTATGATTAATGTTAATCTATAAAAATCCCAATAATGGTACCAGAGCCATTGTTCTTAGGTTTGCATGCACACTAGATCAAAAACTTGAATGTGATTTGTTTTTGCATGCTGAATTTTCGATTTCCATAGGATTATGGTAGAAAATCATGAAAATTGCATGCTATGAATTTTGCCTGATTTGTGCCTCTAAGAATCATGTTCACCGAAAATTTGGAAGGTTTAGGAACCCTCCATGGATTTGGCGGCCAGGGTTTCACAAGCCCTTGATTGCCTTGCAAGTTTCCTAACTTGTATAGCTGCCTTGTTTGCTAGTTGCCTTAAACTGCCTTTCTTGAGTTTAAGTGTTTAATTAATTATTAAAAGGTGTTTTTAATAGAATTAATTATGATCAATATAAAATTTAAATTTTTTAAGAGTTACCCCTTAATATATTTATAATAGTATCTATATATATTTATTAGAACTTAAATTAAAAACATGAACATTGGTCAAACCATAACTAGGCTCATCCACTTAAATGTGTTTGAAAGGTTTGAAGGAGGATTATTATGAATCCTAATGAGGTTGGTTTTTAAATGACATTTATTGTCTACCCCCTCACCGCCTGTCACATTTTCATAGTGGAATTACCGGGAATGTTTGATAGAGCAATGTTCATCAAGTTAAAAAGTATTTAACTTAGAAGTATTAACACAAAAGTCCCGTTTTAATAAAAGAAAATGTGAATCATGTGCTATCCATTAGAAAAAGATATTCTCTCTTTGATCAGTTGACGGAGCTATGTGGTTAACCAGCACGTCGATCGGGGTTATAGTTAGGAATGATATGACACTCGCGATTCTCAAGCGCATCTTGAGCCAGGTATCATGCGGGTTCTGTATGGCCTATTCACCATCTGATTCATGATCCACGACATCCCTGTCATGAATTTTGAGATGAGCACAACCGAGATTAACATGCCATTGACCTCGGTCAATGAATCTCACAGATCTAGGAATTTCATAGAGATTGAAATTGACAAAAGTATATCTACCTTAATGACCATTATGTTGTGATTACGACATCCCTTTTCACACCATAGTTGGGAGATTTTGGGTCCTAGACTTGTTAAATGATGATTAGATAATTATTTAAAAGGATTAAAATTAAACTAATAAATTCTAATTTTATAGATGTCTGAAGCTAGCTTCAATTCTCCTCCTTCCCCTCCATCAACCATTTCTTAGAGCTTCAGAAAGTAACTGTTTAATATGGAAAAGCTTACTTGTAACACCCCAATTTCACACAATTGTTTTTTTACCAAGACTTTATAATACAAAACATTTTGTTATACATACGGGGCATTACTCTTCCGCATCATTACCACAATTTAAACAGTACATACTTTACACAACGAAAGCTACCGTCCCACACTCGACTATTCTAATTCCTTGTTTGATCACCTGAGTACATAACATTTTAAAAAAAACATACGTAAGACATAATGTCTCGTGAGCAGTATGGGTTTAGACCCAAAATAGTTTTCCATATTCTAAACATTCCAAATTTTCATATTATTCAATTTCCTATGAGCGCACCCATAGATATTCCTTTTCATTGGTGAGCACATTCCTACGAGCGCACCCGTAGGCTATATACGAGACGCACCCGTATAACTCCTCCCTCAACAGCATGAAACGAATTCATCCATCAAGGTACCAAATAGACAACTACTTCGCGACGGGAGGTACCATCCCAGTAGTGTCTTTTGACCACTCCTACCGCAGCAGGCCGTGATCTTTATCCGGATACTTCTCAACTCATCAACAGGGCTCAATCACCTTATTAATTCTCTGCATTTCTCATTTAGCATTTCTGTACACATTGTACTTACTATTCATAGTATCATTTCCAGTTTCACATAACCATTTCCAGTTTCACAAAACCATTTCCAGTTCCATAGAACCGGTTCATTTTCACTAAACCTTTTCAATTTTCATTAAACCATTTCAACTTCCAAAACATTTTGTATAAAACTTGTTTTGCTATGTACTCAAAAATCCACATACTACTCACCTTGGCTAGTTAGAGAAGTCTAACTATAATTACACCCTTCCTTGTCCCTTCCATTCATTGCCCTTTTACTTGTTAAGTACCTAAGAAGTTTATTCACACTTTATTAATAACATGTTATACTTTAACAACATGTAAGGACTACTGTGTTATGTTCCACTAGACTCATATCACAATATTTTTGTGATATTCATTCCTTAACACACCTTTTTACTTATTCTTATTATCTTTTAAATGACATTTTATTGACCATTATACCCTTGGAAAGTCACATACACAATTTAGACTCATTTTTCATGTTTTCATGCTCTATAACACTTATGGGATGAATTGGAGATCAAGGCTACATTTCTAGGGGCAAAATAGACTATTTACCACCTTCCAGTAGGTTACACGGTCGTGTAATTCTGCTCATAAAAGTTGCACGGCCGTGTAACTCCCAGATCCTTCAAAAACTTAAATTTTTCACTAAAAATCATGTATCGGGCTCGTTTTAACTCCAAACTTCACCAAATTCTGACCATAGGTTCTATTGACCCTTTATTATGTTAAGAACATGTTTTCAATTCTATTAAGTCTTATTTAGTTCATGACTTAATGATTAAGACCATAGGATGTCACAAGAGCTCTAAGGAAGCTCATATGCACATCAACTCAAATTTTAAAATCTAGTTTTGTCCATTTTCTACCTATATACTTATATAACCAATGTATGATTTAATTCAAGGTTTTTACAACCCAAAACATATCTTTTTAATTACAAATTCATGATTTTCATTAACCATTTCCATGAGTTTCATTCATGGAATCACCAATTCCATTCCACCCATCAAATTTTAGTTTTTATTCAAACTTCCATTTTATTAATTGAATTTCTTAGGAAACCACTTCCAATGGTTTCTTCATACATAAACATCATTTATGACTCATTCTAACCAATTATTTATGTCAAATTAACACTTTAATCGTAAACTCAAATTTCTAGGGTTCAATTACACAAGAAATCACCAAACTTGATTTTAAGTTATCCATATGTTGGATAATGATCAAGATGTGATTAGAAACATAAACAAACTACTTTTACTTGTTTTTAAACCATGGAATCACTGATTCCAAGTTTTTCCAAAGATTTTCCATTTTTAACATTTTTACCCAAAATCTGAAATTACTCTAATTTAACAACTAGGAGTGATTTATTACTTCTATTAAGACATATTAAACTCATTAAGAACCACTGAAACCAACTTGTTCTTACAAACCCGTTGGTTAGGGTTCTTGAGCTCAAATTCTCATTTCTTGATTTTTAACACTTTAAATAGATGAACTATGTTTAGATATTGATTTAGACACCAATTAAGGCTAGGAATCATAGGATAATCCTCCTCTAGCCACTGAAATCACGAAGCTACAGTAACCTACCCACGGGAAATGGGTTAAACAACCCTAAAAACAAGTTTACTAACCTTAGAAGGCTTGGAATTCTTCAATTCCAAGGGGGTGTTCTTCCAATTCCTCATAACCTTCATGAACCCGATCACCCTAGCCCTCTCTGGCTCTCTCTAGAAGTCTCTCCCGTGTTCTATGAACTGGGAGAAGATTTTTCTTCTTTTTATACCTAGCTACTTTACACTTTGGTCCCTCAAGTTCTATTTTTTCCCAAAATGGCACAAGAACTTCATTTGATGACAATATGAGTTTATTTTCTTTCATTCTTACCCCACAATTATATTTTCTTTACATTAAAGTCATTTGTGTGCCAAATGACCATTTTGCCCTTTTTGACCAATTTTTACTATTACGCCCTTGTTCAAACCCAACTTTTCATATGTTCATTTTATGACTTTTACCAAAATTTTCGGGTGCTTACACTCTCCCCTCCTTAAGAGGATTCCGTCCCCGGAATCTTTTCGTCTTTTGCATAGTATGCTTATCTTTTCTTTACTTACACTTTTATCTTTGAGGAAATAACCTTTTACTCCCTCAACTTTTTAATCTTTTATTTAAGATGCATAACTTTCTGAATAGTTTTTAGGAATTTGGGTTTTAAAGATTATCCCACTTCTAATCTTTCTTTTTATAATAGGTATATTCATCCGAATATCCTTTTAGTAATTTACATTTATACACCTAACTAAAATACATTTTTTGTTATTTTACCCTCTTTTCCTTATAATATTCAGAATTCTTATCATGGCATATATAATACTTTTATAAATGACCAAAATACCCTATTAGTCAATTTATCCATTTTCTCTACTTTTTAGTCGCTCACTCATACTTCATACTCTATGTTTTAATTACATTCATTTTTACCTCGTTTTATTCATATGCAAATCTCTTAGTGAAACTTATTTTACAAAGTAGTTTCATACTTTCATACTTTTATCAAAAATAACAGTCTATTTTGTAATTCTTCCCATATCTTTACCAAAAACACATGAGATTATACTAATCATATTCTTTACTTGTAAAACTTTTTCCAAATACAATTAAACATAATTTGTATTTATACAAAGTTCATAAATACACTAAATCTTTTCTGGTAAAATTTTGTCCCTTAGTGGACATTTTACTTAAGCAAATTTGTTTTACAACATGTCCTCATTCTTTTCACTCTTTTACTTATAATATTATTCATTTATTTTCACACTTCTCTTTTTCTCATTCCTCTACTCATTCATTATTACATAAATAATTTATTACTATTTCTTCTTTCCAGAAGCTTTACAACTTCTTATCTTTTATATATTTTATTCTTTAAATCTTTTAAACTTCAAGTTTGTTCTTTTTTTTCTCTACTAACAACTTCCGGTTCATTACTATTTATAAGGTAAGTATTCTCTCTCTTTCGTTACTCTTTACATCCTCACTTTCCTGTTTGGGACAGAATCTGTAGAAACAGTACACCTCACAAGAGAATTTACATATCTCACTCCATAAGAGTCAAAATGACATACCGCTTTTTGTTTTAGAAACTAGACATCCGTAAGTTTCTTTCTAGGTATGATACATATTTTTTTAGCCTAGTAGATTTGTACAGTTTTATTGTTAAAGTTGATCTATTGTTGCTGTCAAACTTCATTACTCTTACTTTCATCACCTTTACTATGTAATTATAGGATTTATTTAACTTTATACTATCGTTCATACATTCTCATCATATTGTTATCTTCTTCCCCTTATAATTCGCAGGGGTTACTTCCATGAATACATATCTTGTATCCCGTGATACTTATAGTACTTTTGTATCTTGATTTATTAATAATTCAAACGTTACTCTCATTCTTATTCTATAATTTACAAAATCTCAATTTCACGCACCTCTTACTCGTTTCCTGTACAGTGTATGCAATACTTTCACAATTACTTAGTCTATATCAATCTTTACTTGTATTACTTTCACATTTCAAATTTCAACGTATTAACATTCTAATTACTTCTTTCATCCACTCTTGTTATTTATGAGATTTTGATCTCATTTACTCATTATTTTTACTAATGTAAGTATGTCTTTCTCGTTATTCAATTTTTCTTACAATACTTTTATAAATACATTTTTCATCTTTTTTTTTGGGTATCCCGTGTACCATACGAGTCGTTCATAGAGATACATAGTTCCACTGATTCAGCTACTTCAGGATTGAGTCCGGTGACGAGGCACATCAAGAAATGGTCCAGGTCGACTGTCGGACCAGTTCTGAGATGTCTCAAACTGGGAATTCACAGGGTGGGATACAGTCATAGAAAGATTGGAAGATGCTCCAAAGCCGAATCGTTTGGCAACTCAGGTATATCTAAAAACTCAAAACTTCTGATCCTTAATTTCCTTGATACAGGATGTGATTCTCACATTTGCTCTGTATGCAGGGACTCGGTAGGATGCAGGACACTGATGCATAGGAGCATATTCCGATTAGATCGCGGGCTCATGTAGTTTTGATGTTTAGACAAATATTTGATTTTGTTATTAGCTAGTAGTTGCGTATAACATTGTGTCATATTTTGCATTGTTTGAGGATATTTTCTGATTTAATAAAAGTATTGACTTTTCTTTTAAACATGGTTGAATGTATTATCCTTGCAACATTGTATGAATGTGTTGATAGCATAAATAACAATAACTTGAATGTTGATACATCCAAAGTGTGTTGGATACATGAATGTAATTGTGTTTGTATGAGTGTTAAAGTAAAATTTAAATAAGAATTAGGTCCAAGCAGACAGGATTTTAGAGTCATTTGACTTAGAGTCATATGATGTATGGAATTCTTAATCAAATCAGTTGAAGCAAAAATGCATCACCCAAAGACCCAAGGGATAGGATTTTGGAATCATCTGACTTTGAGTCACGTGATGAATGCATATCTTGGCTAAATTAACAAAGTCATAATTTACATAGAGATGTAAAAGAAAAACGAGATTGTGGGCACATTAGTTCTCATGAGCTGCCCAAATCTACCAATAAACACAATCAAGTTATACTTGATAATATTTGCCAATAAGTATGGCGAATATAATTTTGCTTATCAGATTAAACGATAGATTGAAGCCTTGAAATGTTCAAAGACTTCAAAGTGAAGTATAAGATCAACAAAGATGAAATCTGAGTTAAATCATGAACTGAGAAAACGTTTCACAGTTTTTGTAATGTGTCTTAAGGAAGAAAACCGAGCATTGGTCGAAATGATTCGATTCCTGATGTATTAGATACACTTCCAATTAGTTTTCGATAAATTAGATATTCGACCAGTTAGACCATAAAAACATATACAGACTTAAGACCGCATCTTATACTAAGTAGGTTGCACAGACACTGTCTGAAGTGTAAAGCATGGTTCATGCTTTGCTTGTACACAGAGAGGATCTAGGGTCGTGTAGCATTCGTTCGAACATCCTAACTAGCCTTAACCTGATCAGTAGTGTCATTTCATTGGCCATCCCGCAAGTGGCTATGAAAGAAAAGCCTTTTTTAGAAAGAGCTTATGTTCTAAGGGTTCGAGGACTAACCAGTGAAAGAACCTTTAGTCAACACTAGGACTTAACCAGTGATCGGATTCCTGTTAAACCTAACATACTCATATCTTCACGGTCCAGTAGAATTGGTCACCTTCATAGAGTGTTATGATCTAAAGATGACATACCAATTCGTGGTAAAACACTAAGTTAGGGATGAGCAGTCCAACTACTTGGAGTAATTGAATCATCAAAAGAAAGCAACATAGATAGAAATGTACTCACATTCAAAGCGAGACTAGTTGAGTGAGGCAATGCTTAGAGTCAAGTAATTGATTCCAAGAGAAATGCTCTCAACAAAAGCTGAGTATGAATTTGTAAAAGATATTGTTTGCTATAATTGCACTCAGTGAGTCATAGCAAGATCAAATGATCTGAATCGTTTTCATTGAATGGAAAACATAAAGGTTGCGTGTAAGACACAACCAACAGGTTTTGAGCATGCCGATATGTTCAAACAAAAGGGTACATGGTTCATGAGATTCTAACGAGCACCTCGCAAGATAGGATCTTTAAATCTCAAAATATGTTAAATGTTTGGCTCATTTATGAGTTGAAGATAAGTTACACAATAAAACTCACATTTCATTACCTATCTATAATGTTTTGAATGTACAATACTCTTCATTAATTTGTTGAAAATTTTTCGAATAACCTTAACTTTCTATGTGACTGTAGCATCCTAACATATTTTTGGTATCTTTTTTATTTTTTATTGGCAAAAAACTTAAGAAATAGAAATGTATTGTTGAGTTAAAATTTTAGATTGTAAAACTTCAAGGTGAAGTGATATTTATTATGAATTTCTAGCTATGCTTTACCAAATTATTTAATGTCAACCTGAAATACATAGCATACAACTAATTTGTGTGTGTGTGCGTGTATGTTTCTATTTTGAGCACTTTATGCAAGTATTTACTATTTCAAGCATTTAATATATTAAAATTTTAAATCCTTTGCTTGTTTTCTACTATTTATCTTATTTAAAAAAAATTAATTATTTGCATACTTGATTTATAAAGTATATTCCTATTAGAGCATTTAATAAAAATGTATTTCTATTTTAGCATTTAATATTTAAAAATTTTAACCTCCTTGGCTGCTTGCTTTATTTTACTTTCATTTACTTAGAAGTTTTAGTACTATTTATTTGCACGATTATCAAGCCAACCGTATGGAGGTTTCAGTTATGTTTTAGTTTTTGTATAGTTCTAATAGATTACCTAGTGCCTTACAGGACCGAGAGAAAGATGGTGGAAGATAGCTTGGGTTCGTTTTCATGGGCCCGAGTGATGTGTGATGGTGATAGGTAGGTGGTTTGCGGGATGGTGATTATGAAAGGGGATGGACGCTTTTCATAAAATATAATATTAATTAAACTATTTACCACACCACCCCTTTACAAGTACCCCCTCCACCACCTCAAAAGCCTCACCCTCATTATGCTCTCAATTCATTTTTATATCTTCTAATTTAAAAAATGGATGAATCATCATCCACCCGCAAGCTGTGGACTTCAACCGAGGAGGGGAAGTTGGCAACTACTTACATCGACAACAAGAATTTGGGAAACATCAATTTTTGGAACCTTATTGAGGACAAAGTTTTACGCAATCATGGACACCAAACCATATCGGTCGAAACACCATCTTAATAGCAAGTGGAAGAATTTAAACATGAAATTGTTAAAATTTAACTATATATACAACAAATTATCAGAGAACCGATAAAATGGGGATACCGATCATGATATTTTCAGTTCTTGACGCATATCGTTGTTGGGTTTTAAGCAAACTATGAACAAAAACACTTAAGTTCACATGCACCCTAAAGGATCTATGTTTTTCATCTATGGAACCTATAACTATGAACAAGATAAGAATCAAAATAAATTTCACAAGAAAACTAACCTTTTGATCCTTAGATCTCATGGAAGCAAGCACCACAAGTGTAATGCCTCTAATGGCTCACACCCAAGAACTTGGCAAGGAAGTAAGCAAGAGAGAAGAAGGGTAGAGACCCTTAGAATGGTGTGGCATATGGGGTGGGGAGGATCTCTATTTATAGTCTCAAGGTGATAAGCAATAAGGAGTATAACTGCCTTATCTAAGATCCTGATATGATAAGGCTTTTATCAGATAAAAGGATCTGCTTATCACTGCCATAAAAACCTTTATGGGTGTCGAAATCCACAAGGCCTTAGGCCTTACTTTCGTCCAAACCCATATAGGTAACCCTAATTGTCTGTTGCTCAACTATAAAACAATTACAATTCAGCCCCTACACTTTTAATTAATCCAATTAATCCCAAAATTAATTCCAATTAATTTCTGATCAATTATTAATTAAATATTATGATTTTTAATTAATATATTATTCTCATAATGTATTAATAAATCATTTAATCATTCTTTTCTGATTAATATATTATCTCCATAATATATCAATCTTTCTCTCTATATGCAATCTTGTCCTCTGCCAGGTAATGAGGGCAACCCAAAAGGACTGTGTTGCCATCAATTTAAACACATGTGTCAGTTATAGTTATGGCTTATACACCTTAATCCAACAGTCTCACACTTGGATACGTCTATAACTATAATACATTATGTTTCCGAATTGATCAGCAATTGTAGCTTCCAAGAGCTACTGACGATCTTTGACCCAGTCAGTGAAATGTCCTAAGATAAGTGATCATATGATCCTTCATTCTAACAAGATATCATTCAGACTTGAGACATGGATTAGAATCAATCTTAGTCTGATACTATGTTTCCCGGTTCCATGATTTGTAATGACATAGGACTTCCAATTGAACACATCAATTAGTCCTGGCTGGCCAGCACTGAGTCAACACCAAATCACCGAGGGGCCCACATATATCACTTTTTCCCGTTAGGGCAAAAAGGAACCAATAAACTTCGACTCATATTCTTGTGTCCTTTACTCATCAAATCATGCACAACAATATGTTTTATAACATCAAGTTACCAATGCGTTTACGTATTATCAATAGGCAACCGACTTGTAAATTTCAACTCATATTTCTTGGTTTCAAGACCATAGGATATTACGATCTCAGAATTACTCGTGATGTAATCCATGAAGTAATTCTCTGAGCGCAGGCTGATCCAGTACTCAAATCTCAATTTCTGAGTACTCATGAATGTTGCAACAATACCATTGCTATGTCTAACTCCTTAGACAGTCTACAATCCAATCCATGACAGTCTTAGTTCACTACTTACTTCCAAAAGTATTAATGACTGTGGGTGTTTTGAATAATAGAATTATTCGGGAAGTAAAACATGCAAATTGAAACACTAATCTGATAAGCAGCTACTCCTACCATATCAGATTTACTACAACACTATAATATGTTTCTAGGTTTCTATTAAACTTTCAACTAAGATATTTATATGTCTTTTATACCTAAAATGACCTTTTCTCTTTCTATGTATCCAGAATATCTTACATTGATACATATCATTTCAAACAATTCGATCGGATATTATTCTGATGATTTCTCATTGTGTCATCTTGGCTTTCCTCTCCGGACACCATTTCTGAAATGGCGTTTGGGTACTGCGACTTCTCATGGCTCTGGGGATCTTAAGTCCATGTGACTTCACCCTTTTGGTGTCAGGAATATTTCAAGGCGATAACTGATGTGCCGGTGAACCACACGCGCTCCATCATTATCCCAATCGAAACCTTCCAACCATGAAGTCTCATAGTGTCATATATATACATTAATAATCACAGATTTGAAACTCGTTTCAAATTTATTATTACATTCCTCCTATTATAGTATGATTTGTCATGTTTGTATTTAACTGTCCAGTTCAGTATCCTAAGCCAGGTGGTGTCCTGAATCCAACTTGTTATGCTCCAAGCATCAAGTTATTAGGACCATTTCATGACACATGTGATCGATTCAATTTGCGGCAGCTTATTGAATTTGATATTAGTTCTATTCTGAACCCTTTCAGAATCCATAATCCTTGTGTCATGATTTCCAAAAAATCCTTTCTGCAGTTTCGTATCTTGGATCTTATCAAGATCATTCTTACCCACTGGCAGGGTCAATACTAATGACTATATCTATCTGATAGATACTGGTAACCACTTGAGTACATTATCGAATCTCCTTCAGGTCTTTCATAGCAATTCATCTCTCATGTCGAGTCATTATACTTTGTAATGATAAAAGGTATTTCCAAGAATAGTATGTACCGACATACATTGAAAGTTAGATCTTAATGATACTCCCACTAGTTTTGACATAGTTCCGGAACTCTTTCAGACTATTCATAAAACCCAAACCTTTTGGCACATTTTGAGAATACAAAGTCCAGAACTTCTGACACAATCATAGGACTCTTTCGGACTATTCACCAAATCCACACTTCTCGAATATCCTTCCATGCGAGGTGCCCTGTCCGAAGACCTTTCGGGCTTATGTACCTTTTGCATTGGCATGTTCTAAACCCTATTGGTTGTGTCTTACACACAACCCTTGTGGTTTTCCATTTCAGGAAAGCGATTTAGATCATCTGATCTTGCTGTGACTTGCAAGCTGCAGTAATAGCAAACAATATCTTTTCAGATTTGTTTTAGTCCTGTTAAGAGCGTTTCTCTCAAGGTCAATCACATGACTATGAGTATTTCAACACTTAACCATTCTTGTTTAGAATGTTGGTACATTTCTATCTATGTTCCTTTCCTTTGATGATTCAATTACTCCCACTGGCTTTCAGCCAAGTGTAAAATCAGTCAAATCGTCACATAGACCGAGTCTCGCTATTAATTTCTCTTATTTGGCAGTAACCGGGCTCACCAATGCTTCCAAGCAATCGGATTACCGATCCATACCAGTCTAAGTGTTTTTACCATAAATTGGTATGTCACCTAGATCATAATTCCTTATGATGGTGACCAACACTGTTGGTTTGCTAAGAGAATGATATGTCAGGTTTAACAGGAATCCGATCCATGGTCAAGTCCTAGTGATGACTAAAGGTTCTTTCACTTGGCTAATCCCTGAACTCCTTCAGGATTATCATACTCCCACTGTTCCCTTAGAATGTGAGTTCTTTCTAAAAGGGACTCCACATTTTCAGGTACAGGCAGAATAGCCAATGACACTTCTGAACAAGTCCAGCCATGTCATGAGGTTTAGACAAATGCTTCATGACCCTGAACAATTATTTGTGTACAAGTGGGGGTGAACCCTGCTTTACACTACATATGGTGTCTGTGCAACCTGCTTAGTCTAAGATGTGGTTTGGATATGGTTTTATGGACTGACTGGTTGAATGTCTAACTTATCGAAACTTATTGGAAGTGTATCTAATATATCGAGGATCGAACCGTTTCAATCAATGCTCAATCTTCCCTAAGACACAGTATAGCCCTTTAATGTTCTTGGAAGAGTATGAACTGTGAAACAATTTCACAATTGAGTTTTACTCAGGTTTTGTTGATCTCATACTTCCCTTGGAATCCTTGAACAATTCAAGGTTTCATTTAATCACTTATTCTGATAAGTGGAGTTGTATTTGTCATTCCGAATGGCAAATATTTGGAAGTATAATTAATTTGTGTTTTTCCTTGTTGATCTGAGCAATTAACAATAACTACTGTATTCTTTGCTCATAATCTTAATGTCTTTTACATTCTTATGTAAATTTTATGACTTTTTTAATAGCTCAAGATATGAATTCATCATTTGACTCTAAGTCAATTTGATTCCAAGATCCTATCCATTGGATTCTTGGGCGATTCATTTCTTGCAACAATCTATTTTATTAAGAGTTTTCTTCATTATCTGACTCTAAGTCAAACGATTCCAAGGTCCTATCCAACTGGACATTTGGTTGAAGTAATTCACATAAAACTTATATTAACAATCATACAAAATACAATTCACAAATCCAACACACTTTGGATGCATCAACATTCAATATATGTTTACATAACATTTCAAGGATAATTTTAAAACAATCATATATTTAAAAAAACTTTTATTAAATCAAAATATCCTTAAACAATGTACTATGTAAAACAATGTCATACTATCTACTGACTAATGACAAAAAATATCTAACTAAACTCCCAAAAATGCATGAGCCTGAGATCCAATCTGAACATGCTCCCATGCGACAATGTCCTGCGTCCTACTGAGACCCTGCATACAAAACAAATGTGACTATCACATCTTGTACCAAGGAATTAAGGATTAGGAGTTTTGAGTTTTTTAGATATACCTGAGTTGCCAACTTGTTTGGCTTTGGAGCGTTTTATAATTATCCTGTGACTATATCCCACCCTGTGGATTCCCAGCTTAAGACCTCCCAGGACCCGTCTGGATGGATTCCTGATGTGCTTTAGAGCTGAACTCAATACCGAACTATGCACATCCATGAGTGACTTATATAGAGTCAACATTGAATGCATTTCCATGAAGGTCTTGTTTAGGTTCCTTTCCCTGTATATTTGTACGAACAGTTCGTACTCCTCAGTCAGAGATGGTAACAAGCCATTGACACTTGCTTCTTGACTGAGAGGGTGACCAAGCTTGTACATCTCTTCTAAGTATCCTTCAATCTTCAAAAAGTGTGCACTAACACTGTGTCCCTTTCTCAGCTTGGTCTCACCAAGCTTTTCGTAGATCCTAAGTTTTTCCTGCCTAACCGGTTCTTGGAACCTTTCCTCAACCAGTTGAATTAACTCATGTGGCCCTAGGAATTCAAAATCCCTGCGGATGGTGGGGTCAATGGTTAATAGCATGAGAGTTGCCACTATCTTCATATCTCATAACCAATCTCCATTGGCGGATTCAATCCACATAGTTAAGTCCAGTCAGCTTATTCATATTTAGCAAGAATTTCCTGAAGCTTTCAGGAATACGTGTAGGAGGAAGAGGAGGAGAGTTGCCACTATCTTCAGACATCTATAAAATCAAATTTTATTAGTTTAATTTTTTTGTCCTTATTAATAATTACCCAATTAATATTAAATAAGGATAGGACCCAAAATGCCCTAACTATGGTGTGAAGAGGGATGCCGTAATCACAACATGATGGTCATTAAGGTAGATATACTATTATCAATTTCAGTCTTAATGAAATTCCTAAATCTGTGAGATTCATTGACAGGGGTCAATGACATGTTTAATCTCGGATTATGCTATTATGTTTGTGATTGGGATGCTGAGGATCACAAACAAGATGTAAAATAACCATGCAAATTACTTGGTAACCTCAATGTCATTTATCATCTCGATTGATGTGCCGGTTATCCACACGAGCTCCATCAACAATGATAAAGACACGAGATACCCATTACCACTCTTTATGAGTCTCAATTAGTGTGACGGTTAACCACCCACGCTCCATTAACGACCCACAAAGTGTAATGTGCAACTTCATGGATTAACATACTTTTCACATTTTCCTAAGTAGCTAGAGTTTGGGTTTTAAAAAGGTTCTAGTACTTTTGTCACTAATAGCATTATACTTTTAATGATATTAGCCTTGTCCCATCAAACATGTTCTGCTAACGACAGTCCACTGATCAAGGGAGCGGTGGGTGAGAGTGGACACCCATTCAACCGCCATTTTATAGGCAGTTTCCTTATACCCCCCCCTTATAGACTAGTTTTCTAAATGAGACATACTAGCGATTTGACTGACTTAATCTTATACATATAGGTATTAACATTTAATGATAATATGTATAAGGTGTATTTTAAACATTTAAAATATTTAGGTTTTGTCCTTTTAAATTTTCGAGATTTAAACTATTTAAATTAAAATTTAAAATTTAAGCCTAAAGTGATTTAATGTATGTCTTTTAATTAACTATTAATTAAATTAATTAATTAAATCACATGAGGATTACCTAATTAAACAATTTAATTTAATCCTAATCTTGCCCACCAAGTTATCTAAAATAAGAGTCAAGAGTTTCCATTTATTAGATAATCACAATTACCAAAAATAAAGAAACCCTAAAAACACCTCCTTATTTTCGCCAACCAAGGGTGGAGGCTAGGGTTTTCATAAAAACCCTAGCATATGTAGATTCCTTGAGACCAAGGATTAAATCCAATTAAATCCTTTTAACAGTTCAACTATTATAACAGTTCAACAGAAAACAGATCTAGCTCTGATACCACTGTTGGATTTTAAGCAAACTATGAACAAAAACACTTAAGTTCACATGCACCCTAAAGGATCTATGTTTTTCATCTATGGTACCTATAACTATGAACAAGATAAGACTCAAAATAAATTTCACAAGAAAACAAACCTTATGATCCTTAGATCTCATGGAAGCAAGCACCACAAGTGTAATGCCTCTAATGGCTCACACCCAAGAACTAGGCAATGAAGAAAGCAAGAGAGAAGAAGGGTAGAAACCCTTAGAATGGTATGGCATATGGGGTGGGGAGGACCTCTATTTATAGTCTCAAGGTGATAAGCAATAAGGAGTATAACTGTCTTATTTAAGATCCTGATATGATAAGGCTTTTATAAGATAAAAAGATCTACTCAACTATTGAACAATTACAATTCAGCCCCTGCACTTTTAATTAATCCAATTAATCCTAAAATTAATTCCAAAATTAATTTCTGATCAATTATTAATTAAATATTTTGATTTCTAATTAATATATTATTCTCATAATATATTAATAAATCATTTATTCCTATTTTCTGATTAATATATTATATTCATAATATATCAATCTTTCTCGCTATATGCAATCTTGTCCTCTGCCAGGTAATGAGAGCAACCCAAAAGGACTGTGCTGCTATAAATTCAAACACATGTGTCAGTTATAGTTATAGCTTAGACACCTTAATCTAATAATCGTTTGACCTCCAACGAGATGATGGTTAGCCATTTAGAAACATTGAATGCTATTAAGAGTTCACCAAAGTGGGTTGCCTTTGGGGTCAATGATGTTATCCTTTTAAGATTTTAATTTTTTTTTCTCGGACTACCCAGTTTATTTAAATTACAGTATTTAAGTTTTTACTTCCTGTTTTTAGTTGTGTTTTTGTATATTTTTTTATTTTAACATTTGTATTCTAGGACTACTAATTTACTTTTAATTTGAATATTATTTCTTACATTTTAAATTAGTTACAATTTTATTTTTTTAATTTTGGTTTTATTTATTTGAATTTTATATAGAGAAGATGATGTGATATTATAAGTTAAAAGGGTTAACAAATATGAATTTCTCGTGTTGTGAATTGAAAAAAATAAATATAAGCGAAGAAAACAAAGTTAATGTGACATAGGCTAGAACGATTAAAAAGGTTAAAAATATGAATTTGTTATCATTTTATAAAATCACTTATTACATATTATTTATACTATTCACGAATGTCTAACATACTGTATAGACATAAATAAAGATTCGTCTTTAATCAAGTGAAAAGTTGCTTCAAAAATCGTGTTGTGAATTGAAAAAAATAAATATAAGCGAAGAAAGCAAAGTTAATGTGACATAGTTTAGAACCATTAAAAAAGTTAAAAATATGAATTTCTTATCATTTTATAAAATCACTTATTACATATTATTTATACTATTCACGAATGTCTAAGGCTATACGGAGTAACACTCGCCAAGAGGGTCGCCAAGCCTCTTGGCGAGTCGCCAACACCATAACCGCACCAATCGCCAACCGGTCGCCATCCTCCCTTCGCCAGCCTGTTGGCGAGTGTATAAGTTTCAGGAAATGGCAAAAAACCCCCCTCAACCGCTAGGAAATGGCATAAAATGACAAAAAAAACCCCTCGTTGGCCATTGGCCACCATTGCCTACCAAATGGCCAACGCCTGCCAACCATAGTCTGGTCCACAAAAACTCATTGGCCATCCGTTGGCCATTGGCCACCACTCCGTGTAGCCTAACATATTATATAGACAAAAATAAATATTCTTTTTGAATCAAGTGAAAAGTTGCTTCAAAAAGTACATTACATATCGGACCCTCATATATAAAAGGGTACTGCTGTAATTTTGTTCTGGTCTGCCATCTCGTCAGTTCTAGTGGTCTTATTTGTTTAATATATGTTGTGGTTCCAAATATATATATATATATATATATATATATATATATATATATATATATATATATATATATATATATCGGACCCTTCTATTTATTTGTAACTAGTATTTCGACTGTCCGTGCGATGTTGCGGAAGCCCGATATATTGAAAAACGCAGTTCAACAAAAAAATTATGTAAGAGACGAAAAATGTAAATTTAAAATATAATAAAGCACTAGAATCGTAACTTTTGAAATATCAATAATATAACTTTATAATAAATAGGGATGAAAACAATTAATTCGAAATTAGTTTGCGAATTAATAAAGAACCAGAATCTAAAACGTAAATATAAAAGTTTGCGTATAAATAAAAAAGTTTGCGTATAAGAAAAATCAAAATTACTATTTCCAAATATAAGCTTATTTTCATTTTATAACAGATATTTTAACAATTATACTATGATCTGAATTTAGTGGATTTGGATCCGAAAAAAAAAAGGCAAACAAAATGAACACTGTTTCTTCCTCACATACTCCGGTTGCATTTTCATATATATATATATAATGGTACAATATCGTGTATGACATGACCATCCCGTCCCACTCTACTTTAGAAAACATGGACATATTAAATAATTTATTTATGCCGACGCGCTACCTCTTTGAAAAACAAGGACAATTACTTAAATACTTTTTAATGTGGATGCTGTGACTAACCCTACATTCTTTCCCACTGTCACCTTTCAATGACATTTTAATAAATTAAAAATGGCATTTAAAAAGAAGAATTTAAAATAATTTACGATCCACTATTCAGATTTAAAATCTGGTCTGACATCCCTTCTTAATTTACATAACCGATTTAAATGGTACCTTGATTTTTATTTTTATTGAGAGTTTAAGTGTTCAGCAGTTATATATATATATATATATATATATATATATATATATATATATATATATATATATATATATATATATATATATATATATATATATATATATATATATAACACGAAGCGGTGGTTGAGATGGCTAGGCACCATGCCTCCCTTTTGGGAGGTTGTGGGTTCGAAACCATTCTCGCGCAAGTTTGGCAAAGATATTACGCCAGTGCTTGTGGCCTCCGTGCTAGCCGGTTTAGTGTGTACCCGGGGCTGGTTTCCCCCCAGTCAAATGCCTGCAGGACGTCACTTACGGGGTGGGGCGTGTGCTTGCACCGAGGTTTGCTGGTTGCGCGTGTGGGTCTAGTCTCTGTGCAGTCTCCTTGGAGAAGGGTTGGCGAACGAAGAACTGTTAGTTAGCCTAATGTACCTAGCGTAGCTGTAGTATATTACGACTCATGTAACCGGATTTATCCTTAACTTGCAAATATATATATATATATATATATATATATATATATATATATATATATATATATATATATATATATATATATATATATATATATATATATATATATATATATATATATATATATATATATATATATATATATATATATATATATATAAAGATAATCGATCGGGTGAGGACTCTTCTTAAAGTGAGGACTCGTGAGGACACCTTAAAAAAATTGAAATAAAATTAAAAAAAAATATAAATAATAAAATGGATCATAGTACTATATTGGGGGGAAAAAAATTCGAAAAAAAACTTTTGGATCATTATTTTTTTTATAATGAAACAATGATCCACAAAATAAAATTTTTTGTGGATCATTACTGTTTCTCAATGATCCAAAAAAAATTTTCCAATTTTTTTATAATGATATAGTATTATTCTCGATTTTATAATTTGTATTTTTTTTATATTTTTTTTCAATTTTTTAAGGTGTTCTTACGGGTCCTCACCGAAAAAAGAGTCCTCACCGGAACGGGACCCTATATATATATATATATATATATATATATATATATATATATATATATATATATATATATATATATATATATATATATATATATATATATATATATATATGTGTGTGTATATATATATATATATAGGGTCCCGTTCTGTGAGGACTCTTTTTTCGGTGACGACTCGTAAGGACACCTTAAAAAATTGAAAAAAAATATAAAAAAAATACAAATCATAAAATCGAGAATAGTACTATATCATGATCCAAAACAAAAATTGGAAAAAAAGATTTGGATCATTGAGAAACAGTTATGATCCACAAAAAATTTTATTTTGTGGATTATTGTTTCATTATAAAAAAAATAATGATCCAAAAGTTTTTTTTCGAATTTTTTTTCTTCAATCTAGTACTATGATCCATTTTATTATTTATATATTTTTTAATTTTTTTTCAATTTTTTTAAGGTGTCCTCACGAGTCCTCACTTTAAGAAGAGTCCTCACCCGATCGCTTATCCTTATATATATATATATATATATATATATATATATATATATATATATATATATATATATATATATATATATATATATATATATATATATATATATATATATATATATATATATATATATATATATATATATATGTGTGTGTGTGTGTATGTGTGTGTGTGTGTGTATGTATGTGTGTGTGTGTACCCGTGAAAGGTAATTTGGTATGTCATTCACTAGAGACACAGATAAATAAACTATTCCAAAAATTGAAGGTGAGATTCCATACTAAAGAAACAAAAATAGTCGGCTATAATAGAAAGAAATCAAAGTAATATCCTATGAAAACAAGCAAATGGAAGTATGTTGATATTCCTTGCATTCAATTTCAATAACAAACTTCTGACCAAGAGAAAATCTTTGTTGTCCAAGACTGAATCCCAAGACAGCTCCTCCATAGATGCAAAATTAAGACGGCCAAGAAACAACTTTCCAAGGCTCTTTTTCAATGACAATGATGAGCAAGGCATTTCCACCTTCTGTACTGACGAGAGAATGAGAACAAGTTCATGTCCCATATTTTTTTCATTTCTTGCTTGGCTTTACTGTCTCTGTGGGTGTATCTACAACATAATCCCTTGTTTTTATGTTCTGGGCTTCAACTTGGTCCACCAAATTGTTCATCATTTTTTAGAACGGCAACCATATATTAAACAAACGCAAAAAAACACAGCTAGCAAGAAGCTAGGAAAAAGTACAAAGAACAATTACATAACGGAAATCGCTAAATTAGGATCTAGAAGCCAAGCATCCCATATACGACACAACTTTTTGCAACGACTCCTAATCCACAAAAACGAGTAAGAAACAATACTATCCCAGCAAATGCACTTCTTCGGCTTTTCTGTAGAGAAAATAGTTGCATTCATGAAGTTCCAAACACACCACCAAACTGTCATAAAAACCACTTGAAGGCAAACTTTCCTATGTTTCAGCATGCAAAGATTGTGAAACCATAAGCACCAATCTGCGTGACTCGCAACAAAAGGAATATTTATCCCCACCACTTAGCAACACCCGTAACAAGATCTGTCACAAAGGAGCATCCAAAGAAAAGATGATCAATCGATTCACCACCTTTCTCACACACAACACACGCAATAGAAGGAATATCAAGCCCTCTTCTCGCCAAATTCCATCTAGTAGGAAGCCCATTAACCGCGATCTTCCAAGCAAGCACATTTAGCTTAATCGGAGCAAGTGAACACCATTTAACCACTGAATCGCCACTAGGAAGACACACCACATCGATAGCTTCCTTAGCCGACGCCACCGAAAAACACCCCGACCCCTCCTTCGCCCACCTCCATCTATCTTGAGAATTGCTAAGCACCACTTTGTTTACAACATCTACGAGATCATCCCATTGCAAGGATTCAACCCCACCTCTAGGAAGTCTCCGAAAAGTAGTAACCCACCCATCTTGTGCTAACTTGTCAAACACCGTAACCTCCTTGCAATCTTCTAAAGCAAAAATTGAAGGGTTTTCTAGCAAACAATGAACAAATAATCTCTTATGGTTCACATGCAACCCTAGAAAGATCTATGTTTTCTTCTATGAAGATAATAAACTAAAGCCTAAAGGAAACAATTATTTCTAAAGATCAAAACTGAGAAAACCAACCTTTTGATCTTATGATCCTTGAAGCTAGCAGCACAAATGTCCTGCCTCAAATGGTGTCACACCCAAGCAATAGAGAAGAGAGTCCAGCAGAGTAATCACAGTGAGAAAAGGCACCAATTATGAGGAGCCAGAGGGTTCCTTTTATAGCCTCCTAGCGTTACACCTAAAACCCTAAGGAGCCTCCAAGTGGGCAAGCCTGTTGACCACTTGGACCAGATCCCTAAACCCTAATTAGGGTTTTCGCCAACCCTAGAGAAGCCTCCAAGGGTGGCGCCACTTTTGGCCCCTGGACTTCTCTTTGCCAGTTATTCAACTATTGAATAAATACAAACCAGTCCTTACACCTTTAATTAATTAATTTAATCACTGAATTAAATCCAATTAATTCTAGATTAAATCTTAATTAATTATTATAGTTTCTAATTAATATATTAACACTTAAATATATTAATAAACCATTTAATTAATTCTATTGATTTATTAAACAATTAATAAATCAACCTTTTACTCTACTGAACTCTATCCTAACCTCCAGCTATGAGGGCAACCCAAATGGACTTTGCTTCAATTAACAAGATAAATATAAATATAAAGTCATGGCTTAGACACCTAATCCAACAAAAATTCCTTGGAATCTAACTTGAAAAGGAACATCCCCACACCAAACATCAATCCAAAACTTGGTATGCTTACCATTACCCACACTAATAGCACAATATTGAAAGAGATCAATTCCTTTGTTCCTCAAATCTTCAACCAAACCAACCAAGTATTACCAAACATAATTATGAGAAGATCTAGGCAAAGTAACTCTAATTCTAGAACCATGAATCGCAGATATGACCTTGGCCTACAAAGACTGCCGTTCAGTCAAGTACCGTCAAATCCATTTAAAAAGAAGAGCTCGATTCAAAGCAAACAAATACTTAACACCCAAACCACCCCTAGATCTCGATGCAAGCACTTTATTCCAAGCAACCCACGACATTTTCTTCTCATTTACATCCGCCCCAATAAAGAATTTGTTTCTCATCGCCTCTAACTTGTTTAAGATACCGTCAAGACCCTTGAAAACGGACATGAAAAAGGTAGGAATCGCGCCAAGGACCGACTTAATTAAAGTAAGTCGACCCCCAACATATAAGGTTCTAACTTTCCACTTTGAAAGTTTAGAATCAACCTTATCAACCACATTTTTCCATGAGTTCAAACGACTCATATTACCTCCCACCATTAGGCCAAGGTAATCAAAATGTAATTTGATCGGCTCACATCCTGTGCTATTCGCCACAAATTGCACCTCCTCAAACGAAACACCCAGCCCCAAAAAGTTTACTCTTCTGCAAATTTATAGAAATACCCGACACAAGATGAAAAACATGTAGAAGAGAAACTAAAGATTCCACATTTTCCTTATCCCATGACCCAATAAAAATAACATCATCTGCATAGAAAAGGTGGGAAATAGAGATCTGATTAGTACCGCCAAACGTGAAGCCATACATCAATCCTCTCTCCATAACTCGTTGAACCATAATATAAAGACTCTCCATCACCAAAATGAAAAGAAAAGGAGATAGAGGGTCTCCCTGTCTGAGACCCCTGGCGAGCTGGAACTGATCCGTAGGGGAACCATTAACTAACACCGAAGAAGTGGAAGATTGCAAACAACTAGAAATCCAACCTCGACATCGCTCACCAAAACCAATTTGCAACATAACTTCATCCAAATGATCCCACCGCACTGAATCATAATCTTTTTGAAAATCAACTTTAAACACAAAATCATTCTCCCTTTTATACTTACACCACGACGCCAACTCGTTAAGAATGAACGGACAATCCAAAATCTGCCTACCTTTAATAAAAGCAGACTCCTCTTTACTAACAATACCATCAATAACAGTGGCTAACATATTAGCTTAAAGTTTGCCAATTATTTTATATTGGCAACCAATCAGCCTAATAGGTCTATAATCTTTAACAAATTTAGGTTGCTGCACTTTAGGAATCAAGGCAATAAAAGACGCATTACAACCACCAGGAAATTTCCCCATATTAAAAAAGAACTTTACCGCATCAACCACCTCAGATTTAACCAAATACCAAAACTTTTTGAAAAATTCGAAAGTAAAACCATCTGGCCCTTGAGCTTTGTCAGAACCACAATCCCAGACCGCCCTTTTAACCTCCTCCATCGTAACCTCAGACTCCAAACCCTGCGCCTGCTCAACAGACAAAACACAAGAAAAAGTTGATCCACCTGTGGTCTAACCCAGTCAGGTTTAGCAAATCTCTCCACAAAGTGCTTTCTAAACTCCTCTTTCACCAACTTTGGCTCTTTAATCCAACGACCATCAGAAAAAAAACACCACGAACAGCCGTGTTCCTTCTTCTTTTATTAAGAATGGCATGAAAAAATTTACTATTTTCATCCCCCCAATAGGCCACTTCACTTTGGCTTTTTTAGCCACATCAAGAGTTTCAATTCTATTTATATCCACCAATTCTTTAGCCAATAACATTCTATTCTCCATATCTCCACTAACCCCTCCCCCAATATCAGCTTTCTTGTCTATCTCCACCATATCTTTTTGAATATCCTTCTTCCTTTTATTTCTTTTCTGCAACTTATCATAATTCCATACCTTTAAATTTTTCTTCAAAATCTTTAGCTTTTCTTTCATCTTCACCATGGCATTCGCGTGATTACAACCATCATTACTCCAAGAATCCTCTACCACCTGCATAAAGTCATATTCTAAAAACGAAGAATGAAAAAGACGAAACGGGGTAGGACCATAATCAAGATCATAATCTCTAAGAAAAATCGGTCTATGATCCGAAAGATGCTTATCAAGAATAATTCCCGATAGATTAGGAAAAAAAGACAACACACCTTCCGAAACCAAAAATCTATCCAGTTTACTCATCTTCCCCGCCACCTTATCCGACCAAGTAAAAGAATACCCCCTAGTTGAACATCAACCAAACTACCCGTACGAATAAAATCATTAAAATCATCGACTTGTCTTTTATTAAAACACGAACCATACCGCTCAAAATCAAACCGAACCACATTAAAATCACCCATCACGATAACCTCACCTTCCCACGAATCCAAAACCCCACCAATAGTAAGCCATAAATCTTTTTTATCATTAGCATTTTGAGGAGCATAAACCGTAATGATCAAAAAATAAAATTCATCTCCTCCCCAACAGCCTTCCAACATCACAAAAGCATCCTGTATTACTCGTTTTTTACACTTGAACACCCCTTTATCTCAAATACAAAGTATACCGCCAGAAGCTCCCCTCGACGGACTCACCGAGTACTCAAAAAATGAATTACCCCATAACCTCCAAGCCAACAAAGGAGAAATACGACCCTTCTTTTTCTGTTGGATAGCCACAAAATTCACATTATGAACACCACACAAATAATAAACCCACCACTTCTTCCCTTTACCTCCCAATCCTTGTACGTTTAACGACAAAATATTCATTTAAAAACATCACCAGCTCTAATTTTTTTGAGAAAAATCTTCAAATCTTTTTCACAACCTGCCATACGAAGCCCGCTCGCCTGACCCATTTCAATAAACCTGTTAAATTGATCCATAAGCGACATAGCATCAACATGAGATTTAGGAGGAATCATTGAGTCAGCATTTTCGGATTGTGTACCAAAAACTCCATCTAACGGACCAATAACCGACTGACAATCATTATCTTGTTCACCCTCTCTAAAATTCAGCAAGTTACTTGGAATGTGTGGTTTTGTTCGCACACCACCAACCGAGTCCTGCCAAGAAGCAACCCTGCTTACCCTACACTCTTGCTCATCATCAGACGTGATAGCCTGACGGGATAGCAGGTCAGACAACCGGGAAAAATTCACCGGGTAAGTAACAGCATGTGAAGAATGATGTTGGGTCGGCCTCTGTTGGCACCAGTGTTGCAAAAGACGCTAGACGCTCCCAGGTCGGTGGACTAGCGAGTAGCGATTACTCGGCTAGGCGGGGAGTACTCGGACGAGTACTCGGATAACGTAAATTATAAAGAAATTAAGTTTGGGTAAATTATATATATGACAAATATTATAAGTTCATTAGATTTATAACAAAATAGATGAATATCAATTAATTTAGGGGTTTATTTTCAGTCAACAAACCGAGGAAATCCAAGGAATTTTCGAGGAATTCCTAGGAAATCCGAGTAATAGCTAATCCGATTTATTAGACCGATTCTTGAAAAATCGCCAAGGTACCTAGCTGAGTCCGAGTACCCACCTGAGTCGGTCGAGTTTTACAACACTGGTTGGCACTCAACCTCGTCAACCCCCTCCCTCGCGAAAAAAGGTGGGGTAAATCCAGGTGGGAAAGAATTGTCATTAGCCATCTCCTTTGAACAACAATTATTAACATCCCCCTTCTTGCAAATTAGATCATCTAAACCAAATGGGTCATCCAATGGGCTTTTTACACCTTCCCTGTTATCATTAGCAAACGAATCAGGAACATGAACGGACTCGTCGTCATCATCTTCAGATCTTCCATCTTTCACCAAATCATCTCCCTCATTATTCATGAAACAATCATCTTCACCTTCAACATCCACCTTTTCATTTAAGACAGTGTCCTTTACCACAAATTCTGGAACCCAACCCGTAATTTCCTTAGCCCGTATCTCTGTCACCTTCCCTTCAAATACAACTTTGCAAGATTCAGAAATAAGGTTTGTTAAGATCGTTTTAACACACATGGGAACACTATATCTATTGGTACCCTTCGCATCCTCAAAATAAACAAGATCACCCCATTGCCTAGCCACTCTAACAAACGTGTTTTTGGTCCACAACAAAAGCAGTATACCCTCCACATCTATCCATATCACTCTCTCCTTGACTTCAAAATCATCAGCTCAATCCTTTACTTCAACAAACCACGAAGCAATACCTTGGTGAGATTTGAAACTATCACATGCATGCAAAGACTGGAATGTAATAGCAATCTAAAAGCCACCCAAATATTTGAACTGGAGCCCATCAAAACCTTCATTTGAACATATCGACTGAATATTTGGGATAGACCCAAATTCTTTAACGCAAGCCATTAAAGTAAACACATTAGATTAAACATTCACACACTCCTGATCCAACACAATCATAGTTTTAGATCCTACCTCATTTTCCTGCACAATTCCTTGCGTCCCCCCACGAAGGACTTCTGCATAATTCCTAATTCCATTATTACGCACAGGTGGCCCTACCTTTCTTACGTGTGCATCATTAGTAGGCAAAACATCCTGTCTATTAACATTACCGACACTCCTATCAAACCTTGCAACATTGGCAAACAATCTAATCTTTCCAATCCAAATTGAATTCAGATTATTAACAAAGTTTTGCACATCACCATTCTTGACAAATCTAACAAAAGCAAAATGCTTACCGGCTTTTGAAAGTTTTTTCGGAATTAAAACATCATTGACTGCTCCATACTTCTCACATGTCTGCCTCAGTTCTCGAATAGAAAAATGTGAAGGGAAATACGTGATAAAAATGTTGTAAGACACCTTAGCATTAAGAGTTTCATCCGTAACTCTATCTCCATTCCTTCCGGTCGGTCCCATCCTATCAAACACACTTCTACGAGCAACCATCTCCCTTCAATTCTGCACCGATCACCACTTCAAACCACCAATGGAATACACCAGCCCCGCCGTCGTTTGAATCCGCCGGAGAAAAGACACCCGAAATCGCCGGAGAAAAGAAGAACAAAATCGCCGGAGAAAAGAAGAAGAAGAAAATCCCCGCCGGCGTAACCCGAAATCACCGAAGAAAAGAAGAAGAAAATCCCAGCCGACATTTGAACCTGCCGGAGAAAAGGGGCAGACGGCGTCAACATAACCCGGAAATCGCCGGAGAAGAAGGAAGCGTTTCCACCTCAAATGTTATATTTTGTAGTTTATAGGTTCTTTTACCAAATTGTTCACCATATCCTCGTTTTAACGAATATACTTGCATGCACGAGTTTTTTGTATAACTGTCTAACACATGTTATTTCCTGCATTGTAAAATTTGTTTCAAGTTCCTGTAATTGATCCAAACAAAGTCAAATATTGGTTACATCTTTAGTCTACCAGGATAAAAATCAAATATTGTGGATTAATTTATGTTCAAACTTTGGGGTTTTGATTCAATGTGGTTTTATAATTCTGAAATGATATTTTCTACATATTTTCTAAACTTTGTTGCTCATTTTCTTCTTAATTTGTTATAAAATATGTAGAAATAAGATATTATGAAAGTACAATGCTATTTTCCACATATTAACTAAACTTTTTTTGATAATTTCATTTTTTAACTAAAAGATATGCACGAATGATGATATTTTCTACATATTTTCTAAAGTTTGTTGCTCTTTTTCGTTTTCGTGGAAAATAGAATTTTAGCATCAAACTTTGGTCATTTTCCTTTTTTAGTCTTCCATTACATCAATTTTAAGAGAAATTGATGGTGGTGGACAAAGTTAAAATAGAGAAAAGTAGAGGTGTTGTGGGAAGGAGCGGAGATGTAATCGGTGCAGTGACGGATATTGTTGAAATTACATCTAAAACCATATCAGACAAATTAAAATAAAAAATAAAAAGCGTTACCTGGTGTAATCGGTGGAACTTGTTCTCGAGCAGCGGCATGAAAAAGGGCCACAAACAACCAGTTCCCTTAGGGTTCCTCCTTCATGGATCCTTCTAAAGCCGATTCAGAGAAGAAATGGCAAGGGTCGTAATCAGTTTTTAGAGAAAGAAATAGGAAGAGAATAAGAGACAATCAAACAATTGATAAATAATTAGGGCAGTTGAACGAACGAAAGCGATGGTGGAAAACACTAAGATATTCTCTTAGTGGTCGAAAGTGGCGGTGATATTGGGGAAGAATACACGTAGCTAACCAAAATAGAGGAAGCTCATTGGGTCGTGCATAGGGAGGACTAGTATAGTTGAGGGACAGGGGCGGCCTGGTGGCTAAAATGGTGATTAGCCCACCAATGCAAATCTGCCCACTCAGTTCATTCATCACCGAGATACACCTCTACAAGAAAAAGGAAGCAAAATCGGGAATAGGCGGGACGACCCTCTTTGATTTGGGTTTATCGGGTTAGGTTGTTCAAGGTTGATTGTATCGGTTGTGTTTGGGATAATTTCGGGTGTTTCCGGAATTTCTTGTCGGGTATCGGGTCTTGACTCGGTCTCGATATCCGTCCCACTCGAAGAGTCGGATTGATTTCCCAACGCCACGGTGGCACCGAAACTTTGACCTTTTCAAAGCCTCGTTTCCTTCCTCAAGCGTTTTGCTTCTTTTTCGATTTCCGGATTGAATTCCAATATACCTGTTCGAAGGGATCTGGGCATAGAAAAACAAACTGATTAAAAATACCAATCCCCGGCAACAGCGCCAAAATTTGGTGGTTGTCGAGGCCAACAAAAATAAACCCTATATCTAGTACACAAATTTGCGTATAGCGGTAAAGGATCGTATCCACGGAGATTGGTTCAATTTGTAAATCAATGCGATCAATTCAGAACGATATATATTTTTAAACAAAATAAAATAAAAAGGGGGGTTTGATTGGTTTAGTTAAAAGTAAAAAAACGAGAATAAGTCACAAATTTTGGCGAAATGATTTCAATAAAAACAAGTAACTTAAAAGAGTGAAATTCAATAATGGGTAAAAGATCAATATTGGGATTATAATCTAAGCACAACTAGTTCATTTATCATCATGGTTTATGGTGCAATGTCTTAATTCAACCACATTGGCTATAACAATTCAAAAGCTTGAGTCATTTAGACCCTCTTAATTCATAAAGACATTAGAAAAGCTCTTAATATCCGTCTTAATCAAAATCATGACTCAAATAAGCATTTGGTTCAAATAAGTTGATTAGCATTAAGTTCCAAGAGTCACCAATCCTAAACAAAAGTTACAAAAGCTTGCACTTTAATTTTTAGAGAATAAAATCTTATGATTATTTATGAGATAATAAGCATCCATAAAAACCATTTGTTACCAAATTACTTCTAAAATCAATTACGTAATTAAGGAAGTAATTAACAATAATCATCCAAGCATTTAAACCATGGAAATAAACACAAGAATAATCATAGAGTTTCAAACAAAGATTTCATTCATGGATGAACTTCAACTCATAAAACCATTCAAAATGCTCTAGTTGCTCAAAGATAATCACCCAATATTGAAATTAAGAGTTTTAGCCAAACATAACTAAAACAATAAACAATAAATTGCTTAAAAATGTACCAAACATAGAAGTTAATTCAAGAAATGGTGGAGCAAAGTCTTCTTCTCTTTCAAAGCTTCCAAACTCTCCCGCCATTGAGGGTAAAAACCCTAACATAAAACCCACTTGAAAATTACGAAAATATCCTCCATTCCCTTTTTGCTCGGCCGAGTGAGAATTTCCTCCATGGAATGAGCGGGCCGCACAAAGTGAAACAAAATTAAACAGACTCTCTAATTGAAATTATGCGAAAGTGTGCGGGCAGAGAAACATTTGCTCACAAAAGTGTGCAGCCAGCACACTTTGGTTTTGCCTCAAATTCTTATTGCTCGATCGAGTGACGTGGTGTTCTTGCAGTTGCTCGGTCGCACAAAAGACGTAGCTCATCTCTTTTCCTTTAATTTCAACCACACTTTGTATTGTCTGAGTTTGTTAGGCCGAATGGAATTGTGCTCTAGCAATTATTCGATCGCACACTAATTTTCCTTGTTCATTTCTTCATTCACTCGGTCGCACACTCCTCGTGTGCATGGGTTCTCGACTTCATGTTGGGCTCCTTCCAGTTCCAGCCCATGTTGTTTTTGCTTCATAATCCCAGCCTACATTTCTGTATTTAATCCATCCAAAGATCTATCAAACATCCAAAACTTGTCTTCAATTAGCCCACACGTTGCGTTGAATATTCCATCCCGTTTCGATCGTCTAAAAAATCTGCAATTACACGTAAAAACTCGAAACCACCCGATATAGTCATAAAATAAGATAAGATGAAAATATGAATGATAATTAAATTAAAACCACTAAAAAAATGCTAAAATAAACTATAAAAAGAAGTAAATAAAATGCACCTATCAGAGTCATCCCTCTTGACGCGCCGATGCACTTTTTGAAACGTTTGAAAAACAATCAAACGTGCTCAACAAGCCAAAAATAGATCGACTTCACCTTCATATATTTCGATGACATGTCTAAGTCCAGGTGTCAATTGTCATGGTATACTTTGCTGACTTGGCATCCCCAAGAGCATCACTTCTTAATTTCTAGAGTCCCATTTGCTAAAAATCTAAGCACGAAGATGATTGTGGAGTCTTGGAGTCGTTGACGACCAGAAGGTTGATTTTGGTACTTCTTTTGGCTTCTCATATTAGAACACGTCTTAGGAAAACCAAATATTTCCTGTTTTGAAGTGATTTTACTGAACCTCTCCTTCATCCCAAATTACTAAAACATCATCTTCATCGCTATTTTTCAGATGCTGTACGAAATGACTTTTAATGTTTATATAAACATATTTATCATACAAAAGGACCCCCAATTGACAAAGGTGCATAAGATAGCTTCTCTTTGTCATGTAACACTTTCTTTTTTCCATTGAAGTTAGAGGGAAAGGATCAGGCATATGTAGCTGCCACACCAGCTACATTGTAATCTCCAGTTCTCCACCACCCGTCTCCGGTTCTCCACCACCAGCAATATAAACATTAGTCCTTTTTATATATCAGCACACAAATAGGCGTAAATATAAAATTCCTATGACATTTTTTATTGATAGACACTTTATATGGTGATGTGACATCTTTAAGATGTTCAAGCAGAACGTAAGGATGAGAGGACGTTCTATAAGAAGTCTACAAGAAAGAGGGTGAAGGTTTATTACAGAAACAACGTTTCAAATCCCTAAAAATAATGTTACCTCAATCACATATTCATTTTAAAATAAAGATTTAAGTATGTATATGTGGGCAAAGTCTCTCAATTTATGATTATTCACATATATGGCAGGCATTCATGTTTTTTGCACTAACAATAGGCCGAGAGCGAGTTAGTGTCCTGTGTTTTCTGGGACAGCCAAAAGTCAAGATATTCTTATGAAAGTAATGTTAATGATTTGTTTTTCAAGAAATAAATAGTCACCACCAAATCATAGTATGCAGAACAATACTGAGGAAAACTTTCTAAAGCCCCACCAAGCAATATTTGTGATGCAAAGCAATATTTGTGTTGCATCAGGAAACTGAAAAAAAAAACATAATAATATATATTTTTATATGACAGAATCTAACCTTGTCTCCTTCCTTGATCATGACTCACATGCCTTGAGGTTCATACACTTAGCTCTAAAAGGGCCTCTAATTGTAGTCCCTTTTTCATTAGTTTGTCCTTAAACCATGTTTAATGGCTATTTGCTACATAACTTTCTTCACATTTACATTCAACTAATCAACATATATAATAAGTGGCATGCGTTTTCGGGTTTCTAAAAAAATGTAAAACCATAGGATTCAAAATAACAACAAATAAAAGCTATTATGTAAAGATAGAAGTAGTTAACAGATTAAATATTCAACTTACAGAAGAAAGGTTAGAATTACCCTTGCATTGTGAACATAGAGATTCTTTTATCGTCCTGGTTGCACACTCATTTACATGGTAGAGCCTACGTGTCAAATAAGTAACCATGGTATGTTAAACAATGTGATTATAACTTTTCTTTTTTATATCTCAAAATTTACTATAATATTATGAGTTTCCGGTTATAAAAAACTTGCTAACCATTTATAGTTACCAACACAATGGCATCGAACAAGCACATTCCAATTAACTTGTTGGTAAATTCAATGATAGTCACCTGGCGTCAGGTGTATATCACAATATAATAAACCTTTCATTGGACTGCAACCAACACAAATAATCATTGTTTAGTAGTACCTACAGTTTATCAATGTATATTTTTAATAATATATTTACCGTGATGAAGTAAATGAAAGCATCCACCATGAGTCACTGCTCTCATCTTTGAGTTTCTTTTCTTCTTGCAAACTACCATCTCCATGTGCAGATATAAGACGGACGAAACAACCTGCATCTAAAAGGGAAGACATATAGAATAAGAGAACCATTCAGCTTGCTCAATCACAACTTATTATTTTAGCTTGAATACATATCATCGCAACATTAACAATACTTAATAACATTTGAAAATTAAAGGAAATTCATTAATAAAGTACGGTTAATGGCAATACCTTCTTGAAATTATCGAGTCTCCTTTTGAAGTCCCCATATCCCCTTCACTGCAACTACTAAGCACCTAAATAGATGAAATAAATCAAAGCCAATCCATAGGCATGAAATCAGTAACTAGAGGCCTCATACTATTATAACTCCATTAGTTAGCCACATCTAAAATATGGAGCCTTAGTTCAGGATGGGGAAAAAGGCGAGAAGAGAAGTGTGTACGCTACCGGGAGTAAATCGACTGTGACACAGGGCCAACAATATCCAAACCCAACTTGCGATCTTTAGCTCATTATATTAAGTTGTTCTTTTGGATTCAGTAAAAAAGATTCGACATATAGCTAATGAGGTCAAGTCATTTTCACATTAAGTCAAAAAAAAGAAGAAATAACATCATACACGAGTTAAAGAACAATTGATAAGAGAAAGAGAGGGCACCTATCCATGGTTTACAAGGGCCAATATACATAGTGAC
>CM042013.1:50305904-50375904 GCA_023525715.1 Cichorium intybus | reverse complement strand
TGTATAATTAATCAGCTTTGGTTCCATTTTTTTATAAAAAAAAAGTACTTTCTTGGTTTTGCAGCTCTCGACTGAGTCTAAAATTTGCAAGGATTGAATTAGCAAACTCAGAGAAATAATGAACCAGAAAAGATCCTGCAACAAGCTGAATCATCAGATTTTATATGACAATTACACAGATGTAAACACACACGTATAACACTCTATTCCATTCAACAACTAAAATAAAGATTCCCATGTCTATTAATCTAAAGGAAATTGAAGCAAATAGCAGGACACTTAACATATAGGGGAGAATTATGGTGGCCCTTTGTCCAAGTGTTTAGCCTGTAATTTGGACTTGAAGTTCATACCACTTTCAGATTCATGCAACTGTTGTAAATTTAGCGAAGATTCAAGAACACGAAGTAATAGGTTTTTGATTTTAAAGAACTGATATTGACTTACTTTGTCGTATTTTTTAAGAATCTTCCTGAGGGAGATAACATTTATAATCAAAAATTGGATTAACATCAATCCCTTGTGCACAAGTGCTTCGTGATCATCTTTGAAACATTGAAACACCCAACATAACAATATTTGGATTCCAGGAATGAAATGATGATGAACAAGCTGATTAACTCTGAAACTAAAATTTTCAGTTATCTTCGTAGCTTTCGTCGTTAATTCAGAAAATATCCAATCGCATCCTGTAAAAGCAACAGATACAACGAAAATGTTTCGAGATCGTCTTCTAATTCAAGTATTAAGAGCCGAGAATTCATTTCTAGTTCTTTAATCGTAACAGTCACTTTAGGGATATGATAATTTTGGGTTTAATCGATGATGCAACAAAACTAGAAGAGCTTAATTAAACTTACGATGGCAGGATTGATGAAGAAGAATCTCATTGGGATCGTCTTAGGAGTTTCCATCGTCATGAGAATCAGTAGAAGCTCCATCATGTCTATGATTCTTGCAAAAGTTCAAATCATTCTTCAGCTGGAAGTGGCGGTTCTGCTGCAGCGTTGCAAGTGGCGGTTCTGCTGCAGCGCCGGTAGCCCTAATACGCCTGGTGAAGAAAGAAGTCAAGGGTATACGGCTGGTGAGGAGGGAAGATGTGATCACGTGAACCCTATTGGGTCCTCCTATAGATCTCCCCCTCTATATATGAGGGGGTAGACTGCAAATGTGTCAATTCAAATATATCACGGTTGATGAGTTTTGGGAGTCAATCAAGTCATAATGGGTTTTCTTATTCCCAAATGTTTTCATGAAATAATAACGTGTATATATATATATATATATATATTAGTTTAAAATCCGTATGTTACACGGTTGATGATTAAATAAAGTTTTATAATAAGAACTTTTTTGACTTTATATACTTGGCAAGAAAATATATTTTTGAATCATTTAATTTGATATGTATTGAAAATATGACTTAAAAAACAATAACAAATAATATCAAGATTTATATATTTCTTAAAATGGAAATGAATTATGTAGTGATAAACAAAACCCAGAATTGTTCTATAGTTTTGTCTTTTAAATTATATAATATTGATATAAATAAACAAAAATACTTCGGCATAAATTTTGAAAGACTTTTTTATATACAATATTTGAATTTTTGTTTGTTTAAAAAAAGATTTTCAAAAATATACGTAATTTATTGAAAATTTGTTAATATACTTTCAGTTCGAAATTTTTTCAATTATTTATGTCTATTGCAATAATTAAATATTTATATGATATTTTTATATGAAAAAGGTTATAAATAAATAATATAAATGATAAAACAATATTACACCATCACAAAAAATCTCGATTACGTGACTAATTCCAATTTTCGACGCTCAAAAATGTGTTCGCTGATAAGAAATCAAAATCAAACGCGTATTTCCAATTTTCGATAGCCACTACAACTTTCGATTGAGCTATATGATAAGAAATCAGAATCGCCTTCAATGAAATTGAGTTCGTTGTTCGACCATCGTCATCCAAATCGAGAATCGAACCTGCCGTTCGTCTTCATCAAACCTTAGCCTTCGAGTTCGCCTAATTTCCTAGCCTTCAAGATCGAGAATATGGTAATCTCCTAATTTGAATCGGTATGTCCATGTATATCGTTTTTAATGTCTGTAAGTTGTTCTTATATGCAGAAATTGGGTTGTGATGTTGGTTGATAGCTTGGCTTCTTAAAGCATCAGATCGAAACCCAAAAACGGAACAAAGAGAAGAGAAGGAGATTACTAACCGGACAACGATCTGTAGATTTGTCAATGGAATCGGTTGATTGGAAAATTCGTTGGATATGAAGAAATGGAAGTTTTCTGAACAGGTTTATTGGGCATTTTTTGAAGAACAGAATTAGCGTATTGGTACGTATATCAGGTTTTATTTGACGAACTAAGCTACTTGAAAAGACGTATGTGCATTAAAATTTCTCAATATCCCTCCAAATTAGCACAGAAGATTTTCGGTATTATAAATTATGGTCCTAAAAATTAGCATACACAATTATTTAGATTGTGTTTCATACAAATTATATCCCTTAAAATTAGCACGGGAGATTTTCAGTATTATGACTTTTCCAACGGGAATCCACCATTCCTTCATTTTAAAGGGTATGTGTGTATATCCTTTGATATGTTTACATTATGTCTGAATTCGACTGGTATGGTACATCATCTGCAAAAAGAATCAGATTTGTTTGAATGTTAAAATTTAAAGTAGAATGCTATAATACACTACATATTCTAGTTTATATGTTTTATATAATCAGTAGTAAATAGCAACAATAAAAATTATTGAAAAATAAATAATTCTCTTACAAATTAAGTACTAAATAGGAACATACTTCAGATGCTATAAAACAAAGCTACATTGCTTTTGATTATGTGTTAATGAAAGTACGATGTTATAAAAAAAAGAATTTAGCTATAGAAATAAATAATGAAATAAAAAATATCAAATTATCTATCAATAGGACCAACAATGGAAAATAATATAAAACAGACACACAGACACACAAAATCACACAGTAACAGAAAAAAAAAAGTTTTGCAGTTTTGGTCCCTGTCTGGTTCGATCTGAAAAACACACATACATGTCAACAAATTTGTGAAGTATCAATAGGACCAAAACTGTAAACAATTTGAAATATGGCAGTACGACCAAAACCGTGTTTTTGAAATATGTGAACATTTTAAAATATGTAAAAGTAGGCTGTTATAATATCAAAACAAAATTAAAAAAATATATGTAATTATCTGTATATATATATATATATATATATATATATATATATATATATATATATATATATATATATATATATATATATATATATATATATATATATATATATATATATATATATATATATATATATATATATATATATATATATATATATATATATATATATATATATATATATATCTACAGATAATTACATATATTTTTTTAATTTTGTTTTGATATTATAACAGCCTACTTTTACATATTTAAAATGTTCACATATTTGAAAAACCCACCCTCCCACACACACAGAATCACACAGTAACAGACGAAAAATATGTAAGTAAATTGCTATTAACGTAAAAAAGTAAACGAAAAAAAATCAAGAAAAATGCAGAAACATACACAAAGTGTAGGTGTATGATGCCGTTCCAGTGATAAAATATGGAAAAAAAATTTAACGAAGAAAACTTAAAAAACCAAATAAAATGACAAATATTAAAGTAGGTTGCCATTAAAGAAACATAAAACGGAAAAAATTAATTTTTTTTGCAGATTTGGTCCGTGTATGGTTCGAGCTCAGAAACACATACACAATGTGTGTGTGTGTTGCAGTCCCACCAAAAAAAGAAAAAAAATAATGATAAAATGACAAATACCAAAGTAGGTTGCCATTAAAGGAAAAAAACGGAAAATATTAAAAAAATAAACTTTTTACAGATTTGGTCCTGGTCTGGTTCGAACTCAGAAACACACACACACAATGTGTGTGTGTGTGATGCAGTTCCACCAAAAAAGAGAAAAAAATAAACACAAAATCACAAATATGAAAGTAGGCTGCCATTAAAGGAAAAAAAACTAAAAAATTCAACTTTTTGTAGATTTGGAGCGTGTCTAGTTCGAATTCAGAAACACACACACAATGTGTGTATGTGTTGCAGTCCACCAAAAAAAAAGAAAAAAATAAAGACAAAATGACAAATATGAAAGTAGGTTGCCATTAAAGAAAAAAACTGAAAATATTAATTTTTTTTTTAACTTTTTGCATATTTGGTCCGTGTCTGGTTCGAACTCAAAAACACACACTCAAAAAGTGTGTGTGTGATGCAGTTCCACACAATATGAAATGAAAAAGAAATTACCGATAAAAATTAAAAACAGCGAATAAAAAGAGGTTACTTTTATAAAAATGCATACAAACAAAAAACTAAAAGTAGATTGCTTCAATAACACAATGTGTGTATGTGTGTGTGATGCTATACAACATAAATCAGAATATAAACGATTTCTGGTATCGATCACACAGATATGCACACACACACACACTATCACAAAAACGATTATTAGATTTGTCAGTTGCTCCGTTTCTGTGTTTATAAAAAATTCTCACGGTGTGTGTATGTGTTACAGATATCATGATCAAAAAGGATAAAAACTATACCTTAAAATTGTGTTGCAGGTGGATAAGAAGCAAAGGTAGAAAAGTAGTTGTCGAGAGAGAAGGAGGCAGAGAATGCAGAGACGCAGGAAGGAGGATGAATTTCGGATTATTATAATGAAAAAGATATAGCGTAAGGTATAGATAGTTTTTAATTTAGAACTGATAGGATGGATAGCTTATTTTTAGGAACGGTTGAAATATAGATTGAATTAATTTGCTTATTTTTAGGAACGGTTTAAATACAGATTGAATTAATTTGAAACACTGATTTTTAGGGATTTATTTGGCTGTAAACGATGCATAGAATTTTAGGCGGGAAAATAAGTTTTCTGAGAATAATAGAGTGACACGTGGCAAGTAATGGTCTTAAAATACTGCCAAGTGGCACTTAGAGGCTTGCTTTATTAGGATGTATATATATATATATATATATATATATATATATATATATATATATATATATATATATATATATATATATATATATATATATATATATATATATATATATATATATATATATATATATATATATATATATATATATAGGGCTCGAACTCGAGCTTGACTCATTAAATTTGCGAGCCTCGATCCTGAACTCGGTTCGTTTAATATTTATTAATAAATAAATTAATATTTTATTGTTAAATTAATATATAAAATAAAAAATAAAACATTTATTATATAAAATATATAGGCTCGTTTAAGCTCGCGAGCTTGTTTAGGTGATGATAGTGATAGAGGTGGTGGAGTTGGCATTAGCGGTTGCGGTGGCGGTGACAGCAATAAAATATTAATATATTTATTAATAAATATTAAACGACATGAAAAAAATATGTGTTCCAAATTTAATCTCGCAATCTCAAAGAGTATTAATGACTTTTAGGAAAGGATTTTGGAAATACCTTCATAAAAGCACATTAATGAACTTTTATTTTTTAGAAAGAACATTAATGAACTTTATAATTTTTAGGGAAATTCAAAATTATGAGAAAATGACATGTGGCCAAATGAATATGGTGGTGACATGTGGCTTTGAGTTACTTATTTATTAGGATAGTATATATATATATATATATATATATATATATATATATATATATATATATATATATATATATATATATATATATATATATATATATATATATATATATATATATATGTTGTAATATTATATACGCCGTTTTATTATATATAAATAAAAAATAAATAAACAAAATTTAAACTAGAACCCATTTGGCCATTTCCCTCAAATCATAAAACGTCACAATAGAGGGGAGATGGACAGAGTTTGCCTTATAGAAGTTGTCCAATTACCTTTATTTAATATTTAATTTAAATTAAATTAATTTAAAATGAATTTATAAAACGTCACAAAATACATTTTCAATTGGTATGTATGTATGTATGTATGTATGTATGTATGTATGCATGCATGCATGCATGCATGCATGCATGCATGCATGCAATTGGTATGTATGTATGTATGTATGTATGTATGTATGCATGCATGCATGCATGCATGCATGCATGGATGGATGTATGTATGTATGTATGTATGTATGTATGTATGTATGTATGTATGTATGTATGTATGTATGTATGTATGTATGTATGTATGTATGTATGTATGTATGTATGTGTTCTTTTGAGAACTCAAAAATACATGAGATCTTGATGACGAATTCTGGACCACAAGATCAAAAAATTCAAAGGTTAAGATGAAAGATGGCATTTTTGTAATTAATAACAAATTCGATGGTATTTTTGGTATTCATGAAAAGCTGGCAGGGGTATTATAGAGATTAAAAAATATCATTAAAATAAATCCCAAAAAATCAGCATAATTAATTTTAAATACACACTCTCTCTCCCATTAAAAAAGGAAAAAAATCATCCCTCTTTTTCTCTCTCCTCTTTCGTCTTCCTCTCGATCCTGTGAAGAACCACCATCAACGCTTCTTTTGCTATTCGAAGTCGTCTGCATCCACTCAGATTTCCATGAACTTTTGTGTTTCTTCTTCTCTTATTAACACACATTCTGCTTCTTTTTATCTCTTGAACCTAGCCACTTAAGGAAGTCTTTATGTGCCCTGCCTCCGCCGTCGTCGCTAATGAACAACCGATCGGCATAGGTCAAACGCATGTCGTGTAGACGATCATCTCATGTCAAACGTCGGTCAGTTCTATCGCATGTATGATTACAATTTAGAGTTTGTTCACGATTTCCGATTTTAATTTATGGGTTTTGTTTCCGATTATCGGAATTTGTTTCCGATTACAGATTTTATCTCCATTCCTGCAACCAAAGAATTAATTTACAATGGCAAGACTGCTTGGATTTCCTCGTCGATTTATGTAAGCATTGTAGTTGGATTTCCTTGTGCCCTAGCCGTCTTATAAGGTTTGTGATAAGTTTTCATGCGTTAATTTAATAAGTGGTCAATTTTGTGACTTTACATGATTTTTTTCCTTTGCAAGTTTTCTAAATATACTACAGTTGCTTTTGATTTCGTCTGAAGAAAAAGATGACGCTGATTATAATGAATTTATGTTGCAAATTCAAATTGACCAATTCCGCAATTTATGAGGTCTGTTGTATTTGTAAAGTCCATTTTGGTAATTAATTTGAGTTTATAAAGTAAAAGAAAAGTAGGGTTTGTCGTTAATGTTTATATCTTGTTTTGCTTCTTGAATTGATTTCCTAGGTTTTACGTTGTGTTATTTTCCATTTGTAATTAGATTTTGATTTCTCCACTCACTTGACATGATTAGTTTTGTGAGCTATGACTAAACCTGAACTTCGCATGCTCATGTGATTTTATAAGTATTTTGTTTTCTTAGAATTGAGAGATTATAGAAGTTTTTGATCTCGTTAGCGTCATAGTCATGTTTTTTTGATTTGGTTAACTTTTAAAAGAATTAAATTTCTGGATACTTTTTTTGCTGATATACACATGTGCACATGTACATTTGTGCACAAATCATATCATATTTCTGGTTGGAAAAATTGTTAGGTGGGTGTATTGTGACAACTAAAAATTTTGTATAAATAAGAATTAAGGGTAAGTACATTTGATGGTAAGAAGGATTGATGTCACATATATTAAATATACAATAGAAGGGGCAAAATAGTCCAGGAATGTGAAAATATGGAAAGTTATGTTTAAGACCATTTTCAATTGATCTTTATGTATGTATGTATGTATGTATGTATGTATGTATGTATGTATGTATGTATGTATGTACATATGTACGTACGTACGTACGTACGTACGTACATACGTATGTATGTATGTATGTATGTATGTGTTCTTTTGAGAACTCAAAAATACATGAGATCTTGATGACGAATTCTGGACCACAAGATCAAAAAATTCAAAGGCTAAGATGAAAGATGGCATTTTTGTAATTAATAACAAATTCAATGGTATTTTTGGTATTCATGAAAAGCTGGCAGGGGTATTATAGAGATTAAAAAATATCATTAAAATAAATCCCAAAAAATCAGCATAATTAATTTTAAATACACACTCTCACTCCCATTAAAAAAGGAAAAAAAAATCATCCCTCTTTTTCTCTCTCCTCTTTCGTCTTCCTCTCGATCTTGTGAAGAACCACCATCAACGCTTCTTTTGTTATTCGAAGTCGTCTGCATCCACTCAGATTTCCATGAACTTTTGTGTTTCTTCTTCTCTTATTAACACACATTCTGCTTCTTTTTATCTCTTGAACCTAGCCACTTAAGGAAGTCTTTATGTGCCCTGCCTCCGCCGTCGTCGCTAATGAACAACCGATCGGCATAGGTCAAACGCATGTCGTGTAGACGATCATCTGATGTCAAACGTCGGTCAGTTCTATCGCAGGTATGATTACAATTTAGAGTTTGTTCACGATTTCCGATTTTAATTTATGGGTTTTGTTTCCGATTATCGGAATTTGTTTCCGATTACAGATTTTATCTCCATTCCTGCAACCAAAGAATTAATTTACAATGGCAAGACTGCTTGGATTTCCTCGTCGATTTATGTAAGCATTGTAGTTGGATTTCCTTGTGCCCTAGCCGTCTTATAAGGTTTGTGATAAGTTTTCATGCGTTAATTTAATAAGTGGTCAATTTTGTGACTTTACATGATTTTTTTCCTTTGCAAGTTTTCTAAATATACTACAGTTGCTTTTGATTTCGTCTGAAGAAAAAGATGACGCTGATTATAATGAATTTATGTTGCAAATTCAAATTGACCAATTCCGCAATTTATGAGGTCTGTTGTATTTGTAAAGTCCATTTTGGTAATTAATTTGAGTTTATAAAGTAAAAGAAAAGTAGGGTTTGTCGTTAATGTTTATATCTTGTTTTGCTTCTTGAATTGATTTCCTAGGTTTTACGTTGTGTTATTTTCCATTTGTAATTAGATTTTGATTTCTCCACTCACTTGACATGATTAGTTTTGTGAGCTATGACTAAACCTGAACTTCGCATGCTCATGTGATTTTATAAGTATTTTGTTTTCTTAGAATTGAGAGATTATAGAAGTTTTTGATCTCGTTAGCGTCATAGTCATGTTTTTTTGATTTGGTTAACTTTTAAAAGAATTAAATTTCTGGATACTTTTTTTGCTGATATGCACATGTGCACATGTACATTTGTGCACAAATCATATCATATTTCTGGTTGGAAAAATTGTTAGGTGGGTGTATTGTGACAACTAAAAATTTTGTATAAATAAGAATTAAGGGTAAGTACATTTGATGGTAAGAAGGATTGATGTCACATATATTAAATATACAATAGAAGGGGCAAAATAGTCCAGGAAGGTGAAAATATGGAAAGTTATGTTTAAGACCATTTTCAATTGATCTTTATGTATGTATGTATGTATGTATGTATGTATGTATGTACGTACGTACGTACGTACGTACGTACGTACGTACGTACGTATGTACGTACGTACGTATGTATGTATGTATGTATGTATGTATGTATGTGTTCTTTTGAGAACTCAAAAATACATGAGATCTTGATGACGAATTCTGGACCACAAGATCAAAAAATTCAAAGGCTAAGATGAAAGATGGCATTTTTGTAATTAATAACAAATTCAATGGTATTTTTGGTATTCATGAAAAGCTGGCGGGGGTATTATAGAGATTAAAAAATATCATTAAAATAAATCCCAAAAAATCAGCATAATTAATTTTAAATACACACTCTCTCTCCCATTAAAAAAGGAAAAAAAATCATCCCTCTTTTTCTCTCTCCTCTTTCGTCTTCCTCTCGATCCTGTGAAGAACCACCATCAACGCTTCTTTTGCTATTCGAAGTCGTCTGCATCCACTCAGATTTCCATGAACTTTTGTGTTTCTTCTTCTCTTATTAACACACATTCTGCTTCTTTTTATCTCTTGAACCTAGCCACTTAAGGAAGTCTTTATGTGCCCTGCCTCCGCCGTCGTCGCTAATGAACAACCGATCGGCATAGGTCAAACGCATGTCGTGTAGACGATCATCTCATGTCAAACGTCGGTCAGTTCTATCGCAGGTATGATTACAATTTAGAGTTTGTTCACGATTTCCGATTTTAATTTATGGGTTTTGTTTCCGATTATCGGAATTTGTTTCCGATTACAGATTTTATCTCCATTCCTGCAACCAAAGAATTAATTTACAATGGCAAGACTGCTTGGATTTCCTCGTCGATTTATGTAAGCATTGTAGTTGGATTTCCTTGTGCCCTAGCCGTCTTATAAGGTTTGTGATAAGTTTTCATGCGTTAATTTAATAAGTGGTCAATTTTGTGACTTTACATGATTTTTTTCCTTTGCAAGTTTTCTAAATATACTACAGTTGCTTTTGATTTCGTCTGAAGAAAAAGATGACGATGATTATAATGAATTTATGTTGCAAATTCAAATTGACCAATTCCGCAATTTATGAGGTCTGTTGTATTTGTAAAGTCCATTTTGGTAATTAATTTGAGTTTATAAAGTAAAAGAAAAGTAGGGTTTGTCGTTAATGTTTATATCTTGTTTTGCTTCTTGAATTGATTTCCTAGGTTTTACGTTGTGTTATTTTCCATTTGTAATTAGATTTTGATTTCTCCACTCACTTGACATGATTAGTTTTGTGAGCTATGACTAAACCTGAACTTCGCATGCTCATGTGATTTTATAAGTATTTTGTTTTCTTAGAATTGAGAGATTATAGAAGTTTTTGATCTCGTTAGCGTCATAGTCATGTTTTTTTGATTTGGTTAACTTTTAAAAGAATTAAATTTCTGGATACTTTTTTTGCTGATATGCACATATGCACATGTACATTTGTGCACAAATCATATCATATTTCTGGTTGGAAAAATTGTTAGGTGGGTGTATTGTGACAACTAAAAATTTTGTATAAATAAGAATTAAGGGTAAGTACATTTGATGGTAAGAAGGATTGATGTCACATATATTAAATATACAATAGAAGGGGCAAAATAGTCCAGGAAGGTGAAAATATGGAAAGTTATGTTTAAGACCATTTTCAATTGATCTTTATGTATGTATGTATGTATGTATGTATGTATGTACGTACGTACGTACGTACGTACGTACGTACGTACGTACGTACGTATGTATGTATGTATGTATGTATGTGTTCTTTTGAGAACTCAAAAATACATGAGATCTTGATGACGAATTCTGGACCACAAGATCAAAAAATTCAAAGGCTAAGATGAAAGATGGCATTTTTGTAATTAATAACAAATTCAATGGTATTTTTGGTATTCATGAAAAGCTGGCAGGGGTATTATAGAGATTAAAAAATATCATTAAAATAAATCCCAAAAAATCAGCATAATTAATTTTAAATACACACTCTCTCTCCCATTAAAAAAGGAAAAAAAATCATCCCTCTTTTTCTCTCTCCTCTTTCGTCTTCCTCTCGATCCTGTGAAGAACCACCATCAACGCTTCTTTTGCTATTCGAAGTCGTCTGCATCCACTCAGATTTCCATGAACTTTTGTGTTTCTTCTTCTCTTATTAACACACATTCTGCTTCTTTTTATCTCTTGAACCTAGCCACTTAAGGAAGTCTTTATGTGCCCTGCCTCCGCCGTCGTCGCTAATGAACAACCGATCGGCATAGGTCAAACGCATGTCGTGTAGACGATCATCTCATGTCAAACGTCGGTCAGTTCTATCGCAGGTATGATTACAATTTAGAGTTTGTTCACGATTTCCGATTTTAATTTATGGGTTTTGTTTCCGATTATCGGAATTTGTTTCCGATTACAGATTTTATCTCCATTCCTGCAACCAAAGAATTAATTTACAATGGCAAGACTGCTTGGATTTCCTCGTCGATTTATGTAAGCATTGTAGTTGGATTTCCTTGTGCCCTAGCCGTCTTATAAGGTTTGTGATAAGTTTTCATGCGTTAATTTAATAAGTGGTCAATTTTGTGACTTTACATGATTTTTTTCCTTTGCAAGTTTTCTAAATATACTACAGTTGCTTTTGATTTCGTCTGAAGAAAAAGACGACGATGATTATAATGAATTTATGTTGCAAATTCAAATTGACCAATTCCGCAATTTATGAGGTCTGTTGTATTTGTAAAGTCCATTTTGGTAATTAATTTGAGTTTATAAAGTAAAAGAAAAGTAGGGTTTGTCGTTAATGTTTATATCTTGTTTTGCTTCTTGAATTGATTTCCTAGGTTTTACGTTGTGTTATTTTCCATTTGTAATTAGATTTTGATTTCTCCACTCACTTGACATGATTAGTTTTGTGAGCTATGACTAAACCTGAACTTCGCATGCTCATGTGATTTTATAAGTATTTTGTTTTCTTAGAATTGAGAGATTATAGATGTTTTTGATCTCGTTAGCGTCATAGTCATGTTTTTTTGATTTGGTTAACTTTTAAAAGAATTAAATTTCTGGATACTTTTTTTGCTGATATGCACATGTGCACATGTACATTTGTGCACAAATCATATCATATTTCTGGTTGGAAAAATTGTTAGGTGGGTGTATTGTGACAACTAAAAATTTTGTATAAATAAGAATTAAGGGTAAGTACATTTGATGGTAAGAAGGATTGATGTCACATATATTAAATATACAATAGAAGGGGCAAAATAGTCCAGGAAGGTGAAAATATGGAAAGTTATGTTTAAGACCATTTTCAATTGATCTTTATATATGTATGTATGTATGTATGTATGTATGTATGTATGTATGTATGTATGTATGTATGTATGTATGTATGTATGTATGTATGTATGTATTTATGTATGTATGTATGTATGTATGTATGTATGTATGTATGTATGTATGTATGTATGTATGTATGTATGTATGTATGTATGTATGTATGTATGTATGTATGTATGTATGTATGTATGTATTTATGTATGTATGTATGTATGTATGTATGTATGTATGTATGTATGTATGTGTGTGTATGTATGTATGTATGTATGTATGTATGTATGTGTGTATGTATGTATGTATGTGTGTATGTATGTGTGTGTGTATGTATGTATGTATGTATGTATGTATGTATGTATGTATGTATGTATGTATGTATGTATGTATGTATGTATGTATGTATGTATGTATGTATGTATGTATGTATGTATGTATGTATGTGTTCTTTTGAGAACTCAAAAATACATGAGATCTTGATGACGAATTCTGGACCACAAGATCAAAAAATTCAAAGGCTAAGATGAAAGATGGCATTTTTGTAATTAATAACAAATTCAATGGTATTTTTGGTATTCATGAAAAGCTGGCAGGGGTATTATAGAGATTAAAAAATATCATTAAAATAAATCCCAAAAAATCAGCATAATTAATTTTAAATACACACTCTCTCTCCCATTAAAAAAGGAAAAAAAATCATCCCTCTTTTTCTCTCTCCTCTTTCGTCTTCCTCTCGATCCTGTGAAGAACCACCATCAACGCTTCTTTTGCTATTCGAACTCGTCTGCATCCACTCAGATTTCCATGAACTTTTGTGTTTCTTCTTCTCTTATTAACACACATTCTGCTTCTTTTTATCTCTTGAACCTAGCCACTTAAGGAAGTCTTTATGTGCCCTGCCTCCGCCGTCGTCGCTAATGAACAACCGATCGGCATAGGTCAAACGCATGTCGTGTAGACGATCATCTCATGTCAAACGTCGGTCAGTTCTATCGCAGGTATGATTACAATTTAGAGTTTGTTCACGATTTCCGATTTTAATTTATGGGTTTTGTTTCCGATTATCGGAATTTGTTTCCGATTACAGATTTTATCTCCATTCCTGCAACCAAAGAATTAATTTACAATGGCAAGACTGCTTGGATTTCCTCGTCGATTTATGTAAGCATTGTAGTTGGATTTCCTTGTGCCCTAGCCGTCTTATAAGGTTTGTGATAAGTTTTCATGCGTTAATTTAATAAGTGGTCAATTTTGTGACTTTACATGATTTTTTTCCTTTGCAAGTTTTCTAAATATACTACAGTTGCTTTTGATTTCGTCTGAAGAAAAAGACGACGATGATTATAATGAATTTATGTTGCAAATTCAAATTGACCAATTCCGCAATTTATGAGGTCTGTTGTATTTGTAAAGTCCATTTTGGTAATTAATTTGAGTTTATAAAGTAAAAGAAAAGTAGGGTTTGTCGTTAATGTTTATATCTTGTTTTGCTTCTTGAATTGATTTCCTAGGTTTTACGTTGTGTTATTTTCCATTTGTAATTAGATTTTGATTTCTCCACTCACTTGACATGATTAGTTTTGTGAGCTATGACTAAACCTGAACTTCGCATGCTCATGTGATTTTATAAGTATTTTGTTTTCTTAGAATTGAGAGATTATAGATGTTTTTGATCTCGTTAGCGTCATAGTCATGTTTTTTTGATTTGGTTAACTTTTAAAAGAATTAAATTTCTGGATACTTTTTTTGCTGATATGCACATGTGCACATGTACATTTGTGCACAAATCATATCATATTTCTGGTTGGAAAAATTGTTAGGTGGGTGTATTGTGACAACTAAAAATTTTGTATAAATAAGAATTAAGGGTAAGTACATTTGATGGTAAGAAGGATTGATGTCACATATATTAAATATACAATAGAAGGGGCAAAATAGTCCAGGAAGGTGAAAATATGGAAAGTTATGTTTAAGACCATTTTCAATTGATCTGTATGTATGTATGTATGTATGTATGTATGTATGTATGTATGTATGTATGTATGTATGTATGTATGTATGTATGTATGTATGTATGTATGTATGTATGTATGTATGTATGTGTGTGTGTCTGTATGTATGTATGTATGTATGTATGTATGTATGTGTGTATGTATGTATGTATGTGTGTATGTATGTGTGTGTGTATGTATGTATGTATGTATGTATGTATGTATGTATGTATGTATGTATGTATGTATGTATGTATGTATGTATGTATGTATGTATGTATGTGTTCTTTTGAGAACTTAAAAATACATGAGATCTTGATGACGAATTCTGGACCACAAGATCAAAAAATTCAAAGGCTAAGATGAAAGATGGCATTTTTGTAATTAATAACAAAATCAATGGTATTTTTGGTATTCATGAAAAGCTGGCAGGGGTATTATAGAGATTAAAAAATATCATTAAAATAAATCCCAAAAAATCAGCATAATTAATTTTAAATACACACTCTCTCTCCCATTAAAAAAGGAAAAAAAATCATCCCTCTTTTTCTCTCTCCTCTTTCGTCTTCCTCTCGATCCTGTGAAGAACCACCATCAACGCTTCTTTTGCTATTCGAAGTCGTCTGCATCCACTCAGATTTCCATGAACTTTTGTGTTTCTTCTTCTCTTATTAACACACATTCTGCTTCTTTTTATCTCTTGAACCTAGCCACTTAAGGAAGTCTTTATGTGCCCTGCCTCCGCCGTCGTCGCTAATGAACAACCGATCGGCATAGGTCAAACGCATGTCGTGTAGACGATCATCTCATGTCAAACGTCGGTCAGTTCTATCGCAGGTATGATTACAATTTAGAGTTTGTTCACGATTTCCGATTTTAATTTATGGGTTTTGTTTCCGATTATCGGAATTTGTTTCCGATTACAGATTTTATCTCCATTCCTGCAACCAAAGAATTAATTTACAATGGCAAGACTGCTTGGATTTCCTCGTCGATTTATGTAAGCATTGTAGTTGGATTTCCTTGTGCCCTAGCCGTCTTATAAGGTTTGTGATAAGTTTTCATGCGTTAATTTAATAAGTGGTCAATTTTGTGACTTTACATGATTTTTTTCCTTTGCAAGTTTTCTAAATATACTACAGTTGCTTTTGATTTCGTCTGAAGAAAAAGATGACGCTGATTATAATGAATTTATGTTGCAAATTCAAATTGACCAATTCCGCAATTTATGAGGTCTGTTGTATTTGTAAAGTCCATTTTGGTAATTAATTTGAGTTTATAAAGTAAAAGAAAAGTAGGGTTTGTCGTTAATGTTTATATCTTGTTTTGCTTCTTGAATTGATTTCCTAGGTTTTACGTTGTGTTATTTTCCATTTGTAATTAGATTTTGATTTCTCCACTCACTTGACATGATTAGTTTTGTGAGATATGACTAAACCTGAACTTCGCATGCTCATGTGATTTTATAAGTATTTTGTTTTCTTAGAATTGAGAGATTATAGATGTTTTTGATCTCGTTAGCGTCATAGTCATGTTTTTTTGATTTGGTTAACTTTTAAAAGAATTAAATTTCTGGATACTTTTTTTGCTGATATGCACATGTGCACATGTACATTTGTGCACAAATCATATCATATTTCTGGTTGGAAAAATTGTTAGGTGGGTGTATTGTGACAACTAAAAATTTTGTATAAATAAGAATTAAGGGTAAGTACATTTGATGGTAAGAAGGATTGATGTCACATATATTAAATATACAATAGAAGGGGCAAAATAGTCCAGGAAGGTGAAAATATGGAAAGTTATGTTTAAGACCATTTTCAATTGATCTGTATGTATGTATGTATGTATGTATGTATGTATGTATGTATGTATGTATGTATGTATGTATGTATGTATGTATGTATGTATGTATGTATGTATGTATGTATGTATGTATGTATGTATGTATGTGTGTGTGTATGTATGTATGTATGTATGTATGTATGTATGTATGTATGTATGTATGTGTGTATGTATGTATGTATGTGTGTATGTATGTGTGTATGTATGTATGTATGTATGTATGTATGTATGTATGTATGTATGTATGTATGTATGTATGTATGTATGTATGTATGTATGTATGTATGTATGTATGTATGTGTTCTTTTGAAAACTCAAAAATACATGAGATCTTGATGACGAATTCTGGACCACAAGATCAAAAAATTCAAAGGCTAAGATGAAAGATGGCATTTTTGTAATTAATAACAAATTCAATGGTATTTTTGGTATTCATGAAAAGCTGGCAGGGGTATTATAGAGATTAAAAAATATCATTAAAATAAATCCCAAAAAATCAGCATAATTAATTTTAAATACACACTCTCTCTCCCATTAAAAAAGGAAAAAAAATCATCCCTCTTTTTCTCTCTCCTCTTTCGTCTTCCTCTCGATCCTGTGAAGAACCACCATCAACGCTTCTTTTGCTATTCGAAGTCGTCTGCATCCACTCAGATTTCCATGAACTTTTGTGTTTCTTCTTCTCTTATTAACACACATTCTGCTTCTTTTTATCTCTTGAACCTAGCCACTTAAGGAAATCTTTATGTGCCCTGCCTCCGCCGTCGTCGCTAATGAACAACCGATCGGCATAGGTCAAACGCATGTCGTGCAGACGATCATCTCATGTCAAACGTCGGTCAGTTCTATCGCATGTATGATTACAATTTAGAGTTTGTTCACGATTTCCGATTTTAATTTATGGGTTTTGTTTCCGATTATCGGAATTTGTTTCCGATTACAGATTTTATCTCCATTCCTGCAACCAAAGAATTAATTTACAATGGCAAGACTGCTTGGATTTCCTCGTCGATTTATGTAAGCATTGTAGTTGGATTTCCTTGTGCCCTAGCCGTCTTATAAGGTTTGTGATAAGTTTTCATGCGTTAATTTAATAAGTGGTCAATTTTGTGACTTTACATGATTTTTTTCCTTTGCAAGTTTTCTAAATATACTACAGTTGCTTTTGATTTCGTCTGAAGAAAAAGATGACGCTGATTATAATGAATTTATGTTGCAAATTCAAATTGACCAATTCCGCAATTTATGAGGTCTGTTGTATTTGTAAAGTCCATTTTGGTAATTAATTTGAGTTTATAAAGTAAAAGAAAAGTAGGGTTTGTCGTTAATGTTTATATCTTGTTTTGCTTCTTGAATTGATTTCCTAGGTTTTACGTTGTGTTATTTTCCATTTGTAATTAGATTTTGATTTCTCCACTCACTTGACATGATTAGTTTTGTGAGCTATGACTAAACCTGAACTTCGCATGCTCATGTGATTTTATAAGTATTTTGTTTTCTTAGAATTGAGAGATTATAGATGTTTTTGATCTCGTTAGCGTCATAGTCATGTTTTTTTGATTTGGTTAACTTTTAAAAGAATTAAATTTCTGGATACTTTTTTTGCTGATATGCACATGTGCACATGTACATTTGTGCACAAATCATATCATATTTCTGGTTGGAAAAATTGTTAGGTGGGTGTATTGTGACAACTAAAAATTTTGTATAAATAAGAATTAAGGGTAAGTACATTTGATGGTAAGAAGGATTGATGTCACATATATTAAATATACAATAGAAGGGGCAAAATAGTCCAGGAAGGTGAAAATATGGAAAGTTATGTTTAAGACCATTTACTAAGTCATAAGTAAGTATTATTTCATTTAGAATTTTGGTTCTAAGGACACAAGGGCAGAATGTGAATCAAAGGACTAAAATTGAAATTTTTATGGAACAATCTGTAAAAATTCATATCTCAAAATATAAAAGGGATTGGAAAAAGTCATCAAGATGACTTTGGAAATAATTGGGATAACAAAGACATAGGAAAAAGATTCGGGTCATTTGGACTCATAACGAAGAAGTTATGTGGAATTAAAATGACCTAAAAGTAGTAAAAAATGACCAAATGGTCATGTTCAAGGGTCTGTAACGAAAAATATGATTCGATTTAGACTTAAGTCAATGAGGAGAAGTCGTTAAGCTTATTCCCACATTTTAAAGACATATCGTTTGTGAAATCCTGAAATCATATGAAAGAGTTATGCGAGGTTAAAGTCAGCCAAGGACTTGGAATAAAGCTCAAAATTTTCTAAGTATTTCACTAAAGGGCATCTCGGTCATTTTCACATGGTTTTGACCAAGTCATGGTTTAAAGAAACCAGGTTCGCGTATTCTTTCTATGGGCAGGTGCTTGGTTGCATAAAAGTTGAAATCGAGAATAGAATTCGTTCAAAAATATCACAGACACAACACGATTTCATATGTGTGTGATCGTGTGCTGCAACAAGAGAGATCAGGAGAAGGAAATCTAGAATAAAACAAACGGAGAACACACACACTCCTTGATTGATGTGTGCGTGGATCACGATTCAGCAACAGATCGAGAAGGAAGGAAATGGCAACGAGATACACACGATAGAAAGATGAACACACACACACAGATCGATGGTGTATGTGGGTCTGTGCGATAAAGAACATGAGAAAAGGGAGGATCGATTTGTCAGAAATAGAGAAGGAACGAGATGAACAAAGGGTTATTGCTGTTGGCGATGTCTGATGTGATTGCCGATGGTGGCGGTGGCCTGAAGCGGTGGCGGTACAGAAGGTCGGTGATGGTTCAGCAGGTGACCGGAGGCGGTTCTAGGATGGTCAGATTTCGTGGCCAAGCAATAATTTGGAACCCAATGCTTCTAATTTCTGTGATTTCACCAAATCTAGGTAAAAATTTCTTAAACCCTATTGGGTTAGACCGAAGACTGAGTTTATAAGCAATGAATATCGGGTTAGGTGCTTATTGAATTAAGAGTTCATGATCAGATTTTCTGGAAATAAAAGCTTAATATTTGAGAACTTCTATGTGTGAATTGAAGCAGGGTATCGAGCAATTGAATTGAAAAAGATAACTGAAAAAGATCGACATGAGTTAGAACTCTCGTAACAACAACTTTGTGTTATTGTCGAATTTATTGGAAGGAGGAACCGCCACTTTCTGTGGTGTAGCAGCTGGAGATAATTGCAATAAGAATTAGTGATGATGGTACTGTGGCTTGAATTAGCAAAGCAAGATAACCACGGGTTTAACTCTGGATCAAGCTAAAAGGGTATGTTCAAAGACAAAATTTAATCTTATGTGGTTAAGAAGATGATTAAGACAAGTTGAAATAGTCTTAAAAGCCATTGGCTAATTGTTCTATATATTTTTGAAATTGATTGACATACATTATATACATGAGTTACGTTTGGCATTAAATTGAAAAGTATGAATAAAGGAAGAATGTTTCTATAAAGGATGATATTTTGTGAAATTGGTTAATGGTTACTTTTGGACCCATTCTGTTGAAAAATAAGGTAAAGTCTAAAAGAAATACATAATATTGTGGTAAAGTGTTTGTTAGGACACAATTAACCACCAATGAGTTATGTTATACAATTATGTATACATTATAAATAAACGTATAAAAAGGAACAAAATTTGGTAAATTGGAATGGAATCTTGGATTCCAACCTTTGGGACAAGTCTTGCTATGCACCAAAATAGCATGAAAAAGGACAATGGACTTGATTGGTATAGTATCTACAAGTAGTAAGAGCATGTGAGTGGTAACTTGATGGAAAATATCAAGATTTTGTCGGTTTCTATTTTTAGAAACTTTGATTACTTAAAATGCCAAAAAATGACATAAAAGAGTAAAACAATAGATGCTTTGACATCTAAGCAATTAGTATTGTATTATAAACACGTTAGAATTATAAAGTTGTTTAAATTGCATATCAAAACCAAGAAATACCATAAATTGTCAAAATGAGACAAAAAGGGTAAATTTGACATATTTGGATACTAAGCTTTTGTAAGGCTTGATTAACCAATGAAATGGTATAGGATGATGTTTAGAAAGAGTTCATATATGTTTTAACACATATTATGTGTTTAGTTGAATAGTATGTACTAACCTTTTATTAAATCAATAGAGGTTGAAGGATATTTGGAAGCAAGTAGAGTCAAGAGCTAGTGGATCTTTGTAGCTAGACATACCTAGCTACCGAGGTGAGTACATGATGATTTTTACTGGGTACATATCAACAAGTTTTAAATATTGAATATTTTATATTAAATCTTATGCTAAATGTTGTATGAGTAATGATCTTTCAAATGGTTTTTAAAGCTTGAATTAGCAAGTATTTATAAAGTTTTATATGGCTTTTTAATGTGAGTCTATATGCAAGTTTTGCCATACGTGCCATGCTTATGAAAGTTTACTGATATGTTTTGAAAAGTAAGTTTTGGCATCAAGACTAATAAGCTAAGAAAGTGTTTTGGCGTTTAGCCTATAAAGTTCATAAAAGTATGTTTTGGCTCTAAGCCCACGTGATTTAAAAAGTATATTTTGGCACAAAGTTATAACGGTTTGAAAGCAAGTTTTGGCATTAAGCACGATATGAGTTGAAAATACGATTTGGCTTTAAGCCTAATATGTTTTGAAAAGTGTGATTTGACATCAAACCGAATTGGAATTGAAAAGTTTGTTTTGGGCACTAGCCTTAATGTGATTTCAGCAAGTAATTTGATGTCAAATCATATTATGTTTCCTTTTTTATGACTGGTATGTGGGATATGAATGAATGCAACAATGCAAGTTAGTATGTTACCCACTTTTTCCCGGGCCATGATATTCCCATAAGGGAATATAGAGGAGTCTACTCGGGTGGTACCTTCCCCTTCGCGAAGTAGATGTCCTAAAATACAAGATGCTAGGATGGACTGATCTTGTTCTTTCCATCTTAGTATAGACTTGGGAAAATCACTACGTGTGATTATCCTAAGTATAAAAATAAAGCATGTGGAGATACCAGTCAAAGCATGTGAAAAGATGCTGAAATGGTTTGATTACGTTCTTACCATTTCAGTATAGACTTGGGGTATCACCAAAGGTGATTAAGGCCCTAAGTATAAAAATTCGGACCCGAATGAATACCAGTCAAGTTTGAATAAAGAAAGTTTTATGATGACAGTTTATTATCAAAGGCTTCGAAAACGATATATGTTATGCTTTTAAAAGTTTTCAACAAGAGATATGATATGATTTTGTTACAAGGGCTTTGGGAATAATATATATTATGTTTTTAAATATTTTGAGTCTAAAGCCCATGTAGCTCACGAGACATTTTTGTCTTACGTATTTTTGTTTTAAATGCTATGTACTCAGGAACAGGATGACTGGCATCAGATGATAGAAAGAAAAGACTTAGAAGATCTCATGGGGACATATATAGAAAAGAGGACCAGAAGATAGAATTACCATTAAAAGCGGTATAGTTATGATATGTAGTTGAGAGATGTTATATTTATGGTTAGAACAACACTTGTAGTTGTATTTTAAAGTCTTGCTATGTTCCGTAATGCTTTTGGGCTATTTTGATTTTGAGTCGGGTCAGTATGATTTTTATCCGTTTAGCCCAAAGGTCATGCCGAATTTTCGGTAGAATTGTTGAGTAATTACGGGACATTAGCTTGAGATGTTATGTTGCTTCTCTTTGGTAATGATATGAGTTTTGTAACCCCCAAATGTCGTTTAAATATTGTTTTAAACTTATCTGTTTTGTTGGGACCGGAAATTTAAGGCATGACACGAGGTCATGAGAAATATTTTGTTTGTAAAGAAACACATTTTTTGAAATATTACATTCAGCTACTGCGCTTTTGATGATATTGTATCAAAAATTTTGGAAATATTTGGGGCGTTACAAGTTGGTATCAGAGCCATAGTTTATGCGAATTAGGTTTCGAGACTCGAACCTAGGCTTAAACTGTGTGAGGTTGAAGTGAGAATACAGACTTAAGATAAGACCGTAAGCAGAAAAATGAGAGTTGTCATAGGATGTATCGTAAGATAGGTTGTTGAACCTAAGATCCTAAGATAGGTTGCAGACCTATAGGTTGATTAGCACTATAGGTATGCTTATCAGAATAAAATGAAATATGAATGATAACATTTAAGGAAGCGTTATGAATATGTACCACCAGATGGGAATTAAGAAGCAGTTACCCCGAAATGTAGACAATAATGAGTTGGATTTTGTTGTCTGGAGTCAAACCCTATGGCTATATGATATAAGTAAGGAGGAAAGACCGAAGGTAGCAACCTAGAGTGCCACTCAGGGACTACCATGGGGCTGAAGCATAACTATTAAAAGTTATGACCGAATATGTTGGTTTGAAAATGATGGTAGAATGCCTAATCAAGGAAAATAACTCGAGATGATGATATAAGTTAAAGATAGGATTTAGCAACAAAAGCAAGAAGTGGGAAGTTACAACTTCCAAACTCGAACGAGTACGTCGAATGAAAGAAAATGATGGATAGACAAACGATTAAGTCATAAGTATGATGACTTAATAGGAAAAGATGACAAGCAGAGTGTCTGAGAAGAGAAAAGAAAGGAAATGGAAGTGTATTAAAGCCTTGTGTCAAGGTTTGGCGGCTTAAAATGTGTGGTTGAGAAGATAGAAGGTTTAAGCAAGACAGGGATATTATGCATTGTGTTCTATGGCACAATCAGGAAAGGATCACGATGAGATGGTAAGTTGATTGTTGTTCTAGTGTATAGAACTCAAAGCTTATTGCCCAAGCTGGCGTGCATAAGAACTGTCATTAAAATGGGCTTGCAAGTGTCACGGGCATCTACGTGGGGATCACGATGCTATGTACGAGCACAAGTTGATGTTTGAAAGGATTCATCATGGAAGAGATAATAAAAAGAAGAAAGGGCTCGATGCTTAAGTGGACGCGATGTGACTTTGGAAGATAGTGACACTTTAGTTATACCGAGTTATAGATGTGTGATGATTCCTGAAGCTTATTGATTGTTCCTAAGGGACTCTTCATTGCCAAAAGTTAGATTCAAGATGAAGTCAGTGCATTAACAAGTTTAGTCAATGAAGATATGACGTGTCTACCCAAGGGTTAATGATAAGACTTCAAAATGTAAGTTGCTGATTTACAACTTATAGAGATTACTGGAATGATCTTTGGAAAAATTTTCATGATCGTTGTGCTAGATTTAGCACATGAATGATGATAACTAGGAAAGTACTTCATGGACTGTAATGAGGCTAGTATTTCTTCACTATGAGATGATTATCACAAGGGTGATATTTTGACTGGAAAGGTAATTGATTCAAATGAAAGAATAGATTTATGTCGTCACATGTAGAGTTAATTGAGAACTAATGGAAACTGACATTTAATGGCATCAAAAGTTATCAAGGGATAACGGAAAGTGAGAATAGACAAATGGAATATAAGTTCTATCATGTAAAAATCTTATAAAGAATTGGGTCTTAAATGAAAATGCCCTTCATTTTCGTTTAAGGGGTAGATGGGAAGGTCTACGATGTTTGGTTCTATAAATGACCATGTCGGTGGATTAGTACAAGTGCAAGTCCAAAAACTTGATGGATGGGATGCAGTAGGAGATCAAGAGATGATGAAAGTCATGATAGGATGCTTTGAAGCACACATGTCATCAATGGGATGACGACGCAAGAGATGGAATCTTAATGCTTGAATATATTTTCTCTCGAACCACGTGAGTATTACACGTCTAGGGGTCAATCCGACCGAAATCGTTGACTAAGACTTGGAAGTCAACTGTTGATGACTTTATTTGATCGAAATGTCCAAGCAAGGTTCTCGATCCTCACGGATGCATCTAGAAAATAAAATCTTACTTGAGGATACTACGAGTCAAACGGTTATAAATCCACAAATTATAAAGAGTGATTATGAATTCTAAGGTCAATGATTGATGTGTAAGTCACATGTAGTGACTGAACTATTAGTGCCCATGAAATAAAAGGAAACTAATGATTCTCTAACCATCTGCAGTAGCATTACTGTGATAATACAAGAAGCATGATCACAATTTGGGATGGTCAAAGAAATTTGGAGCATAGTAAAGTTTAAAGACTAAAGGCTTGATTGATGAAAGTAAGTGACGATATGTATACCCTGGTGAATTGTTATCATGGTATGGCTAATCCATTAGTCAAAGCCACTTAGAATAAAAGACTTGAAGGAAAGAAAGTATTGCAGAGATAAAAGTCTTATGACTGACAGTTAAGTAAGAATGACAAAGTAGAATGCTACTATAGGTGCAAGTGACAAGAAGGAAAAGAATGAAGTACAAGTTGACTTTTGGGAAAAGTTGAACTTGCTATGAAATGTAAAGTAAGAAGTTGACAAGGTTTCTATTTAATGTACATCTTAGTGATAATGAGCTAAATGAAGCATGAGATATGAAATTATACGATATCAAAGGAATGGATACCTTAAGTACTTCACAAAGCAATAAGGACCAGGAGTGAAACCCTAATTGAGGACTTAATGAGAAGTACTAATTTATATTGGATTATGAAGTTATAAGTTAATCTCGTTATAACATTAGTGATTCCGAGGACGGAATCCGTTTAAGGGGTAGATAATTGTGACAACTAAAAATTTTGTATAAATAAGAATTAAGGGTAAGTACATTTGATGCTAAGAAGGATTGATGTCACATATATTAAATATACAATAGAAGGGGCAAAATAGTCCAGGAAGGTGAAAATATGGAAAGTTATGTTTAAGACCATTTACTAAGTCATAAGTAAGTATTATTTCATTTAGAATTTTGGTTCTAAGGACACAAGGGCAGAATGTGAATCAAAGGACTAAAAGTGAAATTTTTATGGAACAATCTGTAAAAATTCATATCTCAAAATATAAAAGGGATTGGAAAAAGTCATCAAGATGACTTTGGAAATAATTGAGATAACAAAGACATAGGAAAAAGATTCGGGTCATTTGGACTCATAACGAAGAAGTTATGTGGAATTAAAATGACCTAAAAGTAGTAAAAAAATGACCAAATGGTCATGTTCAAGGGTCTGTAATGAAAAATATGATTCGATTTAGACTTAAGTCAATGACGAGAAGTCGTTAAGCTCATTCCCACATTTTTAAAGACATATCGTTTGTGAAATTCTGAAATCATATGAAAGAGTTATGCGAGGTTAAAGTCAGCCAAGGACTTGGAATAAAGCTCAAAATTTTCTAAGTATTTCACTAAAGGGCATCTCGGTCATTTTCACATGGTTTTGACCAAGTCATGGTTTAAAGAAACCAGGTTCGCGTATTCTTTCTATGGGCAGGTGCTTGGTTGCGTAAAAGTTGAAATCGAGAATAGGGGGCCGTTTGGATGTGCTTATAAAACTGCTTATTGACTTATTGGTTTTTTGGAAAAGCCATAAGTCAATAAGTAAGGGCCTCCTTACTTATTAAAAACTGCTTATTTCCCCTTTCTTATGACTTATAAGCAGTTTTTAATAAGTAAGGAGGCCCTTACTTATTGACTTATGGCTTTTCAAAAAAACCAATAAGTCAATAAGGAGTTTTATAAGCACATCCAAACGGGCCCTAGAATTCGTTCAAAAATATCACAGACACAACCCGATTTCATATATGTGTGATCGTGAGCTGCAACAAGAGAGATCAGGAGAAGGAAATCTAGAATAAAACAAACGGAGAACACACACACTACTTGATTGATGTGTGCGTGGATCACGATTCAGCAACAGATCGAGAAGGAAGGAAATGGCAACGAGATACACACGATAGAAAGATGAACACACACACACACACTGATCGATGGTGTATGTGGGTCTGTGCGATCAAGAACATGAGAAAAGGGAGGATCGATTTGTCAGAAGTAGAGAAGGAACGAGATGAACAAAGGGTTATTGCTGTTGTCGATGTCTGATGCGATTGCCGACGGTGGCGGTGGCCTGAAGCGGTGGCGGTACAGAAGTTCGGTGATGGTTCAGCAGGTGACCGGAGGCGGTTCAAGGATGGTCAGATTTCGTGGCCAAGCAATAATTTGGAACCCAATGCTTCTGATTTCTGTGATTTCACCAAATCTAGGTAAAAATTTCTTAAACCCTATTGGGTTAGACCGAAGACTGAGTTTATAAGAAATGAATATCGGGTTAGGTGCTTATTGAATTAAGAGTTCATGATTAGATTTTCTGGAAATAAAAGCTTAACATTTGAGAACTTCTATGTGTGAATTGAAGCAGGGTATCGAGCAATTGAATTGAAAAAGATAACTGAAAAAGATCGACATGAGTTAGAACTCTCGGAACAACAACTTTGTGTTATTGTCGAATTTATTGGAAGGAGGAACCGCCACTTTCTGTGGTGTAGCAGCTGGAGATAATTGCAATAAGAATTAGTGATGATGGTACTGTGGCCTGAATTAGCAAAGCAAGATAACCACGGGTTTAACTCTGGATCAAGCAAAAAGGGTACACTACAAGAAAACAGCCAAATAGCAACGGAAAGGAGACCTTTCCGTAGCTAAATTGCTACGGTTTATGCTACAGAATGACTTTCCGTAGCAAATTTGCTACGACATTTGCCACGAAATGAAAATTACGGTAGCGAACACAAGAATAACTACGGTTTTTGTCACGAAATCAAATTCCGTTGCTATATTGCTACCGATTTTGCTATGGACTGGATTTTCGTTGCTATTTAGCTACGAAAATATCTACGAAAATACAATCCGTTGTATTTTGCTACGAAATTACAATCCGTGGTTATTTTGGTACGGAATTATAATCCGTTGTTATTTTGCTACGGAATTTTGCTATGGACTGGATTTTCGTGGTTATTTTGCTACGAAAATACAATCCGTGGTTATTTTGCTACGAAATTATAATCCATTGTTATTTTGCTACGGAATTTTGCTATGGACTGGATTTTCGTTGCTATTTAGCTACGAAAATATCTACGAAAATACAATTCGTTGTTATTTTGCTACGAAAATACAATCCGTGGTTATTTTGCTACGAAATTATAATCCGTTGTTATTTTGCTACGAAAATAATTTCCATAGCTGATTTGCTATGAAATGAATTTCCGTAGATAAGTAGCTATGGAAATGTTCTACGAAATTATGGTCCATTGTTGTTTTGCAATAGAATCAATATACGTTGGTACCCTTGTTACGGATTTTGTTACATAATTTATTTCCATATATATTTAGCTATGGAACTTGTTTTTATAGAAATTTAACAACGGAATTTTGTTACATTATTATCCCAAAGATATATTGTATTTAAATGCAACAATAAACCAAATAAAAGTACATGTTATTTTCAACATAAATTAAATCCAATGAATTACATTATATTCAACATTTTTAAAATACAATTTTGATGTTCATCATTTGCGAATGCTAGATCGCCACTCTCATAGCTCTACCCTTATTGGAAACCTAAGCGAACTTGAAATGCTATTTTGTTTTCAATTCAAATGGGAACATGTTATCTTTAGATGGATATATGGAATTCTCTTCAAAAATATTATTTTCACTCAAATTATCAAAACATATGGCGATTTCTTAAAAACTTTTTCATGGTCACTACGGTTCAAAGACAAAATTTAATCTTATGTGGTTAGGAAGATGATTAAGACAAGTTGAAATAGTCTTAAAAGCCATTGGCTAATTGTTCTATATATTTGCGAAATTGATTGACATACATTATATACATGAGTTACGTTTGGCATTAAATTGAAAAGTATGAATAAAGGAAGAATGTTTCTATAAAGGATCATATTTTGTGAAATTGGTTAATGGCTACTTTTGGACCCATTCTGTTGAAATTTAAGGTAAAGTCTAAAAGAAATACATAATATTGTGGTAAAGTGTTTGTTAGGACACAATTAACCACCAATGAGTTATGTTATACAATTATGTATACATTATAAATAAACGTATAAAAAGGAACAAAATTTGGTAAATTGGAATGGAATCTTGGATTCCAACCTTTGGGACAAGTCTTGCTATGCACTAAAATAGCATGAAAAAGGACAAAGGACTTGATTGGTATAGTATCTACAAGTAGTAAGACCATGTGAGTGGTAACTTGATGGAAAATATTAAGATTTTGTCGGTTTCTATTTTTAGAAACTTTGATTACTTAAAATGCCAAAAAATGACATAAAAGAGTAAAATAATAGATGCTTTGACATCTAAGCAATTTGTATTGCATTATAAACACGTTAGAATTATAAAGTTGTTTAAATTGCATATCAAAACCAAGAAATACCATAAATTGTCAAAATGAGACAAAAAGGGTAAATTTGACATATTTGGATACTAAGCTTTTGTAAGGCTTGATTAACCAATGAAATGGTATAGGATGATGTTTAGAAAGAGTTCATATATGTTTTAACACATATTATGTGTTTAGTTGAATAGTATGTACTAACCACTTATTAAATCAATAGAGGTTGAAGGATATTTGGAAGCAAGTAGAGTCAAGAGCTAGTGGATCTTTGTAGCTAGACATACCTAGCTACCGAGGTGAGTACATGAGGATTTTTACAGGGTACATAGCAACAAGTTTTAAATATTGAATATTTTATATTAAATCTTATGCTAAATGTTGTATGAGTAATGATCTTTCAAATGGTTTTTAAAGCTTGAATTAGCAAGTATTTATAAAGTTTTATATGGCTTTTTAATGTGAGTCTATATGCAAGTTTTGCCATACGTGCCATGCTTATGAAAGTTTACTGATATGTTTTGAAAAGTAAGTTTTGGCATCAAGCCTAATAAGCTAAGAAAGTGTTTTGGCGTTTAGCCTATAAAGTTCATAAAAGTATATTTTTGCTCTAAGCCCACGTGATTTAAAAAGTATATTTTGGCACAAAGTTATAACGGTTTGAAAGCAAGTTTTGGCATTAAGCCCGATATGAGTTGAAAATATGATTTGGCTTTAAGCCTAATATGTTTTGAAAAGTGTGATTTGACATCAAACCGAATCGGAATTAAAAAGTTTGTTTTGGGCACTAGCCTTAATGTGATTTCAGCAAGTAATTTGATGTCAAATCATATTATGTTTCTCTTTTTATGACTGGTATTTGGGATATGAATGAATGCAGCAATGCAAGTTAGTATGTTACCCACTTTTTCCCGGGCCATGATATTCCCATAAGGGAATATAGAGGAGTCTACTAGGGTGGTACCTTCCCCTTCGCGAAGTAGATGTCCTAAAATACAAGATGCTAGGATGGACTGTCTTGTTCTTTCCATCTTAGTATAGACTTGGGAAAATCACTACGTGTGATTATCCTAAGTATAAAAATAAAGCATGTGGAGATACCAGTCAAAGCATGTGATACGATGCTGAAATGGTTTGATTACGTTCTTACCATTTCAGTATAGACTTGGGGTATCACCAAAGGTGATTAAGGCCCTAAGTATAAAAATCCGGACCCGAATGAATACCAGTCAAGTTTGAATAAAGAAAGTTTTATGTTGACAGTTTATTATCAAAGGCTTTGAAAACGATATATGTTATGCTTTTAAAAGTTTTCAACAATAGATATGATATGATTTGGTTACAAGGGCTTTGGGAATAATATATATTATGTTTTTAAATATTTTGTGTCTAAAGCCCATGTAGCTCACGAGACATTTTTGTCTTACGTATTTTTGTTTTAAATGCTATGTACTCAGGAACATGATGACTGGCATCAGATGATAGAAAGAAAAGACTAAGAAGATCTCATGGGGACATATATAGAAAAGATGACCAGTAGATAGAATTACCATTAAAAGCGGTATAGTTATGATATGTAGTTGAGAGATGTTATATTTATGGTTAGAACAACACTTGTAGTTGTATTTTAAAGTCTTGCTATGTTCCATAATGCTTTTGGGCTATTTTGATTTTGAGTCGGGTCAGTATGATTTTTATCTGTTTAGCCCAAAGGTCATACCGAATTTTCGATAGAATTGTTGAGTAATTACGGGACATTAGCTTGAGATGTTATGTTGCTTCTCTATGGTAATGATATGAGTTTTGTAACCCCCAAATGTCGTTTAAATATTGTTTTAAACTTATCTGTTTTGTTGGGACCGGAAATTTAAGGCATGACACGAGGTCATGAGAAACATTTTGTTTGTAAAGAAACACATTTTTTGAAATATGACATTTTTCAGCTACTGCGCTTTTGATGATATTGTATAAAAAATTTTGGAAATATTTGGGGCGTTACATGTATATGTGCATATATGTGTATATCTTCATGTATTTGCAAAAATACATACGTGCATAAATGTATGCATACTTGCATATGTGCATTTTTTGTAAAGGTATACATGTGCATAAATGTGCACATACACACATGCACATATGTGGATATCGACATATGTGAATCTAAAAAAATATATGTGCATATGTGTATACTTGTGCATATGTCTGTTCAAATATGAATATATGTGCAAAAATGTATGTGTATATTTGTATTAATTAAAATATTAGCACATATGCATATGTATATGTCTGTTCAAATGTGAAATCGTGTATTAATTAAATATATGTGCACATATGCATATGTATATCAATTTATTCATGTACACATGTGTGCGTATTTGCATATATACATAAATAGATGTGCATTTGTATACATATAATTTTGTTTTTGCAAATATTTACACATGTACCCCATGCACATATACACGTGGACATATGAAAATACATGTGTAAAAATATATATGTGCATACGTATACATATACATGTGCATATGTCTAATTAAGTGAATATATGTACACAAAACATACGTGCATGTGTGTCTTAAACGTATGTGCACATAGGCATATGTATATCATTTTGCTCATGTACACATATGTGCATATTTGCATATATACAAAAATAGATGTGCATTTGTTCATATGCGTATATGCATACATATATTTGTTTTAATGTTTTTGAATATACATGTATATTAACTTTTATTAATGGTATTGCAGATTTGAAGATCTATTGAGCATTTTGAAGAAGTGAAAATTGAAAATATGAGAAACAAAGATATCATAAATTTTCATTGTATTTTTTTATATTTTTGTATGTAACGTTCAAAACGGTTGTATATTATTGTTTCTAATAAATTAGTAGTATGATATCCGAATATTATAAAATACGAATATTTTCGTGTGTTTTTTACGAAATGTTATAAGTGTGCATGTATGCATTTCCTGGAAATATAATGTAAAAACTTAAATATGCATATATGTATTCTATTAGAAAAATTCCCATCTCAGAATCTCATTATGCATATATACATTCTATAAAAAAATCGCAAATATGTATATATACATTGCAGATATTATATTTTTAAATTCCAAATATCTAATTAAAAAAAGTATATTTTTTTAATTTTCTAAAATCTGAGTTAATAAAAAACAAAAATATAATTTTTTTTCAAAATTTGAAAATTCAAAACCTAATAGGCATAATTTAATTCCGAAAATAGATGAAAATTTTCCTATTTTTTTGGGGCTGTTACAATTTAATATAGATGTAGTTAAAATTACCTAAAATAAAATATTGGTTGTTTGACAATCATGCCCTTATTGAATTGGATAAGCATCTAATGGTTGATATGGAGTTCTCAAGATCTCATGGTTTTTTGAGTTCTCACAAATATATATATATATATATATATATATATATATATATATATATATATATATATATATATATATATATATATATATATATATATATATAGAGGTAGAATAAAATGAGAATACTAAAAAGGGTGAGAATGTGAGAACAAATAAGAACCATCTATTATTTTTGATCAAAGGCTATAATTAAATGCTAATTTTGTAATTACTATAAAAGTTAAATCATGTAATTATATATTATATATATATACAATTGTTGCCTCCAATGAACAGTACCACTTTAGTTTATTACAATTTTTATCCCTGTGGTTTTACCACTTTAGTTTATTACAATTTTTACCCCTATAGTTTTAATTTGTATAATTATAGTTTTAGTCCCTATAGTTTTAATTTTTATTAATTACAATTTTGGTCCCTATAGTTTTGTTTGCCAGTTTAATATTATTACAGTTTTGACCCTGTAGTTTTAATTTGTTAACTTCCTTATCCGCAGCAATGCGCGGCTCCCTTCCGCTCGTATATATACAATTGTTACCTCCAATGAACAGTACCACTTTAGTTTATTACAATTTTTACCCCTGTAGTTTTAATTTGTATAATTATAGTTTTAGTCCCTATAGTTTTAATTTTTATTAATTACAATTTTGGTCTCTATAGTTTTGTTTGCAAGTTTAACATTATTACAGTTTTGATCCCTGTAGTTTTAATTTGTTGACTTCCTTAACCGCAGCAACACGCGGCTCCCTTCCGCTCGTTTATATTAAATATAACCAAAAGGGTATTAAGGTAATTATAATTATCCTAATTATGTAAATTCCTAAAATCATGATTTCCTCTCTCTTTAAATCAACCAATCTCCTGTACGTAACCCTAGCATCATCACCGCCATATACATCCCTTTCAACTTAGCGGCATTTCATCCAGTGAGTCCATCACATAAGGTCTGATCGCACAATTCTATTCCATGATTAATTCTTACTGCACCTTTCCTTTAGATGGCACCTCCTCCACATTTTTGCTCTTTACGTGATTGCTTTTTTCCTCACAACGACATGGCAAAAAGCCCTAATTTTGGCAAATGGTCTCTTTATCTCTCCATCTCAATCAGAAACATGTTGTAAGTTGTACCTCCTGCTAGACTGTTCCTCAACTAAATATCAATTTTGAAGATTATTCAACTTTGCTTGACATATAATTCCGGCCAATTTATACTTTTATTGGAATAGATGGCCTACAAGTTACGACCATTTATAAAATTGAAATCGGCAATCATTTGAGTAATTTAGTATGTTAATTCTTCTAACGATTATTGTTTTGTTAGTAAATTATCATAGATTGTTTATTGATAAAATATTATAGATTTTTAATTCACGATCTATTACACATTGTTTTCATAAACGACTAATGGTTGTTTATTTCGTAAATGACTAATGGTTATATATTAGAATCTGAATTATAAATGATGCTTACTTTTGATTTTTTTATGTTTTTAGTTTTAGCATAATGGAGTAATTTAGTTTTTGATTTAGTTGACTTGCTAAACGACGATCGAGCATGATATTTAGGGGTTCATCATCTGTGATATTTTTTATCTTTTAAATCCTCGGTATGTGGTAACTATTGTTCTAAAAATGATAACTTTGATCATAAATGATTAAATCTTAAAAAACTCAATTACAAGTATTAATCATTGATGATTAACACTGTATATGTATGTTTGTTTTATTAAGAGTCAAAGTATTAATCATTGATGATTAACACTGTATATGTATGTTTGTTTTATTAAGGGCCAAAGTATTAATCATTGAAGATTAATACTATATATGTATGTTTTTTTGATTAAGTCTCTAAGTATAAATCATTGATGATGAGCGGTGTTAATCATTGATGATTAACACTGTAACGTCTATTTTCTATTATCATTTGTAATCATCAGTCATATCAATATACATAACATTATAATTTATGAGTTTTTTTTATTTTGAATGTGATTGAACTTGATTTTGCAAATGTGAATCCAATAATAATAATGATCATGAGTGCCTCATTTTTTGTGATGACAGCAACAAAAAAAATCAAAGCAAGAATAATCATCGGGGCTCCAACATTATTTTAATGATTACTAATGAATCAAATATTTTTATATTTGTTTTATTCATTTGTGATTACAGCTAAACTAGTTTTTTTTCTTTTATATTGTCTTTTATTCATTAATGATTACAAATGTATTGTTTCCTTTTTATCTTTGTGTTAAGATTTCATCATTACAATTGTATTAAATTTTTATATTTTTTTTACTTTATTCATTTTAGTGTTTATTGTTACTTGTAGTCATTTATGAACAAAATCATATCAAAAATAATTTTTAAAAATTCTCAAAACTTTTATTTTATGTATATTTTATTCATTGATGATTACAACAGAATTTTGTATAATCTTTACAAAAATATTGTTAAAAATTAAATCAATTAAATTATAAAAATATATTTTTTTCTATTCATTCATGATTGAAACCGTGAAAAAGAAGAACAAACTATTAAAATTTCGAATTTTGACAAAAGAATTGATAAAAATATTTTTTTTATCTTCTATTAATAGAATAACAAAAAAAATCAATTAATTCCTTTATTTTAGGTAAAAGCAATCGTAATCTCTATAACCATGGAAAGTGAATTATTAAATCCCATGATTATAGGGAGAACATAATTATTTAAGATTTTTAATTAATTAGACATATTGTTAAATTACTATAATATCCCTATAAAATGATTGGTCCAAAATCATTCTCGCATTCTCAACCTTTTAATCCTTCTCATATTGGGTTTGCTGCTGACTGGCATTCAGAAGCTCGTACATTTTGGCAATCATACTTTCCTGGCTTTCCGGGGCATTGTTGCTAGAATTGGCTGGCCCCCTGTGGCTGTTATTGCTCCCACTAGGACCACTGTTGTTCCTAGGTTGAAATTGTCTAGATGGATTGGAAGGTTGTCCCTGGTAGTTGTTCAGTCTGTTGTTATAGGAATTTTGGGTCCCTTGGTTGTAAGGCCTGTAAGATCGTCCATTATTGTACTGTCATTGACCTTGACTGTGAACTTGATGCACTTCCTGTGTCCTTTGTCCTTGTTGACCACCTTGTTGCTGATTTTGTGGCCCATTCTGCAAAGTGGACATCAACCTATCGAATTTTCTATTCAACTTACCAATCTCCTTTTTCACTTCTTTCTTCCAATCTGCATCTGCTCCTACTGCTGCAGCTGTACTTACGGGTTTTCTGGTGGAGAAGTTTGCTTTCGATCCATTGCTGAGTTGCTTCAAGAACCGCCAAGCATCATCTGGATCTTGCATCATTATGGTCTCGCTGGATGATGCATTTATCATGGCTTGGTTTGTTAAATCCACCCCTTCAAAGAATAACTTCACCAGCTGCCATTTTGGAATATCATGATGTGTGCACGACCGCATCAACTCTTTTAACCGATCAAAAGTCTCATGAAATGCCTCCCCCGGCTTCTGTTGAAAGTCTTGAATGGCCCGCCTGATCCCTGTGGTCTTGCTAGTCGGATAAAATTCTTGCAAAAACTTGGCCTTTAATTGCTCCCACGTGGTAATACTATTAGGCTGGAGTGAAGTAATCCAATATTTGGCTTTGTCTTTCAAGGTAAAGGGAAACAGTCTCAACCTAAAGATATTTTTGTTTGTATTCCTAGGGGTATTCGCATTTGCTATGGCTAGAAATTCGTACAAGTGATTATAAGGATCATATTGTTTGTCCCCCTAAACTCAGGTAATATACCTAAAAGTTGCGGCCTAATTTCGACTTGGTTCTCAACATTATCAGGAAGATAAATGGGCGACGCGTCATCATATTCCCTGGGTTAGAAATATGATGCAACCGATTGCCCTCTCGGTTGTGCAAAATACAAGGGTGGAACAATATTACTGTTATGATTCTCGTTATTGTAGTACTGTTACCCTTGTGGTTGAAATCTCCTCGGAGGTCCCTAACCTCGATTCCACTGTTGCTGCTACTGGCCTGGATGCTGCGGTAGCCATCCTTCATCTTCTTCATCATAAAGTGGGTCTGCCTCTTGGTATTGGTACTGAGGTTGCAGAGGTTATATTTGAGGTGGTTGGGTTTGGGTTGGTGGTGGTATAGGTTGGATAACTGGTTGTGGTTTGAAAATGGGTTGTTGGTATTGTGAAGGTAAAGGTTGTGAAAATTGAGGTTGTGAAACAGGTATTTGCTGTCGAGGTAATGGGTTGCCATCACGGGTCGGCGCTCCCCATCACATCGCGGCAGATACTGGAAAAGGGTTTGTAAAGGTTTGACATAAGGGTTGGACTAACGGCTGCGTGCATGATGGTACTGGTGCGGGGGCTGAAACCGCACCACCACTAGCACTTGTACTCCCCACATGAAATTCAGAAATCGGGGGTATATTTGGAACTCCCCATGTTACCTCGCCCAAGGGCTCATTAGTAACATCCTCTATTGTAACACTACTAGGACTCATTCTATCTAAACGCCTATGTACACGGTTACTGCGCGTGGTTCGCTTGATTTCAGAGTCAAAAAGCAAGGGTGATGTATGCCCACCCTGACGGGTACGCATGCACTAATGCAACACGTCCGCCAAAACCAAAACAAGTATATCAACTAAACTCAAATATCAAAACTAAATCAGAAAATCAGAAAACAACTCCCTACAGATCGTCTTATCCTAGGCTCACAACTCCCCGGCAACGGCGCCAAAATTTGACACGCCTAGGTCGTCGTGCGGTCAAAAAATAAGAAAATAAGCCTCACACACACTAGTACAGCGGTAGTAAGGGTCGATCCACAGGAGATTGGTGGTTAAGACAAGACGATAGCTTATCAACTGTAGTGTCACGCTACAGCCAGAGGGACTAACTCCACTTTCCCAAAAACACATGAAAATCACAATTCCAAAACAAAGTCCAAAACCAAATTCAAACATAAACTAAATAGAACTAAACCAAAGTCTAATCGTAGATTGCTTACTGAAATCAGAAAAAATATTCACAATCCGGAAACAAGAACACAATCTAATAGCATTCAATAAACATCCAAACACAAATAAACCTAAAAAGTGCAATAAAACATGAACCGAATGATTGCTTGCATAAAACTCAAAACCAGAAGATCCAAAACATTCAAATACGAAAATAAGAACTCTAACCTACTGCTAATGGTTGTCACAATCCAGAAACACTAAGCTAAGAGCTAAAACAACTAAACTAATAAATAATTTAAAGTGAAAACATTAAACATACCAAATGAGGTTGCTGAAATCCAAAACTAGGAGTCAAAGAAGCCTTAAGTCCACCTTATGGGTCGTTCCTTGCCTGCTGAATTTTACCTAAGAGCCTCTATTTATAGTTGTAGAAAATTAGAATCAGCGGCGTGCAGAGCTTGTAGCCGCGTCGCGCGTATTGCCTTATCCCCGTTTTTTTGTGGTTTGAATTTCTCTACACCGCCTCATCCTTGACGTGGCGCGTCGCGCATGCCTTCACTCCTGCGGCGCGCGTGTTCATTCGACTGTTTTGTCCTTATCTTCAAAACTTCTTTCCTTTTGCCCGCTTTTAGTCCCTGATTGTAACTTTTTCTTGCAAACAAACACTAGCACAAAAAGTGAGAAATACCAATGCATATATGATATAATTTCACCAAGAATAGGGGCAAACCCGAGAGTCCACAAATGATTTGGCGAGGGACGGAACGAGCAAGCCCGCTAATCTTTAGTTGTGGCGGATCGGGGCAAGCCCGAGAGCTAGGTTGTTCGGGGCAAGCCCCGAGACCATTAGGGATGTGTTAGATCGTGTGATATTTTGGGAAACTCACTAACCTTTGTGCTTACTCTTTCACCCTAAATATTTTCAGGTACTTATTGAATTGGGCTTTGGATCGCGGGACGACTGTATCGCATCCAACTTTGGTGTTCATGTCTTCCGCTGGTTTACGTTTTGTAGTTGATTTGAAACATATGATTTGAAACGTTTAATTTCCAACTCGTTTTTATGTAATTGAACCGCTTTTAAAATGAAATTTTTATTTTGGAATTTGGGCGTTACATATATGTTATGTCTACTACATTATGTTTTCTTCATTATATTAATGCAATCAACTCTCAGAATATGCGTTATATCAACATGAAAACACATGCATCCCGCCACATCGTATGTGGTGCAAAATTACTAATATTTACCAACGTGTAAACAGTATCATGTTCAAAATGTTTATAATTATGTTGTGCCAAATTTATACTAAAAATGCTCTCTGGCATGTTGGATGTAGCGCTCTTAGTTATAAGAGGGGAGTGTTAGTACATCCTGCATTGGTGCGACACGGTCTTATAAGTGTTTATATATGTTGGAGTCTCCCCTCTCTCCACAAGGGCTCTTTTGGAGAGACAATCTTGGACTCCACATATATCTTCCATGGTATCAGAGCTGGCGTCTCGTACCCCTATAACCTCATCAAGCCTACGTCTCTGAGGGGAAGTGCTAGTGCATCCCACATTGGTGCGACACAGTCTTATAATTGTTTATATATGTTGGAGTCTCCCCTCTCTCCACAAGGGCTCTTTTGGAGAGACAATATTGGACTCCACATACATCTTACAGGAAGGGGGTTTCGAGTCTTGCCCCCACACACTTTTCAAACCTAACCTTTCTTGCTTTTAGACATTTTTAGGACATAATTGTTATGTTTTTTATAACTTTTCTGGATGTTCGTTTTTGTAATTTTTTCTTTCTTTTAAGGACACAATGAGTATTTTTTCTAGATTTTTTTGTTCACCCCTTAACATTTTATTTATACAGTGTTTGCCTAAATTTTAATTATTTTTTAGAAGTCTGATATTTACTTATAGTTTTGCGAGAGTTTTAATCTTTTTTTCTCATATAGTTTTATGAACTTAGTTTTTTAATTTTTATATTATCTTCAGCTTTTTTACATCTTATTTTATAGCGTGGTTTTTTATAAATTTATTTATACGAGATTACTTATTTTCCATATTTTATGTATATATGTTTTTGAATACTTCTCCATATACAAATAGGTAGACAACATAATACTATATAAGTTGTTTGTATAAAAAAGAGGATATTATAATCCTTTTTTAAACGATTATAGGCATCACATTCATAACACATATATAATAAAGAACTTGAGTCTAAAAATAGTACTTCACACAATAGAATTGAATTATATTTCTTTTTTAAATTTGTGAGAATATAAACGATCGGCAAAGAACCAAAAACATGAACCTTTAGCTTATTGAAACTAAAAAAACATAGAATCCTACCTAGAAAACATATTAATATCTTTTGCAAGTTTCTCAACATTCAAGGAAGATGAGCCATTAGGTCGTGTTGCAATTTCAATCTTTTTCTTCCACTCCATAGCCTTGCTCCTCATTATTCTACCCTTGTCTCCTCCAATCAACTCCCGTGTGAGCTTCTCGACTTCATCCCTCTTCACATTATCTTCGATCTCCAAGCCAACTTTCCATTCCTTGCAAATTTGCCTACAATTAGTTGGTTGGTCCCATATATAAGGCCAACACATCATGGGGACCCCAGCCGATAAGCTCTCAATGGTCGAACCCCACCCACAATGAGTCAAAAACCCACCAACTGAAGGGTGGTTCAAAACTTCTTCCTGGGGACACCAACTTGCAATATATCCTTTCTTATTAATCATCTCTTTGAGTTCTGGAGGAAAGATAAGAGATTCTCCAGCAACCAAACCAGGCCTAATGATCCAAAGAAAATAATGGTTGCTATTAGCAAGTCCCCAACCAAACTCTAGCAATTGTTGTAGAGACATTACGATTAGGCTACCAAAATTTACATAAACCACAGAATTTGGTTCCTTTGATTGCAACCAGTTGAGGCATTCAGTTTCTTCCTTCCATAAACTATACCCTTTAATATCCGACTTCTTTGTTTCTTGCTCATTTTGCATACAATTTAGAAGCAACTGTAATGGTCCGATTGCGTATATTTGAGGAAACATGGGTTTGAGGGCCTTAAGTACGGTGGACTCTAACTCTTCAAATGTGTGGAGGATTATAGATGAGACCTTCCTCGTTGCTTCAATACTCTTGATGACAAAATTATAGTCCACATCATTAGGGTGTGTGGTTCGAACATAACCTGGAAGATCCTTTAAACGGAATGCCTCCAAACCCGCAATCCAATCTATCATAGTGTCAAGATAGCCATTGGTGAGGTAACTTTCATCTGAAACATTAGTAAGAATTGGTTACGATGATGAACAAATAGGTTACCATTTTCCAAATGATTAATCCAAGTTCATTTCTTATGTGGAGTACAGCAATATCATGGGTTTGAAGAAATTCTTAATCTACTTTAACCCACTAATATGGCAGATTCCATAAAAACTGCATGTATTAATTCAAACTTTTTGCCAAAAATTATTTGAAAAATAATGTATTGGGATCAATAGTTTTCCAAAGACTCATTCAAGTACTTGACATGAGGAGTTTGACAATGTGTTGATTTTACAATTATAGATCCTGCAAAGTTAACTTGACAAATTATATATATTATACATATTTTTATGTAAAATAAGTTGTTAAAATTAATAAGAGAGTTTTGTTATACTTATACCGTGTCGCATTCTAAAACAACCGGCATTATCAAAATTAGTCATAATATTTACATTAACGTGAAAACCACGTCCACATTTTGATAATTTTCATCATAAAGGTTTGTTAAAATTAAAGTATAAGTCAACCAGGATCTAAAATGGTCAAACAATGGTGTCTGCGCAATTGATTTTATAAGTTATAACAGTACATAAATTTTCATTTAGACTACTATATGTTGATATTGATAACCTTCTAGAATTCACATTATGATTATAATTATTCATCACGATAAATGTTTTACATGTATATAATATTTTCTCTGAAGATTGTTTAAATACAATTCGATAGTTGTAAATAAAGACAGCCCTGACGTGATCCTTAACTTTATCGATCGCGCCCATTGACTTGCATTTTCTGAACACTTTTTCCGTTTTTTTTTGGGGGGGGGGGGGGGGGGGGGGGGGGGGGGGGGTGCGGTGTTCCAGAATGAAGGTGTTGCGTGTTTCCATATCCTGTGTTATGTGTTCAGAATATGCAACAGGATATTACACACAATGGATTCTGATTAAATGTACCAGGTTTTTGGTTGTTTACAATGGCCAATTATGGAGGTTGGTCAAGAGTGCGAGTGTGGCGGATTGGAAATAAGATCAAAGGTATTTCCAAGGAGGAAGAGGTACGAAATCATAACCGAAGAACAAATCCTAATATATATGAAATCGTTCGAGAAGCTTTTCTTTACATACTCGCTTGAATTCATGGGGGCTAGCTATGGGCATTAAGGGATACATTTAACTCGGTTGTCGATGTCTATATCACACAGAAGTTATCTAGACTTGGTAGCGTTTGTTAGATGTTTAAAGTAGAACATCAAAATATGTTGGAAAGAAAGTTGCTGTCGATTTGGGTCCGGAACTACCCTATTTTTGCAATTGTAGCAAGGTTATAGGGATGAAACCAAGAATCAGGTTTCTGGTGGAAACAGTAATGCAATTGGTCATTGTTAGTTTACACTATAAGGGCTTTACTGTAATTTAACATTGTGTTAGTTATTCAGTTTGTTAGTTAGGTTTGTTGAGTTCTGTACATATATGTATCTGTATTTCTTTTACACAGTTAATGAGAAATTGAAATTCTCTCAAGTCTTCTTCTTCATTCATTACAACATGGTATCAGATTGATTAAACGATCCTTTTCTTCATCTCCATTTCCATGGCTACACCAAATCTGAATGATTCCTCCAATTTACTTCCTACGGATCCTTATTTCATTGCACCGTCTGATAATCCAAGTTCTGTACTTATCTCCAATGTCTTCAATGGAGTCGGTTTCAATTCGTGGAAGAGATCAATGGTGATTTCTCTGTCTGCCAAAAACAAATTAGGTTTTGTTGATGGCTCGCTTCTTCCACCTGTTTCCAATTCACCTTCTTATTCTAATTGGCAAAGAGCCAATTCCATGGTTACTAGTTGGATTCTCAATTCCCTCGACAAAAACATCGCTGACAGTGTTCTCTTTCTTCAAACCTCACATGCAATCTGGACTGAATTACATCATCGCTATGAACAGCCTGATGGAGCCTCGATCTATCAAATACAACAACAGTTGTATTCAATTGCTCAAGGATCTGATGATTTCTCACTGTATTTTACCAAATTGACTAAAATTTGGGATGAACTTCGTCTCGTTCAAACTTTTCCACCGTGTTCTTGTGGTACTGCTACTGCAATTGACAAATTTTTGGAAGATCAACGTCTGATTCAACTTTTAATGGGCCTTAACGATTCTTACAAGATGCTTCGTGGTCAGATCCTTATGATGAAGCCTCTACCTACAGTCTCTACTGCATATTCCTTGATCCTACAGGAAGAACGTCAGCGAGGTATTAATGCCACATCTTCTATTAATCATGAAGCCATCGCTATGCATGCTTCAACTGATTCATCTTCTAAAAAGTCTATTACGTGTAACCATTGCAAAAAATCCGGTCATACAAAGGCACAATGCTATCGTCTTATTGGATTTCCAGCTAACTTCAAATTTACCAAATCCAAAAGAGACGATTCAAAATCTACAGCTCAGAATGTTACCAATCTTCATACTCCTTCTATTTCACCTGAACAGTATGAACAATTGCTCACTCTTCTCAACAATACTTCTCCCAATTCTCACTCTCCATCAACTCATGCTAATGCCTCGATCACCAATGGTTCCATGATCAACGAAGGTATAACTCTTTCTCATAAGACTTTTGCCCTTAATGTGCAGAAATCTGCATCTCTTTTACATGAATATTTTTCATGGATAATTGACTCAGGAGCGAATGACCATATGTGTTCTAACAAATCACTTTTTATCTCCCTAATTCAACTCAATCAGCCACATCTCATTGGTCTTCCTAATGGCCAAACTACTTCTATCTCTTTCATCGGTGATATCCAACTACATGATTCAATAATCCTTCGTGGAGTGTTATATGTACCTTGCTTCAAGTATAACCTCTTATCAATTGCCAAACTCACAACTCAACTTCAAACTTTTATTCTATTCACTAATAAAGCTTGTCTCCTGCAGGACCCTTCATCGAAGGATAAGCTTGCTTTTGGTCTTCTTGGAACAAGAATAAACGACTTATACGTCTTTGACCATAGAGTCATCAAAAATAGTTTGTCATATAGTTTTTCTGTATTCAAACTTCAGTCTGATGTTCAATCTTTCGTTTCAAATGTTGATTCAAATGCACTGTTATGGCATAGACGTTTGGGCCATGTACCTTTACATAAACTACACATCCTTTCTCTCATCTCTTCACAAAATAAAATTCATACACATGATAATCCTTGTTATGTTTGTTCTCAAGCAAGACAACATAGATTACCGTTTCCCAAGAGCATTTCTGTATCTGTAGCTCCATTTGATCTAGTGCATGTCGATGTATGGGGACCTTACAAACATACTACACACGATGATTACAAATTTTTTATCACAATTGTTGACGATTTTAGCCGTCATACATGGGTTCATTTACTGAAACATAAGAGTTATGCTTTCTCCCTTATCAAAGCTTTCATTTCACTTGTTCAAACTCAGTTTAATACCACTATCAAAGTCATTCGTTCTGATAATGCGTATGAGTTAGGCTCTAGTAATGAAGGAATTGAATATTATCAATCTCTAGGTATTATTCATCAACGATCTACACCTCATACCCCTCAGCAGAATGGTCTCGTTGAACGAAAACACCGTCATATCCTTGAAACTGCTCGTGCTTTATACTACCAATCAGGCATTGGGATCGTTTATTGGGGAGAATGTATCAAGACTGCTGTTCACATTATCAATCGAATTCCTTCTAAACCACTTCACAATCAAACGCCTTTCACTGTTTTGTTTAAAGTTTCACCTGACTTAACTCACTTAAAGGCTTTTGGTTGTCTTTGTTTTGTTCACTCTACCAATGTTCAACGAGATAAATTCATGTCTCGTTCCCATCCTTGTGTTTTCATTGGATACCCTTTTGGGCAAAAAGCATATAAAGTCTTTAATCTTGTCACTAAACAGTTTCATATTTCTCGAGATGTTCAATTTTTTGAAAATATATTTCCTTTACATTCTTTAAAGAATGTTCCTCTTACAGTTGATACTTCGCATATTCCAACTAATTCAACTGATGTTTCTTCATCTTCAATTCCTAATTCTCCTTCTAATCATAGTCCTCCTCCTCCTATTAATCCTAATCCAAATATTAATCCTAATCCTCCTATTAATCCAAATGCAAATGTTCGAAGAACTTCAAGAACTAGACATGCTCCTATTCATTTAAATGATTATGTTTGCAGTCATGTCACTTCATCACATTCCCACTCGGTCTGTAATCACACCGTTACCAACCTTTGTGTTCCTTCTATATCATCCATTGACGATTGTTCTACTTCTAGCTATGTCTTTAATGCTAACCATTTCCCTCCTGAACCTGCCTTTTATCACCAAGCTAAAGGCAACCCTGACTGGGAAAAAGCCATGGCAAATGAACTTGAAGCACTAAATTCAAATCAAACTTGGGACATTGTTAGAATACCAAAAGGAAAGAAACCTATTTCGTGTCGTTGGGTATATAAAATCAAACATCGTGCTGATGGTTCTATTGAGCGCTACAAAGCTCGCCTAGTGGCTAAGGGCTTTACTCAACGAGAGGGCATTGACTACCATGAAACATTCTCTCCTGTAGTCAAATTTAATACAATTCGTTGCATGGTTTCATTGGCAATCAAACGAGGTTGGATCATTCAACAAATGGATGTAAATAATGCCTTTTTACATGGGGATTTATATGAGGAGGTTTATATGAAAATTCCACCGGGTTTAGTCGTTGAATCACCCTCTCTTGTATGTAAACTCAAGAAATCACTATATGGCCTGAAACAAGCATCTAGACAGTGGTATTCTAAACTTTCTCATGCTTTAACAACGAAAGGTTATCTTGTTTCAGCAAATGATCATTCTCTTTTTGTCAAACATGTTGCTGAATCAATTATTATAGTAGCAGTGTATGTTGATGACATTTTAGTCACTGGGAATGATTCTGAAGAAATTTCAAGTCTTAAAAAGTATTTGGATGATCGTTTCAAGATTAAAGATTTGGGAAATATTCATTTTTTCCTTGGTCTTGAGTTCAACATGCTTCCTAATGGCATGATTGTTCAACAACTAAAGTTCATCAACGAATTATTACTCCAATATTCTATGACTGATTGTACTATTGCTTCTTCACCATTACCAATGGATATTCAATCCTTGTTTTCAACAACTCAACCGTTACAAGATCCCACTCCTTTTCGTCAATTGATAGGGAAACTCAATTTTCTTCTACATACAAGACCTGATCTGTCTTTTACAGTTCAGTTCCTCAGCCAATTTAATCAAAAACCTTGTCAATCACATTATAATACAGCCCTTCATGTTCTTCGTTATCTTAAAGGGACACTTCATCATGGATTATTTTTTTAATAAAGATCCTAAATTTCAAGTTGAAGCTTTCTGTGACAGTGATTGGGCAGCATGTCCTTTAACAAGACGATCGGTTAGTGGCTATTTTATTCTCTTTGGTGGATCCCCAATCGCTTGGAAGTCGAAGAAGCAAATAACAGTTTCACTCTCATCTGCTGAGGCTGAGTATCGCTCCATGCGCCGTGTGTGTGCTGAGTTGTCTTGGTTAAGTCGCATTCTTCATGAATTTGGAGTTTCATCTGTTACTCCCATCCCTTTAAAGTGCGATAACCAAGCTGCAATCTACATTGCTAAAAATCCCGTTTTTCATGAGAGAACTAAACACATCGAACTCGACTGCCACTATGTTCGTGAAAAACTCCAAAGTGGATTAATCTCATTGTTTCATGTGCCCACAAAGATTCAACTAGCTGATGCTCTTACTAAGCCCTTACATGGATATCATCATCGAGCTGCAATTTCCAATCTGGGTTTACAACCATACCCTCCAGCTTGAGGGGGGGTGTTAGTTTACACTATAAGGGCTTTACTGTAATTTAACATTGTGTTAGTTATTCAGTTTGTTAGTTAGGTTTGTTGAGTTCTGTACATATATGTATCTGTATTTGTATTTCTTTTACACAGTTAATGAGAAATTGAAATTCTCTCAAGTCTTCTTCTTCATTCATTACAACAGTCATGTTAAACCTTATACATTTGGAGTTGATCCTAAGGTTTCATACGCAAATATTATGAATGAGAATGAGCATGCAAATGTTACAAATCAGGACAATATTATGGAAAAAGAAATGACTATTGACTCAAAAGAACTTCACGTGATCCAAGATTAGACAATGGTGATGTTAGCGTGTGTTTGGTATATATGGTGTATCACAAATATTCACAAGTTATGTCACTTGAGGGTTCCATTGACTAGGCGATCAAGTATATTGGAAGATGGAATTCAAATCAATGGAAACTTGCATCGAGTTAAAACAAAATTGAGTGTTAAAAAGATTCTCAACGAGGTGGGGACCGGTAACCAAAACGAATTGTATGGATGAAATAGAAGGACTACCACTATGTGCTTTACCATGTATCTATCATCACAACATCATTAATAAGAACATTTATTATTTTATTGGAAATTAGGGAAGTTAAGAAACTAACCTTTAAGAGGGATAATCTTTTTTTCAATTAGAACCGGAGCTTGGTAATATCCCATGAAAGCACTAGCAGAGAAGGTCCAAAAATGAATGATTGGCACTTTAAGCGTCTCTGCAGCATCAACAGTGAACGGCATCATACCATCACCAATAATACAAGTAACTGGATTCTCTAGTCTGGCCACGAGATCGAGAAACGGTGCCAAGAAATTATTTAGAATAGACTTAGGGAGTTCATACATGTTCCCTCGTAAACCATCGGGAATACCATCGGAAATGGTCTCGAACTTGAACCCAGGCTCACCATCGAGACTGTGTGGCCCTCCGGAGTTGAGTAACTGCTCGTGGTTAAACACTGTGTTCACAAAGGTTATGTCTAGGCCCTTGTGGTGCAGTAGCCTTGCTAGTTTAAGCATACACTTGATGTGACTTTGTGCTGGACATGGTACGAAAACCACATGTGGCTTACTTTCAGAATTTACTAGCTCTGAATCCATGTTCATGTGTATGGGTGTGAAGGAATTATCTGACATATATGTTAAATTGTTAGATGATGTTTGTTATGTATAGAGACAAGTATGTAATTAGGGAAGCAATGGATGGGCCGCGTTTCCGGCCATACATTTTGGGCTAAGAAATAACAAATTTAAAAAATTAAAAACGTTCAATATTTTCTGTTATTTTTGTCACTTTTCATATATATATATATATATATATATATATATATATATATATATATATATATATATATATATATATATATATATATATATATATATATATATATATATATATATATATATATATATATATATATATATATATATATATATATATATATATATATATATATATATATATAACCGATCGGGTGAGGACTCTTCTTAAAGTGAGGACTCGTGAGGACACCTTAAAAAAATTAAAAAAAAATAAATAAAAAATATAAATAATAAAATGGATCATAGTACTATATTGGAGAAAAAAAAATTCGGAAAAAAACTTTTGGATCATTATTTTTTTTTATAATGAAACAATGATCCACAAAATAAAATTTTTTGTGGATTATTTCTGTTTCTCAATGATCCAAATTTTTTTTTCCAAATTTTTTTGGATCATGATATAGTACTATTCTCGATTTTATGATTTGTATTTTTTTTATATTTTTTTTCAATTTTTTTGAGGTGTCCTTACGAGTCCTTACCGAAAAAAGAGTCCTCACCGGAACGGGACCCTATTTGAGTTCTATATATATATATATATATATATATATATATATATATATATATATATATATATATATATATATATATATATATATATATATATATATATATATATATATATATATATATATATATATATATATATATATATATATATATATATATATATATATATATATATATATATATATATATATATATATATATATGGGTTATGTTATTTTAAGAACTCAAATATTCATGAGATCTTGAGAACTCAATGACATCCATTAGATTCTTATCCAGTTCAATAAGGGCATGATTGTCAAATAACCAATATTATATTTTAGGTAATTTTAATTACATCTATATTAAATTGTAACAGCCCCAAAAAAATAGCACAAATTTCATTTATTTTCGGAATTAAAATTATGCCTATTAGGTTTTGAATTTTCAAATATTGAAAAAAAAATCAAATTTTCGTTTTTTATTAACGTAAATTTTAGAAAATTGAAAAAATATAATTTTTTTAATTAGATATTTGGAATTTAAAAATATAATATTTACAATGTATATATACATATTTTTATATGCAATTTTTTTAATAGAACGTATATATGCATAATGAGATTCTGATATGTGAATTTTTCTATATATGCATATTTTTATATTTCCAGGAAATGCATACATGCGCATTTAATAATATTTCGTATATATGCATATTTTTATATTTCCAGGAAATGCATACATGCGCATTTAATAATATTTCGTAAAAAAACACAAGAAAATATTCGTATTTTATAATATTCAGATATAAAAAATATTCATAAAAAATACAACTGTTTTGAACGTTACAAACAAAAAATATAAAAAAATACAATGAAAATTCATGATATCTTCGTTTCTCAGATTTTCAATTTTCACTTCTTCAAAATGCTCAATAAATCTTCAAAATCTGCAATACCATTAACAAAAGTTAATATACATTTAATACACACATGCACGTATGTTTACACATGCACATGTATATGTACACATATGCATAAATGCATATGTGCATATATGCACATGTATATGTACACATATACATAAATGCATATGTGCACATATGCACATGTATATGTACACATATGCATAAACTACATATTAAAAAACCCCAAAAAAATGCTTACATGCATATATACACATATGCACATAGGCACATATATGTATGCATATATACACATATGCATTTATGCATTTATGTACATATGCACATATGCATTTACATGTATTCACATTTGAACAATAAACATAAATGCATATATACACATACTAACTATATTCGTATATGCAAAAAGATATTTCTGAACATATGCATCTAAATACATATACGCATATAAGCTTATGCATATGTTTATACACATGTGCATAAGTTACATAACTTATGCACATGTGCATATATGCACATATGCACTTATGAACAAACGTATTTATGAACAAATACACATACATGCATATACATTTATGCATACGTACAATGAATAAATTATCCATCACAAACTTGCAACGTGTGATTCCATTTGGTGGTTGTAGACAGTGGCACACTCATCATCTATTAGGATAGAATCATCAGTAAAAAACGTAGGTCTAGAAGGGAAAAGAACCTGAATTTGGTTAACATAAACAACCAATCAGTTACCAACACATAGAAATCTGCTACAAGCGTCTTAGAGTTACCGAACCAATCACCAAACACCAGTTGTGCAATCAATCAGAACATTAAGCATAGAAAGCAACCAGAAATAAGCAAAGAATCAACAAACGATTAGCAAATCACAAAAACTCATAAAAAACCAGCAATCAACCACAAAAGCTTTCGTTGAGGCATTACCTCGATCACCTTGCGTGCAAATGGCATTGTTCTTATCTTTCCCCTGAATGGCATTGTTCTAATACATTCCCAGATCCTTATCCAATCTAATTCAGGTAATTTGTCTTCCTCCTTATGTCAACATTACCAACTCCAGCAAGTAAAAATCCAGTTATTGTGTCCTATTATAAGAACATTGAAAAGAACAGAGCATTTAATGAAAAGATTGTTGATCTAGAAATTAAACAAACAAATAAATAAGCAGATCATTGAGAGAACTCGTATATCCTGCATTCATCGGAGAAGTAGCATCCAAAAACACATCCAAGACTTTCTGAGTAATACCTGTTGAAGTTGGAAAACTCATATATCCTGCCTTCATCGGAGAGGAAGCAGCCGTTCGTAGCCTCAGCCTCCAATCACCGTCATTGATGTGGTTTGTGCCTGCAATCCACCGCCTCCAATCGTCGTGTTCGTAGCTCGATTGAATGACGGAACTCGATCCATATGTAAACAACGGTCGTCGCGATCAGGCCAGAAGCAGAGAAAAATCGATGGAGACCTTCAATGGAACGAGTGAGGGATAGCCGACGGATCGTCAAAGAATAAAGAGACGGGAGAAGAAGAGAGAGACGGGCTGATTTTTTGGGATCCATTAGTTTAATGGCTAATTTTTTGGGATTTCCTTTAATGATAATTTTTATTCTCTATAATACCCCTGACAGCTTTTCATTAATACCAAAAATACAATTGAATTTGTTATTAATTACATAAATGCCATCTTTCATCTTAGCCTTTGAATTTTTTGATCTTGTGGTCCAGAACTGGTTCTCAAGATCTCATGATTTTTTGAGCTCTCACAAGAACCTAACTCATATATATATATATATATATATATATATATATATATATATATATATATATATATATATATATATATATATATATATATATATATATATATATATATATATATATATATATATATATATATATATATATATATATATATATATATATATATATAGTTAGTGATTATGGTTAATACCCATTAGGGTTTAGGTAAGCCCATTATGGTTTAGGTTAGGTCAGCCGTTTTGTATTCCTATTTATATGAGGTTAAACCCTCATTATGAATATCAAGCATTTTATATTATATCATGGTATCAGAGTTCTAGGTTAAAATCCTATTGCTGACCACAACCCCCCGCCGCTAACCTCCACCTCCGGCGACCTAGTCGTCGGATGTGCCTTCAATATTTTTTCTTTTTTTCTTTTTTCTCATAAATAAGAATACAGCCGCCAGCACCAAACCAGAGCTCCGTCATCAGTTTCTTCTACTGCATCGTCTGCTTCGACCCCTCTCCTCGGATGACATCTTCTTCTTCGGACATTTTTCGTTGGGAAGCCTCCGATTTGCAGTCGTCTTTCTCTCCTTTGTCATGACTGCAGTCGTCGATCTCACCGAAATTGGCATCGTCCGCCGCAGCTCGAGCCCTCTCTCTTTGCTCGTTGCCTTTTTCCAGACTCTTTCGTCGTCGGCTCCATGATCACTGTCACGACTCTCCCTTCTTCTTCAACGGATCCGCCTCTGGCCGCCGCTCCTCCTCTCTTCTTGTCTGACGAGCAGTTATTGTTAGCCGCCATCGTCAGAGCTCTGCCACCGCTGCTGCTGTTTTTCAATTATGTTTTTTTTTCAGTTTAATCGTCTCCTCCCGATCAAACTGCGGGGGGGGGGGGGGGGGGGGGGTTAGTGATTAGGGTTAATACCCATTAGGGTTTAGGTAAGCCCATTATGGTTTAGGTTAGGTCAGCCATTTTGTATTCCTATTTATATGAGGTTAAACCCTCATTATCAATATCAAGCATTTTATATTATATCTTATATATATATATATATATATATATATATATATATATATATATATATATATATATATATATATATATATATATATATATATATATATATATATATATATATATATATATATATATATATATATATATATATATACTAGTTGTGTACCCGCGCAATGCCGCGGAACACAAATTGTCTTTGTAAATCGAAAATAAAATCGGTACATTGGATCAGATTTATAATATTTACAATGTTAATGATAATTGGAAATAATACATATTTCAAAGTTCATAGTTGAATAAAAATATAATATACATTTCAACATTCATAGTTGTTTCAATAATTTATAGATTATAACCATCTATAATCACAAACTTGTTCATTAAATATTAAAAATGCATCGTTGTTTTGGTTATCATCAAAGTACGTTGGTGTTTTGGATCATAAATTTAAGTATATTGGTGTATTAAGTTAAAAAATATATGTTGTCCTGGGTTAAAAAAACATGTTTATTGGGTTGAAATTAATAGTATGTTGTTTTTTTTGGTTAAAAATATATGTACATTACTGGATTGATAGACTTTGACCGATTTTAGTTTATAATTGACCTTAAAATAATATAATTTAATATATACGGTTTAATTAATATTTAAATATTGAACTTCATCTTTATAAAGAATTTTTTGGTTAGTTTTACATATCCATAATCATGATGGACGCCGCATTAAAAATTGAAGTTCTCAAACCACAATATATTAATGTAAATTACTTCAAAAATCAAAGCTTTAATGGTAATTTTCTCTTCAATTGGACTTAATATCATATTTGTTAATATTAAGAACTTTTAGTAAAAACCTAATAATAGGCCGATATTTTAATACAAATATATAACCACCGATTTTGGTCTTTACCATTTACCACCGTCTGCAAACTGAACCTTTTATGTATTGCTAATAGAATAAGAAAATTACTACGAAATCAATCAATTAGACCTCGATAAAAAAAATACAAATGTAATTGATCATAATGTACAGACCTCTTGGAATACCGATCCGCTAAATTATAGTTCTCCAACTTTCAAAAATCATAAAAAGTTGAATTAAAGTATACAATATGAATATATGAGAAGGCCCACAATTTGGATACCAAACATAACCATAATTTGAAGTACAAAGATTCTACATTTTTACAGTCATCCTCGAAGCTGACCATATTGTTTTTCATTTAATATCTTCACTGGTAGCAGCTAAAACACAATTAATATTAGGGCAAGATGTGCATGTTTACTTCAATATGAGAATAAAGCATGTAAATCAATCGAGATGAATCAAAATTAGGGCAAGATTTGTGGTTTTAGTTTATTATGGAAACCAAGCATAGAAAAATTACATCTTTGCCCTTAAAATATCTTGGAGCAAGAATCCCGAGTGTAACATGATTGCATATTGTTGGGCCAAGAAGTGACTTTGTAAATATAGAGATAAACTAAAGTAAAAAATAGAAAATGAAATAAATGAAAGAGCAAAACTAACCAATATAATGACCGAGAATGTGTAATAGGTGAAAACAATCATGTTGATGCTTGAGAAAATGAACCCAACCGCCCTGTCTGCCAATCACATTGTATGTTAGCTTATAGGAGAATTGTTAATGTTTATGTCCTACAACCATTTCCATATAAGTTAGCAAGACATAGCCTGAAGTCTAAAAAGATGAGATACAACACACGAACAATAATGAGGACTACAAATAACGATGTACTTTTGTAGAAGGGGTTTCTAAAATTTATATGCATAATAGTGATTCCACAACCTTATTATCTAAAGCAAATTCTTTATTCATTGCATAGTCTCTAATGTCCAACTCCAATTCTAGAGCTACAAATCCAAGAAACATCACGGGCACATATAGTCCCTGCATAACAGATAACACACATACACATAAACACACATACTACAAACACACACCACATACTACAAATATATATTAAAAACATATAAAGGATAATATAGTCATTTCATATGAACCATGCACAAAAAATATGAAAAATACTTTCAAATAAGGACCGGAAGTGAGATAAAACTTTATCAGACCAAATTCGTAATAACCAGCAAAACTCGAGGACCAAAAATGCTATTTACTCTAAACTTTAGAATGATAAGAATGAAAAATGAAAGTATACTAATATATTAAATGAACAAATGAAAGTATGTTGCTATTTCTTGCATTTAGCCCAATTAGAGGCTATATGAAAGTAATAGCAACATGCTTTCATCTGTTATTCTAATATATCACCTTACTTTCAATGTTGTTTCTTTAAATGGAATGAATCGGTATAGCATAATCAAACTAAGAAAGAACTGTTCACTTTGAACCCAATTGAAAGAAATTAAATTAAAGGGTCTACCTAAAAAAAATTCTCAACAGGCATGTTACTGAAGCGATGTTCAAGGTGGATTTAACCATGGTTGCACCTAAATGGAAACACCAGATTCACCACTAATCAAGCCTGCAAACCATGGAGCAATGCATTAAAAAGGATTCATACTATAAAACCTAAATGAAAAACTTAAATCGGCCCATAACAGGCACATACCACCTAATTTTCCAGTTTTGACTTACCACCTAATTCTAGAAAAATGGATTTACACCTATCTCATTATTTTGGTAATGGTTTCAATTTTCATAATCATATTTAGGGTACATATATTTAATACATCAATTAATAATGAAATTCATAAATGAAAGGAGCTAGAGGCGACCTGCTTAGAATTGAAGGATTGTATCAATGTTAAATTAGTTTCAATTCCACCGCAGACAACAATGATAAGTTTATTAGAAATAAGGTAGGCTACAAAAACTTCATATAAAATCAAATCACATAAGGAACCAGATACGTGTGAATGAGACGAAGCAGAACCGTAGAAGCTGTTCAAACTTCAAAATCACAAAAGTTTCAATCATACAATCATAAGAGGGGTTTTGTGCATAAACGGGCAGTATCAAACGATTTCATACCTCGCCGTTTACTGATGGTGGTGGCCGGAAAAGTAGCCGCTGGTGGCTGTTGAAGACCCAAAGAGAAAGGGAAGTAGTACCTTTAGGCGATTGTAGGTTGAATGAGACGAAGGTGGCAGTCTTCGTCACTGAAGATGGTTAGAGGGAGAGACGATGAGCCACAAGGGGGAATGAGAGATATGGTGAAAGATAAGAAGCCAGTCAAAGTATAAGGAGTGGCGGGGGAGTTAAAAGATGAAGGTTGGGGCCGGATAATAGGGATAATGAGAGAAAAACGGGATTGAAAAGGTCAAGTATTGAGTTTTCAAACCAGCACCGGATTAGGATAGCTTTTATGCATAATTATTTGTACTTTGTGGAAAAAATGTTGGATCTCTTAATTTTAAGAGTTTCTATTTTTAGAAACCATTTTTCCTTTTTAATGTAGTATAAATATATATATATATATATATATATATATATATATATATATATATATATATATATATATATATATATATATATATATATATATATATATATATATACTAGTTGTGTACCCGCGCAATGCGGCGGGACACAAATTGTTAGGGGCGAGTATCACGCAGTTCGGTTCGATGTTTCGTTAAAAGTGAACAAAATATCGTAGTATTTAATAACTTGTGTGACATAACTAATGCAAATTGAAGAGAAATTAAGTGAATTATTTAATAATAAATCGCGTATGAAATTTGCAATAATACATATTTCATTCTATATTGTTAATCACATAACATTTCTTTATACGCCACATTTGATGTATACACTTCATCTCATATGAATTTTCCATTGAATTTTACATGAGGCTTAACCAAGACTTTAGGATTTTGCATTTGTTGGACCGTTCTTTAAATAATTGTGGTACTGACCCGTTAAAACAGCAAATAATTTCATTTTCGTGAGTAGTTGCCTTTCAAAAAATAGTTTCCTTTAAGCTTTAAGAATCTATTATCTATGGTTTATGATTTATGGTTTATGTTTGTGGTTTAAGGTTTAGCATATGGGGATAGGGCTTCCATAAATATTTGAAATTCTATTAAATTTGTTTGATAATTGTTGGAAAAAGTCTTTTTCCATTTTGGTATAAAATAGTTAGACTATCCTTTAAGTCGGTTAATACAAAAAAATTGTTGTATTTCTAATCCCTTAAAATTTTTTGAAATTAATTACCACAAAAAGCTTGTTATTTTTATACAATTAACATAAAACAATTTGTTTCGACTCTAAAGTGACATTAAAGTAATTTAACTATAAAAAGTCAAACATGAAAGAATTTTTGAATAAAATCACTCGGGTTAGTTCGTTGCAGCAAAGCGAAATACAAAAAATTTACATCTACTTCTAAAATCCAAGATCAATTGGTTTTGAAATGACAAAAATTACCAAATGGGTGAATCTTTGAAAAAAAATAAAAAAATGGAAATTTTCATAACAAGCATAAAGAAGGATAAATTTTACCACTGGAGCTGTCAAGACCGTAGAAAGAGTAAACACTTGGCCTCACATGCACATCTAGGATTTCATCAAGAATTGTCAGATCACTTTGCTACCAATTGCTACAGAAAGTTGACAAAATTTAAAAAAAAAGAAAAAACTTAATACGTTTTTGCCACAAAATGCACAGAGCATCAAGGATTTTCTTAATGCGTTTTTCCTAAATTAAAATTACAAGTATATGCTTATATGTAAGTAATCGATGATCTTTTAAAGTTAACTCATATGCAGGGGGAGGGTGGGTTTTTATATGATATAATTACTTAATTTACTAATCCTTCTAACCCCGAATTAGATTTTTCTGTTATATTTGCCCTCCATAAAAGACACTGCCGCCCTCTGATTTTCAAGTAAATCTATCTGTCTTCGGTTATTCCTGCAATCATTTAACTTTTAATCAATATCTATATTAAATAGAGTAAACTTTTTTAAAGTTTTGATACTTCGATTTTTTTTAGATACTTATCATTTAAGAAATCGTGTTTAGCCCTTTTCCCAATTTAGCCCTTTTGCCTCTCCGGTTCTGCTTCCTTTTGTTAAACCTGCAATTAGAAAAAGAGAAATAATAATATAAAATAAATTCATATGAACATATCAAAATATTCCTCATTTTTTAGCCCTTTATGCCTCCAATATGCTACATAAATCCGATAAACATATACAATGATATAAAGAAAAAATCCAGTTGAACGAACTTTAAAAAAAACTTGAACTACAAAACATTCAAAATAAGAAACAATGACTACGCTTTTGTACCTGAAACAAAGTCAAGATAAATGTTAGATAGAACGTAAATAGCATCTCGTCAGGGGTTAAAATCAGTAAAAAACAAAAATATCCAATTTTTAACAGCTCATCCTTTTTCATGATTCTTATGCCCAAATCAAACCAGATCTCCTTTCTTTTGCAAAGTTACTCCTCTGCTACATATGGAGTACTGAAACATTAATTTCAGTATTAATAGATGCATCCAAAAATCAATAACAGAAGATGGTTTGCAATTGAGCCTTTCTTCTACAACCAAATTCAAAATTATGAATGAAATCCTTTCCTCAAGCGAACATCTTCGACTGCTGATTTCTTTCTACAATATAACACAACTGAATGAAGTTAGAGATAACAAATGTGTTATAAGTTTCATAACATCGTATTCAGCAACAAATCTATACACTATATTACCCTAAATTCAAATGACAGGGCCATGAAATCAAAGAAGCAATGATAAAACGTACCTTCATTTGGTTTAGGCGCAGGTGCGAAGGTGAGAGATGTGCAGTGGTTAGGCACAGGTCCGATGGTTGTGGTGGTGGTCCGGTCATGTTAGCGGTGACTGTGAAGGTGGTGACGGCAGTGCACTTCGAAAACCCTAGAATGCCGTTGCTATTTGCACACTGTTAGTCTGCTAGATTCTCACTGGATCGAAGGATGGCGATAGTGGCCAGTGGTGGGTCTAGGGCTTTCAAAGGGGTTCTATACCGAGACGGATAGATAAATAAGACGGAGAAAGGAAAAGCGGTAATGAATATCAGCGATCCTTTAGACTCAGGGGCGGAACACGAGTCTTATAATTAGGGGGGCCGAAACCAAATTTTAAATAGATTATATACACATAATTTCCAATAAGCTATTATTAATAAACTTCATTAGCAATTTATAAAAGCTCTTTATAAAACAATGGAAATAAATAGTAAATATAGTTAGATTGTTTCTCGAAGAACTAGAATACGTGAATTTTTTTCTAAAATGTGATAATGGCCAATATGATTAATAAACTTACATTAACAAATTAATCAACCAAATCGTAGACATATTATAAATGTTTTTATAGCTTAAAAGGGCAAATAGAATTTACAAATAAACCTATTAATCAAAATTTATATATAAACATATGATACAAAGGCTTCTAGAATTTCCTAAATAATAGTAAAAAAACTTGACGGTTTACTTTTTTTCTTCACACAAGACTAAAAGTATGGGTAATGACTAAAGGTGCCGTATGGGTAATGACTAACTGTTGTATACATTACTAGGTATAGGTAATAGAGTAATAGGTAATGGAGGTAATGGAGTAACAGAGCATCATTACTTCACTTTAATAAGTACCATAACAAACGAATAGTCCTATAGAACCGAGCATATCGAGAGAGATTACAAACAGGTTTCCTAAAAAGTAAAAAATTGTCAAGTAACAGGAGAGAGCTTAGGCGAGACCTGGAGGTGACTTCATCGGCCGGCAATGTATCTTCTAAGGCGGTTAACAGCGGCGGGTTGCGGTGTGGCTTTTAAGTCGACATAGAGCGGCGATTCCGTCGGTTACCGGCATCTTTTCTAAGAGCAGTTAGGGTTTCTTGGCTTTTGAATTTTGTTTCCTCAATTCTTTGTGACTATTAAAGATTATGATTATGATTGCCATTTGTATATTTTCTTTCATTTAATAGAGTCTAAATATCTTGATGATATTATAAAGTCTAACGGTGAAAGATTTGTTACGATTTGGTTTTTAAATTCGGAATACTAATAGTGTTTGTTTTGGATTAATCTTTAATATCTTTTTAATTAATGTATTCTATTCTTTTTAATTTTTGCCATCAAGTTCTTTATTTTGGCTTTCAAGAGTCGAACTCATATGTTATCTAAGCATATGGTACGTATGACGTTGAAAACCGGGGGGGCCATGGCCCCCTCTGGCCCCTAAAGAGATCCGCCACTGTTTAGACTTATGCATCATCACTGCATGTGGTGGTTAACGGAGATGATGACAGCGGTAGTGCACCGGAAGGGTGGCGGTGTTAGGTGGGGGTGACGGATCCGAGAGACTGCGAGCATGAATGAGAGAGTTTGAAGGGTGAGACGGTCTGGGGCAGATCTAAAAAATAGAGTTTTGAAGGGAAAGAAGGCGAGAATCCAGGATTTCAGTTTCTAATTTGACGATTTCACGAAATCCAAATTCGGTGGTGCGTATATACTTTGAATTCGTATCGTGTGCGACAAATTTGACGCATATGCTTCCTTAAATTAATTCAAATTTTCAATTTTTGCTTTTTAGGAGACAGAACCCTGAAATGAAGGAAGTTTGGTATTTAACTGTGATTTACGTATTAGAAATGAAGGAAGTTTGGTATTTAACTGTGATTTACGTATTAGGGATTGAAATTGTATATGTTTTAAAACTTGTATTCCATGCATAATAAGTGGTATCTCTTAATTTTAAGAGTTTCTATTTTTAGAAACCATTTTTCCTTTTTAAAGTAGTATATATATATATATATATATATATATATATATATATATATATATATATATATATATATATATATATATATATATATATATATATATATATATATATAGTTAGGTTCTATTGAGAACTCAAAAAATCCTAAGATCTTGAGAACCAAATCTAGACCACATGATCAAAAAAACCAATGGTTAAGATGCACCGTGGCAGTTTCGTAATTAATACTAATTTGAATGGTATATTTGGCTTTTTGAAAAGAAGATCAAGGGTAGCTTAGGTATAGAAAAAACAAATCAGATCCTACAAAATAGGAAACTCCCAATTTACGTTAAATTAGCAGCGTATATCTCTTGCCTCTCTCTCCATATCGTCGTCCTCCCTGCTCTCTCTCCGACTACCTCCTATTTCCCAGATGAAACCACAATCATCGGATCCATTTACCGTCGTCCAAAACTGCCACCGGCTCGCCTTTGCTTCTGTTGAGCGCCATCGCAGGCGGATCCATCGGAGCCATTGCTCTCTTTTCGCCATCAACGCCGCCTTCTTATGGTTCGATTATAATCTGATTTCAATGATTCAATCTGTCGACAGGCGGCAACGTACAAAGGTTGGGCGGGAAATAATCCATTACGCGATCAAGGATCTTTGAGAGGTGGAATTGTCGCACTGAAAAACGAAAACGTAAAGATCGGGGAGTCGATTGAAGTGAGAAACAACACGCGATCAATCAGGTTAATTTTTTGTTCTCTTCGTTTTTGTTCTCTTCGTATCTCCGATGTCGACTGATAAGCTTTCTTCTCCTCTCTTTGCTACCTGTTATTTCCTTGATCAAAACACGAGTTGATTTCTGATTTTTTATTAATCGACGCAAGCCATTAGTCTGATTAGAAAGTAAGGATCTTCAATCAAGTCAATTCAAGAGAGCAGTGGTTGTCAAGCTCGTGTGCTCTCTAGTGGTATGAATTCATTCTTTCAATTCTCAAAATTCTACCAATTTCGTTTCTGAGCAAATGTTTTCTTCCAGATGAAGTGGCAGTAATATCCGCCAATTCAGAAGAGAAGATTGTGGATATGCAAGGGGAAGCTGTTAAAGTCCTGAAAGCCTTAGAAGCTGTGGTGGGACATTTAAGGAGGTTTTTGGTAGACCGTAGTGTTCTTCCTTTGTTTGAAAAGACCGTAGTGATTACCATTTTACGGTTTTTACACATACGAAAGATGATGCACAGGGTAGTTTCAGTCTCTCGGATCTGGTATGTCGCTACTCTCACTAATTTCAAGGTTCCTCTTTTCTTCTTCAATTTAATCTCTTAAAACTTGTGTCTTTGGATCTCTTATCTTCTGGTTTGTTTTGTGGGTTTTATGTTAATGGATTTTATTTCTGATTTATAGTTTGTTCATGATTTCCTATTTCAATTTACGGGTTATGTTTCTGGTTTGGATTTTGTTCATCATACTACAAGTTCAATTTGCTAACTTTTTGTATAAAATCAGTTGCATTCATGATTATTGAACCCTATTTTAGTTTGCTCCAGTTGATACACCTACTGCTGTGAATGCTTTTCTTGAATATTGGAAGCCATATGCACTTGTGTTAGTGGAAAATCAACTATGGCCAAATCTTGTTTTTACTGCCTCAGCAAATGGTATTAGTATAATTATTACCTTTTCATTTACTTTTGTTTTTTCAAAGTATGAAGTCAACTTATCCTATTTGCTTCTCATTCCCATTTGTGTATATGTATAAATATATGTACAGATTTGTACATTGCATAAATGCATATGTGTGTAAGTTTATATATGTGCATATGTGCACATGTATATAAGTGCATATGTGCACATCTATATAAGTGCATATTTTTCACAAGTATATAAGTGTATATGTGCATATACATGTATATATATATATATATATATATATATATATATATATATATATATATATATATATATCTATTTTTGGAACGTCACATTGACAGGAAGAATTCTCATGAGTGAAGAATATATACATATGCATAAAGGTGTATGCATATATGCATGCATGTGTATCTGTTCATAAATATGATTGTGCATATATGCATATATCCTATATGTGTATAAATTTATGTATTTTCACAAGTATATGTCCATATGTGCTAAATGTGAATAGATGTGCTAAATGTATGTGTACATATTCATATAAATGTAGCAATTAAACTTTTATACACTGCTATAATTGGGTCAACTTTTCAAAATATAATGTCATAATAAGAAAAAACGTGTGCATACGTGTGCATATGTGCACATGTGCATAGGTGTTTATATATGCATATAAATGTGTATGTGCACATATGCATATATGCCTATATATATGATAAAATAGATGTGCATTTGTTCATATGCATATATGCATGTATGTATTTATTTTAATGATTTTGAATATACATGTATATTAATTTTTATTAATGTTATTGTAGATTTTGGAGAAGTTATCGAGCAAATTGAAGAAATGAAAATTGAAAATTTGAGGAATGAAGACATCATGAATTTTCGTTGTATTTTTTATATTTTTTGTATGTAACGTTCATTATTTTTCGTTGTACTTTTTAAATTTTATGTATGTATCGTTAAAAACAGTTGTATATTATTATTTATAATAAAATGATTTATTCATTTTTTACATTTAGATATTAAAAATATGAATACGTATATATGAATTGTGAAAAATATGCATGTATGCATCTGCGAGTATGCATATATACACATGCAAATACACTAATATGTTTTTTTAATTTCGAAAATTTGTTTTTTTAAAAAAAATTCAGAATTTTTTTGTTTTTTTCAAATTTAAAAAATTCTCATATTTAAAAAAACGAAAATCATAATATTTTTAAATTTGAAATTTGAATTTGATTGTGCTTATTTTTAAGAATTAATATTCTGTTGCCAAATATAAAAAAAATAAAATTAAATTGGATTTATAAAATGACGATCAAGCCCTTTTTTATTTGGATGAGGATCTAATGGATGACATTGAGTTCTCAATAGAACCTAACCCTATATATATATATATATATATATATATATATATATATATATATATATATATATATATATATATATATATATATATATATATATATATATATATATATATATATATATATATATATATATATATATACGCTATTTTGGACGACGATATGGAGAGAGAGGCAAGAGATATACGCTGCTAATTTAACGTAAATTGGGAGTTTCCTATTTTGTAGGATCTGATTTGTTTTTTCTATACCTAAGCTACCCTTGATCTTCTTTTCAAAAAGCCAAATATACCATTCAAATTAGTATTAATTACGAAACTGCCACGATGCATCTTAACCATTGGTTTTTTTGATCATGTGGTCTAGATTTGGTTCTCAAGATCTCAGGATTTTTTGAGTTCTCAATAGAACCTAACTCTATATATATATATATATATATATATATATATATATATATATATATATAATATATATATATATATATATATATATATATATATATATATATATATATATATATATATATATATATATATATATATATATATGTTTTTTTATTGAAAGGCAACATTTATAAAAAAAAAAAAGGAAACCCAGCTAGAAACTGGGAGACCAAAACAGTACACCACGATTACATTTTAATAGCTAATCTAGGGAAAGCCAACCAAAGGCTCCTATTAATTTTAAGTTTAGGAGCTCTACTATCAATCCACAGGAACACATCTCTTTGAATCTGCACAAAAACGTCCTCCTCCTTCCTCCTTTTATCTTGAAAAGTAAATTCGTTTCTATTGTTCCATAAGGAAGCTAAAGTGGCTGTACCAATCACAGATAAAACTTTCTTTTCTTTCAAGTCAGCACCTTCATCTTCTAGCCATTCAAAAATACCTTCAATCGACGAGATGTCTTTGTCTTTAAGCTCCCACCATCTTCCGACTTTGACCCAAACTTCTTTGGCGAAAGGGCACCCCATGAAAGTGTGAATAACCGATTCAATTCCATTTTTGCAAACATCATAAGAAGGATTGCCTGAAAAGGCGTTTATTCTTCCCAGGATTTCCTTCACAGCCACTCTTCCTTTACGAAGTTTCCAAGAAAGGATGTTATATTTCTTTGGGATCCAGCTACACCATCTGTTTTTACCTTGTGAAGTTTGGTTGATATCTTTGATTTTCTGTCTCATCCAAGCCACGGTGAACAAATCTTTAGGGGCGCCTGGGCAAACCCATTTGTCATCCCTGTCAGACTTCTAAATGTTTGCAATTAAAGAAGAGACTCTGTCAATTTCTTGCTTCGTTCGACCATCCCTTAAAACATCTCTTCTACACCAGTTAATTCCTCCATTTGATATCCTATCTTTCACAGTAACACTTTTGATAGGGTCTAAGTAGAAAGCTCTTGGGAATAAGGCGCCTAAGGGTTTTTCACCTGTCCACCAATCCAACCAAAACCTTGCTTTATTACCGTCACCAATTTTTCTTTTAATTAGATGCCTTGGATCAAGAGCATCTTCCCTTAATTTTTCCCATTGATTCACGATTTGCCTCCAAGTATTGCCATGTTTGATTTTTCCTATCTCATCAAAACAGTTGATCTTCCCGTGAATACTATCAACTATTTTGACCCATAGAGCTTGGTCTTATTTAACGTATATCCAATACCATTTTGCCAATAGAGCAACGTTTAAATCCTTCATCGAACCAACTCCTAAACCGCCTTTATCCTTGTCCGCCATGACTTCATCCCAATTGACCCATGGAATACTTCTTTTATCTTTAGTACTTCCCCAAAAGAAATCTCTTTGCATGCTTTCTAATTATTTCAAAATTCCATTTGGAACTTTAAACAACGAGAATAAAAAATTACCAAGGCTCCCCAATATATTACTGACTATAGTATGTCTTCCACCATAAGAAAGAGTTTTGATTTTCTAGTTACTCATTCTTTTTTTGCACTTCTCGATCAAGGGTTTCCACGGTTTCTTGTTGCGCATATTAATCCCGATAGGCATCCCCAAGTAGGTTGTGGGCATCTTGTTCGCTTTACATCCAATGATAAGCGCCATGTTGTCGATTTCTGATTGAGTGACTCCAATACCGAATAAAAAGCTTTTGTCCAGGTGAACACTAAGACCTGCTGACTTTTGGAAGCAAAAGAGAATCCGGACTAGGTTGAGAATGTTTTCAACTGTCCATTCTCCAAAATAGATAGAGTCATCTGCAAAAAAAAGATGGGTTAGCATAACATTTGATTCTCCTATCTCTACACCTTTATAATTTCCGTTTATAGAAGCAGTTGAAATAGCTGAATTCAAACCCTCCATGATAAGCGTAAAGAGAAAGGGGGCAATAGGGTCTCCCTGACGTAAGCCTCTTTGGAGATGGAATTCAAGGGTGGGGCTTCCATTGACCAAGACTGAGGAGGAACCAGAAATCAGGCATTCTCGAATCCATCTTCTCTATTTTAGACCAAATCCTTTTTGAAGCATCATAGAGTCAAGGTATCTCCAAGAGAGGGAGTCGTATGCTTTTCCAATGTCTGATTTGAATATGAACATTTGTTTCTTTTTTCTTTTTGCCCAGTCCATCACCTCGTTAACTATTAAGGGGCCATCAAGAATCTGCCTGTCTTTTATGAGGCTGACTGGGTTTTATCTATAATAGAGGGAAGGACTTTTTTTTAACCTGTTTGCTAACATTTTTGAGAGAATTTTATAAAGACTAGAGATTAGGCTTATGGGTCTGAAATCTTTAACTGAAGTGGGATTGAGCACATTTGGAATTAAAGTAATGAATGCCGAGTTGACTCCTTTAGGAAGCTTGGGGTTCAGGGCAAATTCATTAAAAGCTTCAATAAGATCCATTTTAACTAACTCCCAATACCTTATGAAAAATTCTACGGAAAAAGCCGTCTGGACCAGGCGATTTATTCCTCCCACCACTCCAAATAGCTTCCTTAATCTCCTTTTCTTCAAACATTTTCTCCAAATCTTCCTTATCTTTAGTCGAGATTCTAGAAGTTTGTCCCAGGTTGTGAGACCAGTTACAATCTTCATTCTCTTTGAAAGTTCTTTCAAAATGGTCTTTAAAAGCTTCTTTAATTTTCTCCGGCTCTATTTCCCATCTTCCATCAACCTCTATACCTTTCACACTTCTATTTTGTTTTTTTATTTAGATTTCTGTGAAATAAAGCCGAGTTCTCGTCTCCCTCCAAACACCATCTGTTTTTGTTTTCTGCATTATGTCTTCATAATCCTTTTTCTCTCTTTCACACAGTTTGTGAGACAGAACCAGTCTTTCTTGAATAGTAATGCTTGATCCTCCATTGCCCTCAATGTCCTTGTCAATATCTTCGATTCTTTTAATCCATCCCAGTTTCTCTTCATTTTTCTTTTTATCTTCAGCGATTTTCCATTCCTTTATTCTACCTTTTACAGCTTTAAGTTTCAGAATAAGAATGAAGATTTTTTTTGTGAGACCCTGAAATTTCAAAATCCGTCCATGCTTTCTTGACCACTTCATCGAATCCTTCATCCTCCATCCAGGAATTGTACAATTTGAAAGGGATGTTACCAAAATTTTGAGTCGCCTTCCTAAAGATTAAGGGTTTATGATCAGAATAAAGTTTGGATTCAGCGAATACTTCCACATTGGGCCACATTGTTTCAAAACTCTCGTTGATAAGGAATTTGTCAAGCTTAGATAATTTGGAACCTCCTCCGTTTATCCATGTGAATTTAGAGCCCCCTATCTTCATATCGATTAAGTTGTTTTGGTTTATGAACTCGTTAAATCTTTTTGTAGCTCCTGTATCAACATTAGAACCTCTTCTCTCGCTGTCATCTCTAACATCATTAAAGTCTCCGAAAGCCACTACCCCTCCATGCCAATTTCCCATGATTGCAGTAATGAAATTCCATAAATCAGCATGTTTAGCCGGGGTTCTGACTCCCATAAACATTTATAATACATAAGCTCGCATTATTATCAGTCCATTTTCCTTGAATAACAATACAATCATCCGACAAATGACATTGTCCTTGTTAAACAGTTTTTTATTCCAAATCGTGAGAATTCCTCCTCCTTGACTCATTCCATTTACCAAAGCGAAATCAAAATCTGCACTGCCCCATATCCTTTTAATCGACAAGTCTAATAAATTCTTTCTCTTTGTTTCTTGAATGCCTATAATTGAGATTTTGTGTTTAGAGATAAGGTTAGAGAGCCATTGAACCTTGAAGTCGCCTTTACCAAAACCATTAGAGTTGATTGAAAGAATATTCATTGGGTCAATGTAGCTTCACCTTTCCTCCCAGACCTCTGTTGGGTTCTACCTTTTCCTTTAGAATTGGATTTGTTAAATCCACATGCTATCCCAATCTCGTCTATTCTTGTATCAATACCAGAAGAAGATGAATTTTCCGTCGAACTTGATTCCCCCATCTCCTCATACTTGTTTGACTTGGCCATTGACGTTTTCCTTTTCGATTGACTCCTTGTTAGACGAGGGGAAAAATTGAATGACGCCTTTTTAGGATCCTCCTGTGAAATTTCTCTCGCCATTTTGAGTTCCTGATCCGTCTCCTTCTCAATAATCTTCAATTTTTCCTTTATCGGAGTGTCTTTTGAGAGCAATGTTTTTAAGGTGTCTGAGCAGCCTTCCAGGTTAGGACTGAATTTTGGTCTCTCGTGAATGGGCGAATTCTGTTGGTTGGGCTCAACGTCTCTCATTTGATTTCCTCCTACATCTTTCTCTGGGCCTTTCTCAGTTGAGCTCATGACTGGGCTCCCAATTTTGGCTTCATTATCATTTTGGACCAACACTTTAAGCCCCATATCATTCTCGTCAAAAGTTTCTTTATGAATTTTCTTTTCACTTTCATTTAATTTCTCGAATTCTCCATCGACTTTAACCGCCTCTTGTTCATGCGTACTCCTAGGATTGGGAGAAGACATGATTGTCTCTTGGATTATGGAATCAAAATTAGAATCTTTGTCTTCCTCATCGGAGCACTGTTCCGAGTCCAAGTTCTCCAATGACGAGTCGTCGTCTTCTTCTTCGTCCGATTCCGCCTGGATTTTTTGCTCTGCTATTTGACGTCTTAAACTAAATAGATTTTCACCAATATTGCTTAATTCTCCATTGAATTCTGAAACTCTAACTTTATATTTTTGGTTCTCAACTTTAATTTCAATACATTCATTAATCAAACCAAGGTAGTCCGTTTTGATACAAACCTTCCCGTAAGACCAGTCATCACGTATTTCGTTACAAGGGTCGGTAATAATAACCTCCCCCCACAGTCTCCCTATTTCAATAAAGCTGTTTGGATTCCAAGCTTGGACAGGAACTCCTTCAATTCTTAGCCATGCGACTCTGTGATGGATTCTGAAATTCTCCTCCCATCTCTCCAAAGATTTAAAGCACGCTTCGATTTCGGAACTTAGCAAAACCTTTTCCTCCTCCTCTTCTTTGCTTGTCTTGAACAAAACCCATAGACCCCCAGGAACTTTACTGACTTTTCCGAAATTCCTTCAATGGCGCACAAGTTTTTGACAATAGCCAGATTGTTAAAACATTTAACTTCACCCACAATCTTTCTTTTTAGACTTTCTATTACTTCCGTTGGACCTTCAAGATCAATCAACACGGTTTTAAGCTGATTACTGGCTCCTGGATCACCTTTTCTTCTAGTTTTTCCTTCATGTTGGGATTACTTTCACTTCTTCTTACAACTTCAGCGAATGAGAGTTCCTTTCTCCTGATGTTTGTTGAACTCTCAATCTTCTTGTTAGCTTGCACTAAAGGACGTTGTACATGTTTTTCCCTTCTAGCATACATCACCACCTTTGCAAAGATTTTATTTTTTCCTAGCCATAACCGGTTCAGCATCTCTTCCTTCTTTGCCATATATATATATATATATATATATATATATATATATATATATATATATATATATATATATATATATATATATATAATAAGGTTGTAGAAGTCGCCAGGCAGTAGGCGGGCGGTCGACTGGGGCCTAGGACTAGTCGGTCTAGGCGAGGACTAGTCGGCGCCTAGGCGGGGAGTATTAATTGTAATAAATTTTATTTTTTTAAATAATATATATATATATATATATATATATATATATATATATATATATATATATATATATATATATATATCTTAACAAGGTTATGATTCCAGAAAACGACGTTTATTTATGGGGTGACCCAACTGCATACCAAGGGTAATTTTGACCATAAACTTGATAAAAAAATATTGGGCGTTCCAAAAATTTAGATGCTATCAAAAGAATGAAGTCCATATACCCTCTACTGCTTCAGGAGGTGTTGGAGCATTATAAAAACTTGTCCAAAAGGCATTGTGAGGATACTCTACCAAACCTAACGAAATGAAATAGACATACAGCCTTGAATCTATAAGACTGGTAAAAAAAAAACAGATGAAATATACTAATCAATTTTTAATTAAAAAAAGATCAAAAAATAAAAGAAAACCGAGTCATTTACTTATTTACCTTAACAATCATTGGATCTGCACAAGGCTACTTCTTTCTGACATGAGCAAATAGATCACCAACTGAAATTAACAGGTACCCAAATGTGAAATATCAATCTGAAATTAACATAGCTTCAATCAAATCCCAAATATCAAGTGAAAGCCGGAAGAATCAAAGTTGAATTGAAGCAATAGAAGTCGAAACAGAAGTTCATATCAGAATCAAAATTCATATTTGAAGCAATCGGACCTGGAATGAGACTGCCATTGAACAGGGATGAACCTGATACAATCGAGACTTGCTACAATCGAGAATTGAAATCGAGATGAATCTGCTAGTCTGCTACAATCAAGATTGAACCTGAAAACGAAGATGAAGTGAAATCTAAATGAAAACAACGATGAACTGAAATTGAACCTGTTAAACGAAAGCTGCAATTGGAACCTGTTGAACGTAGATGAACTCGACATCGATTGATTGAACTGGAAGAAGATTACGGAGAAAGCGGATGAGGAAGCTATGTAATCGGGAATCAGAGAAGATTTACTTCCGATTGTGCTATAA